>CM053514.1:44310425-44442974 GCA_028627145.1 Eidolon dupreanum | reverse complement strand
TTTACCTTTAATAGTGTCCTATAGGCTCCTTAAATTATTATTATAGTCTTGGCTTCTTTTTTCTTGCCATTCTTATTGAGTGAGTGTCTTTGGCTCTATATAGGTTATTTGATCCTCTTCTTAGTTCACTTTGTTTATACCTTGTTTATTCCACTTAATATACTTCTCATCTCAGATAATGTGTTCTTCATTTCTGACTGGTTCCCTTTTATAATTTCCATTTCCATTTTATGTTTTTTCTTTTTAAAGTTCTCACTGAGTTCATCTGCTCTTCCCCTAAGTTCATTGAGCACCCTTATAACCAGTGTTCTGAACTCTGCATCTGTTAGACTGCTTGACTCCATTATTCCTAGATCTCTGTTCTGTTCTCTCATATGGTTTCTGCTTCTTTGTCTTTCCATTTTGGCTGCTTTTCCATGTCTGTTTCTATGTACTAAGCAAAGCTCCTAAGTCTCCCGGTCTTACTAGTGTGGATTTGTGTGGTAGGTGTCCAGTGGCACAGTCCTGAGACAGATTTAGCTGCTGGTCAAGTTTAGCCCCACCCTCCGGGGCCACCTGTTAAGATCCAGCAAGCAATCCACAGATGCTGCACTTATAGTTGCTTTGAAAAGCCACACCAGAAACCGAGGCCAGCTGCCTCTAGTGTAGTCTAGGTGCTGCTCTGTAAGGAGCACCTGACTGGCTAAGGATATACCTGGATGTGGCTTGGGTGGGGCCGCAAGTTGGGAGAGGCAAAGTTTCAGGGAATCCTCTGGGGGGAGTGACCTCTGTTATCTATGTTTGATGACATCTCTGCTATGGTGGTGCTGTATCTGTGGACTGGGAGTGGGGAGGGCTCAACAGAAGAACAGTGGATACCACGAGCACTTCTATACAGAATGAGTCTTGCCTCGGTCCTCACTCCGACGACTCAGCGTCCCCATATAAGCCCCTGGTGCCCTGTGCGTGCAGCTGAACCACCACTGGTGCTCAGAGCAACCAGGTCCATCACTGCGAAAGTCTGCCTATGGACACAGCCCCTTTAAGAGGCTTCTGCCACAATCACAGCCTCCATCTCAGCTGTTCAGGCAGGGCAGCCTCACGTCCTTGCCCCGTCCTACCTTCTGCTGTTGTGGGGTGATTTCTTAGATTTCTCCCTAGTTGTATCGCTTGTTCATCTAGATCCCAGGTGAATTTATCTTGCTGTTTGCTCCTTGCTTTCATCACAACCTTGATTTGGTCACCAGAGGAATGAACAGAGCATCTATCATCTACGCCATCTTTTCTTCCCAACAAACTTCTTTAATTTAAATTTTATTTTACTTCCCTTTTTTTGAACTTCATCTTTCAAGAATCTAATAGTATGGTTATGAGGAAAAAATAAAATATGAATGAAAAACTATTATTAGAACCAAGGAAGTACTCAAAGCTGTGATTTCACAAGAATTAGAACCTAAAAAACTTCCATTATTGGAAGGAGACTATTGTACTGAAAATGTCAATTACTCACAGTATTTTGTACTTGTTTTAAAATAAAGGGGGGAGAGGGTGCTTCAGAGGGAAGAAAAGAACCATCTTGGTATTGTCATATCATTGTATGACAATAATGCTAATATTCAACAGGTGAGGGCAATACTGACTACCTGATCATTTATCCCACTTTATACATTTTATAAAGTCCATACAAAAAATCAATTACATTTTGAGTGCACCACTTAGTACTTAATATTAAAATATGTAAGAGCTGGGTGTTTTGTAACAGAAATCTGGATGGCTGGTGCGCTGAGTTTGAAAGTTTATCCAGCACTGTTGTGAAATCCAGTGCTCTACATAACTCAGTGATCCTGCAGAGTCAAAATGTCCTTATTTATTTAACCATTTGATAAAAATTATTCATCCTTATTAAAATAATATAAAATTAAGTGGAGTAATCTTTTTCACTAGTTTGAAAGTTTGACACATACTCACTGAATGATTCCTGATTTTAAATTGAAACAGGCCCAAATGAATCAGTTTCAGGTCGGGGGTCAGGTGAAGTCATCAGACGTGACTCTTCTTTCCCGTCCTTTCTTTTTAGCAGTCACTACTGATGCAAACATGCTTGCCTCTAGCAAACTTCAAACCTAACACACGTCCTCTGCTCTTGGAAATCGGAAAAATAAACCTACTAGAACTGTGTATAAATTAAGCATTCATAAAGTCTGACCCACCTAAAGGCTTCTCTTACACACTATTTTATACGGCTGTTTTGAGGCAAGTTGTGACAACTATGTCAGAGTTGGAAGATATTTTTACTTCTTTACCTCTTGGCTCTTGGCTGTGTTCTACATGATTACATTCTCTCCACCAGATAAATAGGTGTTAATTGTATCTGATTTTCTCTATGTGGGTACACCTATGAATTATGATGAAGTACAAATTCACAATTTCAGACACACAGGGCTCAAAATGTGTGAATTCATTCCACATTCGATACATGCCTCATAGATTCAGGAACTAACAGTCATTATCTTTTATATGAATATTTATAATAAAGTTGCAGTGATTATGTATATGGGGGTAAAGATCAACCAGTTAATCCTATAAAAATCAAAGGAGTGTACCCAAGTATTATAAAACTCTCTTCCTAAAGGAAAACCTACAACACTATCATATACATTAAAAAAGGTATTATCATCTTCTCATTTTTAAGACATTAAATAGGATTTTAATTCACCATCTCTCTCTCCCCCTCCCTCCCTCACACCCTCAATTCCTCTCTCATAACGAATGAGAAAATGACCAAGCAATGCAAAAATATTTGAAAAACATAAAAATATGAAAATTAATATAGTTATTACTCACTGTTGAGTGTGTTCTGTGATTTTAAAAGTTAATTCTGACTGAAAGTCTGTGATGCAGCTTACAACACTGTTTGCACAGGATTTATTTATGTCCCACAGAATTTATGAATTCTGCATTCTGGAATTAGGTTAAATAAAGAACAAAAAATTATGAAGATGATCTGATTTGACCAATGACATCTGGTTTTAGTTTAAATATTTTACTGTTTCTATTTGTTTCCTTTTTGATTTAGTTTAAAATAACTTCTCCTGCATTGATTAAGTCTACGCAAACAATTATAACTTGTGTCAGTTATCAGCGGAAATCATGTCTCTTAAACAATTTTCTGAGAATATGCAATGGAACACCTCTTATAATTAGAGACATGCTTGACCATAGCTTAACAATGTAAACAAAGAGGAAAAAGCAGAAAGGGCATGTCCTTTAATATATGTGGCATCACATGACATTCTCATACATTTCTCAAAAAAAAGAAAAAAGAAAAAGAAAAAAAACTCTAATCTTCAAACGTTGAATGCTTCCCTTGCATCTTGGCTTGTCATTTCTATGTGGAATATCAGCCACATATTCCATCACACACCCAAGAAGCTGTCCAAGAAAGCCCATATGACAAGAACAGGCCTGTGTTGCCAGCAGCCACCATAATTATCCACCTCATGGTTTATTATTTACACATGAGCAGCACAGCTGTGGAGCATCATAACTCAAGTGTATGTGTAATAAGTCACCGCACCGCAGCCATCTCCTGTTCTGGCCCTTGACAAAACACCACATGATGACTTTTCCAAACTCAGGCAAAAACTGCTGAAGCAGAAGGAAGTGCCACTAAACCTGGCTACCTCCTATTTATCATACAATTTCCTGACTGATGGTTTCACAAACCAGCTGCTAAGTGCTGTGTACTCTACTGTCAGCAAACTAACGGGCTAAATGGAAGACAGGGAGAATAATGTGCAGAACTGGTGAAATCAATTTTACTGAGGGAATTAAAATTCTACCGGGTGGGGGTGAGTCTATGGAGCAGTGGTAACCAGTCAACTGTACATGCCTATGGTTGCAAAGATGATTTATTATAGATTAGCAAGGGGTTTGACTATTGGACCAAATTCCTCTGTACTAAACTGAAATTTGAAGATTGCTTATTATTTGAGGCTTGAGCAGAATAGTCTAAATGCCATAAATACATAATTGGCTTGACACATGTTTAAATTGAAATGCATAGTAAAAATATTTGTGTTGGGTACAGTTATCAGTATTCGATTTCATGCTAGCTGTCATGCTGTGCATTAAGGGTCTCATTAGGAATGAGAGGCATTGATTTTTAGGTCTCTTCAAAACAGCCTTGGTTGATCATAAAACCTATAGCCAGAGAAAGACACTTGAGAGATTTATCTTCAGTTGCATCATTCTCTCAAGAAATAGTTTTAGTTCCTCAGGCTACAAGATCTCTTGGACCCATTCTGGAAAGCTGTCTTTTAAGCTGTGAAATTTACATACAAAAAAATTATAGATTAAAAAAGAGAGATCAAAGTCAGCTAAGTTAGTTCCCTGAAGGAATAATTCACCAAATGATACCTGAGTGGCCTAAAAGTGCTAAGGAAAGAGCACAGAAGAACCGACAAGAGTAAACTGCCTAGCACAGTTCTCCAGGCTTATTGAAATACTGAAACTGCCTATACACTGACTTTGGAATTTAATCTAGAACAGAACTAGATATTATTTTTTCTGTCATTAGGGTCAGCTCTGCCTGTAAAAAAGTCCAGTCCCCTTAAATTCATTCACTTCCCTGTCATCACTAGAAATACTGTGAAAACCCCATGCGGGCAACATTAACTATTTTAAAACCAAAATAATTATCCAGCATCTATCAAATAAGAGGTCTCAAGTGGGAGAGAAGGTGTTAGAGAGAGACTGTCACCACTCCAATGAGAGGGTGGAGAGGTAGCCTGGGCCCCTTCTGGCCTTGGCTATCTCCAGTCATCACCTTGGCACATGTAAGACTTTTTCCAGGTTTCATTTGGACTAAGGAAGATATTACAATGTGGACTGACTCCAATACCCAGACTGTCTCCTTAACTCAAACATCCTGCCCACAGAAAGGAATATGCTTTTAGACAACGTGGCACTAGATAGAAGCAGAACTAGCCCCTCTGAGAACACCCTAGGGGTACCTGACCAGAAACGTGTACAGCAACAAGGCAGTCAGTCTGTGGCCCTCCTGGTCTTCTACAAGCAGAATCTGAAGACTGACACCTCACAGGGACCAGCTATGGATTTGCTGGGCATCACAGTGGAATCGCCATGAACCACCTCAGGAAGCATCAGGAAATTTCCTTCTTGTCTTACAGGTATGTTGTGTGGAGCTGAAACTGACTCCAGTCATTTGTGTGGATCATCTTGTTTATAAGACCCTGTGTAATGTGGTGCAGGGACTATGAAACTGTAGTTCTAGTGTGTTCTAGAAATCTTATAGACGCCTTGTATAAAGGAAAAAATCTATTATTTTGTCACTTTATACCATGGCAGGAACCTTAACTCGGAGGGCATATGTTATAGGAGAGAACGGCAAACTACTGTTGGCTTTTGTAGGTAAACTTTGTTGGAACACAGGTACGCTCTTTTGTTTGCGTGTTACCCCTGGCTACTTTCACGCTGCACAATAGTGTTGGCTAGTTGCAACAGAATACGTGGCCCACAAAACCTACTATATTTATTATCTGGCCCTTTACGGAAAACAGTTTGACAAACCCTGTCCTAGTATACCACAATAAAGTGATTTTCTAAAATTTTTACATTTCAGAAAAACCACACACAATTTTTTTTATGAATGTGTAGTTTCTGAGTGATAACACTATACATGTAAGATATTTATATGCCAATTTATGTGACTTAAAAATATCTTGATAGTAGAAGTAGCCATACTAGTAATTATTCAGAAAAGGTATACGATTTTACCAAAATGTGTCATCAATAAATTCTAAAATAAGAACAGTAATAGTTGAAATTGACTATGAATTTAGCAAATAATGGCAATAATCACTTAACATTCTGAAGTTTTAGTTTCCTTATAGTTCAAGGAAAACATACACAAAGTTACACAGAAAGGTAATTAACAACAAAAACTATGCTATTTCTAAAATCCAATAGTTTTTTACTACTAGAGGCTGCCCAACATTCCTGACTCCCACTGCATAAATATTCTCATGGGCATGCCATACTACTCAAATAGTCATCTTGCTATTATTTCTTCTGTGCAAGCATGTAGGCATATTCAATTTATTTAATTAATATTTCTCACCTAAATGCTACCCAGCATTATAGTCTGGTCATACCATACTTCATCCATGCCACGCTCCTTAACAAACATAATTATGTATTTCCACAAGAAAATGACAAATAGCCCTCTGCAAGTGAATTGATGAAACAAATTTCTGTCTTTACCACCTCAAATGTGTCCTGGATAGTGAACAAAAAATTGATGGCTCCACTTTCTGGTCCCTTCTAACTTCTTTTACCAGAAGTCTGCATGTTTCTCAACTAAAACTCACATCCATTGCATTCCCAGTGGCAGAAGTAGACCACATCTACCTACTGGCCGACCATGAAATCCTTCCATCCACAGTCTCTGGAATGTATCTTGCTTATGATCCCAAATATATGCATCCATGACATTTTTGTTGTCTCTAGCTTTCCTGCCAGGATAAGAAAGAAAAAAGTCAACAGAAGGAAAGGCAGCAAAGAGAAATAAGAGAAGGTTTACAGCCATTATACCTAAACTGCAGAACACTCCAAGGGAAATCACATGAAAACATAAGAGGAATCACTACATTTAAAAGTGACAAGTCTATTACCTTTAAAATATGCTAATGGTGTATTTTCAGTGACGATAAGTAAGCTTGAAAATTGGTACTAGTAACATATTCTTGTACTGATGACCATATTTTTGTACAGCACAATTCAAAAATCAAATTTGTAGTCCCAAAAATATATATATTAGGATTCCTAAAGCTGATGAAATAAAAGCAGAAGATGAAATGTTCCAGTAAAAAAGCATTTGGTATCTCAGATTTAAGTACAGAAGCCTTGGAGACACAATGGACTCAGAAGTTGTCTGGTTTAGTTAGTACACAAAAACATTTCATTAATCAACAAAAGTAAGGTCTAGAAGTCATATCCTATCTGAAATATGTTCTTTTTCAATGTTGCAAAATTATTAGATTCAGGTAGTTAAAGTGTGAAACCAAAGGAATACAAAGCTTGACATTTTATAAAACTCATGTACATTACCTCATGGGATCCTCTTGATAACCCTTAAATCATCATTTTCAAAGATTTTTTTATTATTCCCCTAAGTCTTGTTTTTCTTTACTTCCTGTACACAATCCAGAGAACTATCACAGAAAAGTTTCATTATCTGCTCAGAAAAGCTAAATATTGACCCAAAGTCACATAAACAAGGCCTTGTGTTGCAAGTTGGTTCCACTACCAGAGCATCCAGGAGGTGGCACTCCCAGTGCAAACTTTATCAGAGGGTAGTATTCCAGGCACCACCATGGGGAGAGACTCTCAGCCCAGTCAGTCTCCATCCAGGCGGCCCGAGTTTGAAAACTGACTGGGCTGTGAGTCAGAGCATCAGGTGAATTCACCTCAGAGTTCCTCAGCAGAGAATGCTGCCACTAATCAGAAAGCCACTCATCCAAGTCCACCCAGGAAAATACTTTGAAGGCACTGGAAAACTAGCAGTGACCTTAAGAGTGTACTGGTTGGCACATCTTTGTAGCCAGTAAGAAACGAATGAGGCCCATATTCATTCTACTTTAAACCAGCAGAGAAGATGCTGAAGAGTAGGTTATTGACTCTCTCCCCCTTCCATCTCTACCATGCAACCCATTTCTAGTTCCTGTCAATCAACAACTAAAGGTTTTCCAAGGTTTGCCCCATTAATAGTAATTAATAATAATTTCTTTTTAAAATCATGAGTATAAGTATAGTAGTTCCCTTTATCCTCTGGGGATACGTTCCAAGACTCCCAGTGGATACTTGAAACCCAATACCAAACCCTATACACAGTATGTTGTTTTTTCCTATACATACAAACCAATGATACTGTTTAATTTATTAAGTTACTAACAGTAAGAAATTAACAACTAATAATAGAACAATTATAACATTATAATAAATGCTATGTAAATATGGTCTCTCTCTCAAAACTTCTTACTTTATTATTATGTACAGCATGGATACATAGAGCAAATGAATGGTTCACTTCCTCACATCTCGCAGTTCGATGGAGCCTGACAGCCTGAGATTTCATCATACTACTTAGAAGAGCATGTAATTTAAAACTTACCATTGTTTATTTCAGGAATTTTCCACTTAATATTTTGTAACCGTGGGTAACTAAACCACGGAAAGTGATACCTTGGAGAAGGAAGGACTACTGTACAATGTATTGAATACTTTAATACATGTCAGGCACTGTACTAACCCTTTTTAAACTTATTTATTTCTTCTTGCCATCCTGGGGGCAAATACTAAAAGTATGACCATTCTTTCGGACAAGAGAGCCAGTTAAGGGTCTTGTCCAAGGAAATGTAGGAAGAGGGTGCCAGAGTCGGTGTCTTTTTCACTTCAAAATCACAATGACACTGTCAGAGTACAGGATTTTATGTAAACTATATTCTCCAGACTTACAACCCTAACACCTACATGGAACCATGTTCCTCCCAGCTCTCAAAACCTGCACGGCCTTCCTAGTCTAACCCATTTTACCATGGCATTCATGGCACCTAACTACCTAGTTTCACCCAGGATTCTTGTCTGAACGGTGCTGCCTTAGGCAACCATTCATTGTTACAACTTATCTTGTCCTCTCAGTAAAAACAAGTCCCTCTTTGCTAAGTTGACTGTCTTTCAAGGGTCTTGCAAATGCCACCACATGGGTTTAGGTTCCCTAAGGCCCTGGGGAAATACTTGCTCCTTCCTCCCTTCTCCATCATTCAGGTTACGTGGGACCACCAGGGACAACCTGTGGAACTCTATATGCACCCACATTGTGTCCTCACTATTACTTCTCTCACTAGACTCTAAGTTCTCTGAGGGCCCTTGTGTTCCTACTCAGGCACTTTCTCTCACACAAGCCCATGTTTACTAAATACAGATGGTCCTCAACTTGACTTACTATTGTTCAACTTATGATTATACAATGGTGCAAAAGCGATACACATTCAGTAGAAACTGCCTAAGCTAAGCTACAATGTTTGGTAGGTTAAATGTATTAAATACATTTTCGACTAACGATATTTTCAACTTATGATGGGTTTATCAGGGCATACCCCCATCATAAAATGAGTAACATCTGTATTGAGCTGTAAGCAAATAAACACACATGAAAGACAAGTGCTTACCATGTCCCACTACTATGCCAGACAATGTGATGACAAACCCCTGTCCTGGCATGCAGTCAGATTAGAATTGTCTTCTTTCCCTTCCATACTACCTGGGGCATGAGAGCAGAAAAGTCTTGCTTATCCCTTTATACCCAGTTGGAACTCAATCAATGTTTCCTATAGGAAAGGTAAAGGAAGGAGGAGTGACAAGAAAAAGGAAGACCACTCAATGGCAGCAGTGGACCAGGCTAGCCTCCCTCCTAGGCACTAAAGGACTTCCACTACCTAATGGGCCTCCAACAACAGTTAGAACCAGACAACCCCAAAGGCAGGACCCACCTTCTCTCCAGAACTCTCCCTGTGCAGGCTTCCAACTGCTCCCATGTTCAGAGCAAGCACAGGAGCAACTCCCAGCAGATGCTTGCATACCCTGAGCCAAATTGTACCTCTGAAGTTCATATTCTAGCCCTGCATGGCTGCCTGCTTCCTGCTGGGTGGTGAGTAACTTCATGTAAGCATGCAAAGTCACCACCCAATCCCACCCTGACACTCCTAAAACATGGCAGACAATGGAGGGTGCTCAGCAATAACTGCCCCAAGTGGGGCCTTTTCCAAGACACTGAATGTTCTTTCCCACCAAGGCAATGTTGATGCTCCAGTGAATTCAGGATACTCAAACAGGCTGCTAAGACCCATATGGAAAAAGCTCTTTGACACAAAAGGTTGGAGGTCAAAAGTTTAAAAGCTCATGACAGAAATGACAGAAGCCCCTTTGCTTCCACTCCCCTTTTTTTGGTCAATAACATCAAAGGCCCTGGCCTGTTTGTTCTTAATGCTATTATTGTTACGTCTTTGGAATCTACTGAAATTCCAGCATGTTTATGGCATACTGGGAGCCTTGAAAGGCTCCCTGTTCCTGCCCCTTAAACTCTAAATTCTCACTGTCTATGAAGCATCATGGTGCAGGAAAACACAAAGCTTTTAAGCAGAGTTTATTTTAAGTACATCTTTCACTATGATTGTCAAATAATAATAAAGCACACTAAGTGATTCCTTTGCAAGGATGAGCAAGAAAATTAGAGAGAAAGGAGAGAATCTGCCATTGCCAAGGGGGAAAATAATCTTTGCATTTCTCGTATCATGAGAATGCAAGTATCTAAACATTCCCCACTCTTTTTATATTTTTTTTCTTTGCAATCCTACATTAGCCACTAGACACACACTTTACACATGCCCTCAAAGTCATAGGCTATGTGAGTATCTATTAAATGGCACCATTTGAGGAAAACAAAATTTCAATTTAAGAACAGTGGTCTAATGACCAGCTGCATATGTGCCCTGTAACATCCCCACAATTAATAATTGAGATGACCAAAGGGGGGAAACTCTTATTGCCAGAGCGTCTTCTGGCCCATTAATAAAGCTGAGTTTATCAAATTATTATACTGATAGCATGGATCCAGAAAGGATGAAATTCAAAGGGAAAAAATGAAAACTTATTTAAGTTTGTCATAACATCCAACTGAATACTCTACTCTCTCCACCCATACTGAAATATGGGCCCATCTGGCTGTGCTCACTGTCATCAGCCCTCTGAAGATCAGGGTCATCTGACTTACCTGACCACCTTTATCCCTCGCCGTCCATGCACAGTCCCCAAGCTGCAATAGTGACAGAAGGGAATTCCTTCTCAAGCTTGTTGTCCACTCCTGCTGCTGTCCCATGTGTATTCCTCTTGGTGTGCAGATAAAAATCCCCACAGCTGCCCATATATTGGTCCGGAACTACCCTAAGTTCCACTCCTCAAGGTTCACACTTGTGACTTCATCTCTTATTGGCTATCCTTCCCTTTGCAGCTATCTCATCTGACTTCCTATCCTGATTCTTAGCCTAATTCCTTTTGCAACGCTGAATAAATTTCAGATTATCTCTTATCTGCTGTCCCTTAGAGCAGAAGTCCCAAATCTTTTTGGCACCAGGGACCAATGCTCCTATGAGAATCTTAGGTGGAGTTGAGGCAGTGATGCTAGCTCTGGGGAGCAGCTGCAAATACAGACGGTGCTTTGTTCACTGGCCCACTGCTCACCTCCTAACAGACCACAGACCAGTCGCAGATCAGAAATTGGCGACCCCTGCCTTAGAGCATCTGCTCTCACCATAATGCCCTTGGATGTCTGAACTATACTGCAGGCAAGAGGCACCTCACTCTGGGTCCCCAAACTTATGGCACAACAACCCACTCTGCCTGCAGAGGATAGAGACCACTAGTTCCCTCTTCCTGTCTGTGTTTCTTACAGCCCAGATAAGCTAAACTGCTCAGAAATATCCAAGAAGAATTCAAATTGCAGCATTCTCCTTCATGACTGGGAGAAATGACAGATTCCAGGGTGTCAACAAACCCAGTCTATTCATCTCAGTACTGTTGGGAACACTTGTTCCTGGAGAGGCCAACAGTCCTTAGACTGCTTTTATTGAGCAGGGACTTTGGGTCTGCTACCTGTGCTCCCCTGAAGTGCAAGCTCTCCTGCCCACTCCCGTACTGCCACCTAGACTGCCTATACCCTGTCTGCTTCCATCCTACCTGCAACTTCTGCAATGATCCTTGACAAATAAGCTGCCTGAGAGGGTGACCTAAATGGCTGGTTCTTCCCAAGACCTTCCATCAGCACTTAGTAGCTCTTCAGCTTGTCTAAAAAGGCCCAGGCTCTACCTGATCTCAATGTGATCACCATCTGGGTCCTCTCCTCTCTCTCCCCAAAGTGACCAACTGCATGGGACCCAGTCTTTACAAACTATACTTGGTAGGTGTCTAAACTCAACAATTTCCCTTTGCTCCCACAGGCCCTTGAGGACAGAGAACATAATCTATTTCTGGAGTCCATATCTATACCTAGTCCACCTGGGTCTACCTTCAGACCTAGTGACTACACACCAGGTATCCTCAATATCTGGATACGTATCTTCTCTGTTGACACTGGACACACTCTTACAGAAATGACCCTATCCTACCCTTTGTCAATGCGCTTCCACTTACCAGAGAATGAAGTTCAGATACATTTCTGGGGAGCAAGGCTGCTTCTCACACTTTGCTGTTTGTGTTAATGAAGACTCAAAGAGTGATAATATGAGACCTTGGTATATTTAAAGCAAAGCATGGGTTTAATAACTGATACTACACCAAAGATAAAATTGATGGTAATGTACTGATAATCTTCGAGACAAAATGTAGTATTTGCACAAAATTTATAACTCTTTCAGCACGAAACCTTAGAAAATTCACCCTTCCCATTCAGTTACACCTTCTCTGCAGTCAGAAGGCCAAACAGTTAGCACACTGAATGATGCATGTTGCAGCCCTTATAAGGCAATACCCATTGGGCGTTCCCTTCTCACAGCAATCATCTGCTCTCCATCATCCATGTAGCTGAAAATGCTTTTCATTTTAAACCATATTTTGTAGATTTACAGAGAAACAAATGTCAATAATGACTACAATATAAAATTTTTTAAGGCCAATAAGACCAAGGGGTCAAGTGACATAGGTGAAGGTAGTTTAAGAGGTTACTGATAATTCTAAGTGTGTCTCCTTCAATACACACACCCAAGTTAACATCGATAGTGTGAACAAAAAAAGGGGCTACGCAATAAAACTGACAAACTCAGAAAGACCACATGGCAGGCCTGGCAAGCTCAGCAATCAAAGTAACAACACAGGATGGTCTGATTACAAATTCCTAACTGGACAGGTCATGGCCAGTACTCACATCCCAGGATTATATAACTTCCTTAGCAAATGTCAATTTTTAACTTAGGTGATCTCTGTCCAATGGTCTTACGCATCTAAGATAACCAATCTTTGAAATGTAAAAGAATAATTTTCTTTTCCTACTCTCCTCAAAGGCACAACCACCAGCACCAAAACATAAGACCACAGAACCCCTCATTGTTATCTTGTTCCATACATACCATCTCTAGGTACTGTAAACATTAATTATTAACAACACTTTACCCACCAAAGTAAGAGTGATTCTCCATTTTGCCTTTTATCCAGTTCTAGAGATTTCCCCACTACGCTTTCTCTCACCTCCTTAATCTACCACCAATGGATTTCATGTACCTTCCTTATGTCTTCTCCTTTGATTCTAATGTATAAAATAAGCTGTAAAACTGTCATTCTCCGGAGCATTTGAGATCTTGCTCCCCAGTATATGTTGTCGGTTTGGCTCAAATAAATTCATAAAAATTCTCTACAGGTTTGCATGTTTCTTACATCGACAACAGTCAACATCTTTACCTGATTATCTCCAGCTTTCTGCATAATCTGACAGCTCAGTCCATGTTTTTCCCTCGCATTCAACCCTTCAATGATGATGAGACCCCTGTAGGGTTCTCCATACCCTTGTTTCTAAGTAAATTCTGTGGTGAAAATTCTGTCCTCTGAATTCCAGATTAGCCATACATTGTTGTCAGTTCAACCTTAGGGGAGGGAAAAAATTACAGCCACAGATACATGCAAATAATAAATAGCTATCACTTATTGAGCAGTCACTATGTGGCAAGGATTACCCTAAACATTTCATATTTTATTTATACTAAATAAAACTAAGTGAAAGCTCAATGAAGTAGGTATTACTATCCCTATTTCACAAATGAGAAAACAAAAAGTTAAACAGTCATGTAGGAAGTGACAAAGCTTGAACTCAGGTCCAGATCAGGCTCCCTATAGAACCCTAGAAGACCAGCTTCTTGGCCATGCTACCAGGCCCCCAATTCAGAAAGCTCTATGTTTGTTTTAATACTCTGCTGTGGCCATCTTGAAATTCTTAATGATTTTTAAGCAAGAGCTCTGAATTTTCTTTTTGCACTAGGCCCCACAAATTATGTGGCCTGTCTTGTGTTCACAGGTATTCCCACTATCTCACCATTCCCAATAACCAAAGTTACAAGTAGCTAAGAGGCACCGTGCTGTCATCCATCTGCCCAGTTATCACCACCTAGTTATTCGCACTGCAACCTCACCCTGAGGTTCTGAGGCAGGAACAGGGCTGGCCTTTCCTCCACCTCAGCTGTACATCCACTGGTCCAGTCACCCCAGCACCTCCAACACTTCTCCCAGATAGCAGGTCTGCAGTGAGCTTGGCCAGGGAGGTCAGAAGCTGGACCCCACTCTGATAGCCCCTTGCTTGCCTTTGCCTTTGCTAACAAAATTGCCCTGCCATGCGCCAGCCATCCTGAGGGCTAATTGGCTTGTTTTAATCAAGACTGAATGAAGAAGAAGTCCCTCCACACATAAATAAATCACAATTACTAACTGCAAGACTTGAACAGCTCTCCTCCCCTGTGGCCTGATGAGGAATTCCCAGGCCCGCCCCACTAGCACAAAAGCCCCCGACTGGCCGGGCAATATCCGCTCACTGGGCTCAGCTTATTATTTAAACAGTCCCTTAACGACTCTTCCCGGAGGTGAGGAGGCCAAACTGTTTTCCTTCCCTTCACAAAGCAGATCTGCCTGGCTTGTTTGAATGTCTCCAAGGTTTACTTTAGTGCTGGGTTAAATACCTTCCTCCTCGGAGTCAAACAAACAGTTCACTTCATTAGAAAGGCAAACAATTTAGCAAGAGAATACCAGCACTTGAGGGGAACCAAGCTGGGCTTGGAAACCCTCAGCCTGGGAAACGGGGGCTGGCGCTCAAACCCAGGCAGCAGCTCTAGGAAATCACTTCAAAAGCCTTCTCAGGAATACTTCACACATTTACTGTTAATTAACTGATAACCCCAAAGAGATTATCTGCCCGGAGGCTGAGGGCCCCAGAGGATTATCTATAGGGCCACTCTGGAGAAGGCAGAGCTGGGAGGGCACATGATTTTTCTAGAAATGCAAGACAATAAAGTCATCTGGGAAAACACCAAAGTGAGCAGCTACCCCCAGTGTAAAATAACAAAGTAACATTTCATTGAAATAATATTCATTTTAGCAACAGCTGCAACTACATGGGCTGGGGCAGCAAGCAGATGCACAGATGGGTAGTTCAGAAAAGGGACCAGGACAGGAGTGCAAAGCCTGTGGTGTGTTCTCAGGATTCCAACTCAGGAGCGGAAGTCAACACTTTCCCAGCAAAGATCTGGGGTGCACTGAAAATGCTGGGGGATGGATCATGAGTGGGTGCTTCTCTACCATCTGGGAGAGACCCTGGTCAGGCATATGTCAGTGGACCACTAAAGCCTGACGCCATCTGTAGAAAAGCAGGCAAATCCTGCCTGCTCTAGCCAAAAGCTGCCAGGCCTTGGCCCCAGAACCCCTTTGAAGAGGGAGACAGGGCCCTTATACCTGTCACCAGTTTCTTCCATGCTAATGTATCTCAGGACCTTATGACACACTTAACCCAGAGCACAGGAAACCATTTGGGGCTCATATTTTAAAAATGAATGGGATCCACTAAGAATACATATGTACCTACCAGCACTGCCCCACACATATATTACAACTGTCATAAAAAAAAAAAAAAAAAAAACAGGTCTGGGCAGTACAGGCATCCCTACTATACTTGAATTTGGGGTTTCACCACCCATTTGTGGTTGTGCTGGACAGGGTCAGAGTAAGCATTTCTAGTACTCATGGCTTTTAAGAAGTTTGTAAACCTCAATGCCAACTATAATAAATCATACAAGTCTCTATTAAAACTGTAAATCACCCACGAAATTTAATACTGTCATGAAGAGTAATTAAGTGCTAATGTAATAAATCTACAAAAGAAAAAACACACACAATAATGTGAATCTTAGGAGTAACAGAATGCTCATGTACTGGAGCTTTAAGACAAATCTCTGTTCCCAAAGAATGTCTGTTTTCCTATCCAAGATCAGTGGTCCTCAGGAGGTAAAAAAAAAAAAAAAAATCATTAAAGGGCCACATTCCCAAACTCAGGACTAAGCAAGACACAGTGCCCTTCTTCAGTGAAGAAAAACATTTACTTCAATTTACTTCAGTTCTACATTATTATCCTGTTAAGGAAAACTGAAGGGAATGAAGAAGTAGGAAACAAGGAAAGGCCCTGTCCAAAAGGCATCTCAGGTTTGCAAGAAATTCTAGGATGGAGTCACAGTAGTTCTTGTAACATTACTACTACACTTGTACTGTTCTTCAAATAACCACTTTGTTGATAAACAATTTGTCTTTACCTCTTTAGCTCGAAATCTTTCAAAGTTAGCTTGGATAATCAGAACCTGGAATTATTCCCTGGACTTTGTCAGTCACACGCCTTAGGACTCAATAACTGGTTGACTAATACATGAATAAGTATAAACCTATTCACAGTATCAACTTGACTGGCACTGCTGGGTCCCAGGCACCATGAAGGCTCTGTGAACATGGGGAGCCTAACAGGCAGTCCTGCCCAAGAGAAGCACTAAAACCCACGTGTCACAAAGACACTAACAAGTACGCCAGCTCAAAAGAGTCCTAGACTCAAAAGATGGCACTCAGGTGGAGAAGAAAGAAGGTCTGAGAAGCCTCCTAAGGAAAAGCTTCATCCAGAAAGATGAACGGGAGTGTGGGGAGAGAACTTGCAGAGAGCTGGCAAGAAGCAGCAGAGTGTGTTTGGTGACACATCAGGATGTGTCACCAAATGGCTTCAGAGCACTGGTCCTCAAACTTTACCAGTGCCTCCAATCACCTGGAGGGCTTGTTAAATGCAAATTGATGGACCTCGCCCTCAGAGTCTCCAATTCTATAGGCTGGAGGAGGGGTGAGAATCTGCATTTCTGACAAGCTCCAAGTAATGCTGTCTATGGCAGGTACTTTGAGAACACTGTTCTTACAGTCTAGTGGAAGAAAAGCTGGGAAGATCGTACACAAGACACTGGGAATGATCAGGCACACATTTTGGAAATATTTGTGTAAACAGGAGAATGAGTTAAGAGGGACGAAATTAGGTGGAGTTACTCGGGCTGAAAAGTCAAGGAAGGGTTGTGGGAATGGAAATGAATGGGTTGAGGAGATTCTAGGCAGAAGATGAAAGGATTTGGGTGAGAAGAGAGAGAAGGCTGTAGTGACTGTTAGGGTCTCTGTTGATGGGGTACTGTGTTTGCCCCACCTTAGTTGTAAGACGCAGAGGGCAGGCAGGGGTCTGAGATGAGGAAGTGGGTAGATAGTAAGTTCAGTCTGGGATGGCTTGGGTTTGAGACCATGGCATCCAGGCTCCTGGTAGATGCCTGGAGAGAGGTGGATCCAGGTATGAAATTCTAGAGACAAGTCTGGCCTGGACATGGGAGATGAAATCACAGGGGCAGTCGATGCCATCATAGTGGGTGAATTCGGCCAGGGGGAGGGTACAGAATGACAAGAGGGCACTTTGGAGGGAGGCCAACGCTTACGGGATGAGCTGAGGAGAAGACAAGGCAAAGCCCTGTGAGGAGAAAATATGGGAGACCCAGAGAACCAGCAGAGAATCAGCAAAGAGTGGTAGGGAGGAGATGGCCTCAAGCAAACAGCACAGAGGCTGTAGGTGCCTCCCTGGGCAGCTTCAGGAACATGCACTGTAGTGGGTGGCGCAGTGAAGAAAGCTGGAGGGGGAAGACCTTTTCATGCTCCCTCCCCAAAGTTTAGCTGCAGAAAGAAAAGTGAGGGTAAAAGACAGGCAGTAGCTAGAGAAGATCCAAGGTCAGGGAGGAATTCTGTGTGGGTTTGTTTATGAACTGAGGCATCTGAGCAAGGTTTAAGTGGAGGAGATGGCATCAGTCACAGCAGGGGCTGGAAGACTAGAGAGAGAAGAGCACTGATAGGAAGCAGGTAAGCCCATTCATTTCCCCTGAAATCAGAGGGATGGGAGAGGAAAGGAAGTAGCTGACATAAAATGTGTTAGGAACCTGATCTGTTCCCACCTCTCACAGACAGGCCCACTGGAGAAATGTCTGACCAGGTAGAGCTGCTGAGTCAGAGGTGGCTCTTTTAAAATTGAGACCATAGTTTTTAAAAAGCTGGGGTATAGGTCATTGCTTTCAGGAGTTTCAGCTTGAAGGATGCATTTAAAATGGTCACATACTTGTACTTCCTTCCCATTAGCAAACGGAATTGCTTAAATCAGCTAGGAGCTTCTGCTCCACATCCCTCCAGACCCTTGATCCATGACTGCACCTCCTTTCACCCCTGAGATACTCACTGTGAGGCCACTTCCTTCTCCACCTAGACAGAAAGAAGGGAGAGATTCCAGGAGTCAGATCAGATCCGTGGAGAACAGAGTAAGATAGATAAATCTACAATGGAGACCCATCATCAAATCAGATTCCACCCAGGAGGAAGAACCTCATACCAGCTGCCCCCAAGAGATGGGTGCCTAAAAGATAATGTGAGCCCAGAGTCCTTAGGCTCAAGGATTGTACCTAGGGAGAGGGGTAGAGGCAGTGGGTACCCTGGGGATTGGCTGCAGTGGCAAGGCCAAGCAGCTTTAAGAGGTGGTAGCAGCTGCAGCTGCTCTGAAGCCAGTAGAAGGGGCGTTTAATAAAAGCTGTGGTCAATTTCACCCCTTCACAGCCCTGAATTCAGTTTCTTTATTTATGGCCCTGGACATGCAATGGGAAATCAGAGGGGCTGAGAAAATGAGCTGGAAGGCAGACAGCAGAGACAGAAAGAGTTAACAGGCAACAGCTTTTAGAGGATAAAGCAACAGTGAATTCACTGGCACTCCCTGCTGCTTTTATTGCTTTCCCTCAACAGCTGGAGAAAATGTTTGATCAAAATATTTGTATTATTGTGTTTAAATGAAATGACATATGACAGCTCATTATCCCAAACTTAGAATTCCCACAGCATCTGTCACAGCCACCCTATTAGATAGTTGCTCCCCCTAGAAGATGGAGAGGCATAGGGTGGAAGATATGAGACATAAAACAGCAAGCAACAGACCCCAGAAGTTCTGAGCCCCATACGCCCTTGCCCAGGCTCCGATTAAACAGGAGGGGCACTGCTGGAGATCCGTGCTCCCTTCCTGCAGGGAATGGAGGCCTACCGCCCCAGTGTGATGGAGAGGGTGGTGATGTCAGGTGCACCGCCTGTGGAGGCCAAGAAAGCTCTGCCCCAGACTTCAGCCTTCACCAACCTCCACATTGTCCTCATAAAGGACTCATGAGATATGCCGTTTTTAGAGAAACCAGTTGCTTTATCAATAGTAAGTTCATGTTTGATGATCTAGGTGCCAAAAATTAGGGGTGGGAAATACTAATGCAAGCCAAGATTTCGCACTCTCACTTTGAATGATTACTTCCTTTGAATTCAATGCCATCTTCCAAGTTGTTTTAGAACAGAAAATCAATAAAACAACCAATCAATGACTTAATCAATCAATACAGAAAGTAGAGCATACTGAATAGTCTTTTTAGTAGTAACAATATTATTTTCTAGGTTTATTTTCCTCCTTAACTTCAAATGTTTCTACATAGTATTTTAAAATTTAAAACAAAACACACTTTCAAAACAGCCTGATATTCTAGAATCATCTGTGAAAAGCGTGCTCATGCCAGAATATCTTTTCTCCAAAAGCATAATATCTACTTTCTTCCTTTCTAACTGGCATCAATGTGTCCTGGTAATGAAAAACTTCTCATTCAATTACGTGTTTAAAGTCTGTGTCATTCTCATATGTTATTCCATCCAGCCTAAACACAGGCAGCTTTCTAAGAGCAAGTGAGTAGTGTGCCAAGTCAATCAAAACCAGTGGACCCTCAAGTGTTTTCTCACAAAACTAAGAATAATGCTGTGGGAGCTGTCCAGGGCAACCAAAGCACAAATAAAGGCCCTTCATGATTGTGAAAATCCAGCAGCACGTGCCCACCTTCTGTGCTGTGGAATGAGGACATGGATCAACTGGTATTGTGAACTGAACTGTCCCCTGAAAAGATATGTTGAAGCTCTAACCCCTGGTATGTGTAAATGTGATATTACGTGGAAATGATGTGTGGAAGTAATCAGGTTTGATGAGGTCATTAGGGTGGACCCTCAATCAATATGACTAGTGTCCTTCTAAGGAGAGATTATAACACAGACACACACAGGAAGATGGCCATGAGAAGACAGAGACTGGAGAAATGCTGCCACAGCCAAGGAAGACCAGAGGCCACCAAAAGCCGGAAGAGGCAAGGCACATCCTCCCCTAGAGCCTTAAGAGGGAGTACAATATTACTAGCACCTTAATTTCAGACTTCAAGCCTCCAGAACTGTGAGAGAATAAACTTTTGCTGTCTTAAATCACCCAGCCTGTGATTTCTTCTGGGAGCCCTAGGAAATGCTGCAATCTTGTTATAGGAAGGCCATGGTACATCAACAAGTTGTGGAGAGAAATCCACATGCTCTCCTATTGGGAGGAGTAGTGGTGAATATTTACAAGAAATAAAGAATATAAAAATTTTCAGAAAAACAGAAAAGCATGTAGTTGGCCTCTGTCACCTTTTTGGCTGTGAAGCATCCATTCCTTCTATCCAAAAATCTCTGATTTCCTTGGTGAATTACTTCTCCACTATTTTTAGGCTTTGTAGGAAGGTAAATCAAAAAGCCATGAGCTTCATTCACTATCTAGGACAGGAGGGCACCCAGCTCTAACAACTGAGGTCTCTCCTGGGAGTCTTGAGCAAGGAGAGGAGGGGAAAAGAACTGGCTGGAGTTCATTCCTCCAGAAGAGACTATCCTACCACTCTCGGCCTCTACAGAAACCAGTTTCTCTAGATTTTTCAGACAATTTTGAACTCCTAATGTCATCCCAGCAATTACTGTTGGTGTTAGAATTGGAATCAGTTTTTGTTGCTTGTAATCAAACAACCCAGACTGACATGAGAGAACTACACAGCATAGCTAATGAACAGATGTAGCAGCTTTGGTGAGTCACTTCAGAGCCCCATCAGGGTAATACCTTACATGCTGAAGGCAGGCTCCAGGTCAGGCGAGCCCAAATTCTCTTCCTATGCCTATGATTAGATTGTTATGATTCTAAAAGTTTCCGCTTAGGAAGCAAATTATCAAAGGTTTGAAAATGGAGATTTTAATGGCAGGTATAGAGAAATCCTGCCTGGCTTGGCCTAAAGTTGAACAGGGTCTTTTGAAAGCTTAATCCTAAAAACCACCTGAATACATGCACCTGAGGTTCGGTCTCAGTGACCAGTGCAGGGATGCTCAACTGAGGCATGTTACAACATACAGTATATTCAAAAATCAAAAGACTTGAAATTCCATTCTGTAGATTAGACCCTACATTAGTTATCCACGTCTGCATAACAACTTACCTCACAATTAACCAGCATTAATACAACACATATCATCTCAGGATTTCTATGCATCAGGAATATGGGAGCAGCTTAGCTAGGTGGTTCAGGCTCAGGGTTCTCACAGCAGTCATGCTGTCAGCCAGGACAGCAATCAACTCAAGGCCTGACTGGGGATGATGTGCTTCCTGGCTCACTAGCAGAGTTGCTGGCAAGCTCAGTTCCTTACCTCACAGGTCTCTTTGCAGGCTGCCTGAGTAACCTCATGATAGTGCAGCTGTCCTCCTCCAGTGTGAGGGATCCAGGAGACAGCAAGAGAACCACCATGATGGAGGCAACAATCCTTTCAAAACCTAATTTCAGGAGTGATATCCACCACTTCTTTATTATTCTATTCACTAGAATTGTCATTAAGTCCAGCCTCTACTTAAGGAAAGATTAATTAATAAGCCCCACCTCTCGAGGCAAGAGAATCAAAAACGTGTAGGCATATCTGTAAAAATGCATAGTGCCATAAATAGCTACACTTATCTAATCTCTTATTTATCTAGTGAAATAATTCAAAGATCAAATATATCCTATTAAAAAGGAAGTAGGACTAGGAGCCAAAACTGGAGCTTTGATCCAAGTTCTGATAGTAGCTCCACGTGACCCAAGATCATTGGTGAACTTCTCTGTGACTCCATTTTTTCAGCTATTACACTTTGGCCAAGCATTGTGCTAAGTGATCTACAAACAATGTCTCACCAGATCCTTTTAGCATTCTAATGAAGTGGATATTTGAATCCCCATTTTTCGCTGAGCTCCAAAGAGGTTAAATGTCCAAGGTCATGCAGGAGCCAGGCTGAGACCCTAAATCTGCCTCTTTAGAGATAAAATGACACATGAAAAGATTGAGAAAAAAGTAAGAAGTAGAAATAAAAGCACCATAATTTAATAACACATTACCATTAATCATAAATAATAGCAAAGATAATAAATAACAGTAATGATGCTGCAATGATGACAGACATGTTTACTCTAGAATGGTGTATCAAGGGACTGGCTGACTAAATTGTTGGTATTTACTGTGTATTCTTTTATTACACCATATCTGTGAGAACCCAATTTGCAATGTGTGTGAGGATGTTAATTTCCTCTACTTGAAGATAAAAGCATTACATAATAAAA
Source organism: Eidolon dupreanum (assembly GCA_028627145.1). NCBI lineage: Eukaryota > Metazoa > Chordata > Mammalia > Chiroptera > Pteropodidae > Eidolon > Eidolon dupreanum. The sequence goes on along the minus strand of CM053514.1, from coordinate 44,420,346 downwards.
TAGTGCCTGGCTAGTTAGGTCACTAGTTGAGATTCTATCATACTCAGTAAGTTCTTGAACTTAACTTCTTTGACAGTCAATATTATATCCAAATCAAATGCTGATATTAGAAAAGGCAATAATGTATCATATAAAACTTACCTACAGATATTCAGTATCCAACATCCTTTAATACCCAACAAAAATGTCCCATAGTTCTATGAAGCTTAGCCTGACATTACCACTGTTTCACTTTTTTCACACATCAGTTCTAGCACTTTCCACTTTCTGTTTTTGCAATGGGTTGAAAAGACAGAGCAGAAAAAAACTGCCTTACGAACCTGTGAATCACATAAACCCAGTAGGAAATCTAGCACATAGTAGGCACTTCCAAATATTTACTGAATTAACAAACCACCCCTGAGATTACTGTATGTAATGGTGTAAGATTACGAAACCATTTAATAACCACCCATCTCTGAGCTTAAAATATCTGGATTCCTTATGTTTACAGATGAATGGATTCAGGGGAACATTTAAAGTTATAAGATTGCCAGTGTTATGAACTGAATGTTTGTGCCCCCAAAATTCATATGTTAGAACCCTAATCCCAACATGATTGTGTTAGAAAGTGGAGCCTTTGGGCAGTAATTCAGTTAGGAGAGTGGAATCCTCATGAGTGGGATTAGTGCCTTATTAGGAGAGGCCAGAGAGCTAGCTAGCCCTTTGTTTCTGTCATACGAAGACACAGTGAAGAGATGACCATCTATGAACCAACCAGCAAATGGGCCCTTACCAGACACTAAATCTACCAGTAGTACCTTGATCTTACACAGCCTCCAGAACTGTGAGAAATACATTTTTATTGTTTAAAAGCCACCGGCTCTACAATAATTTGTTATAACAGCCTGAAGTGACTAAAACAGGCAGGAACTTTAATAATTATGATCTGGATTTATCAAAATAAACAACTGTGAAATTCCGTCTTCATTTTACAGGTGAGGAAACTGAGGTTTAGATAGGATAAATAATTTGGCCCAGGCCTTTTAGAACCAGATCTGAAATTATGCATTTTAAACTCCTAATCTAGCATGTTTCTGTCACTTATTCACCCTGAATTCAAGTGAGCAAATTCAGAGCAATTGGCCTTTATGCAGACTGATAAGCAGACTTTAAATGGCTGTTTCTTTTTCTGTTCTGTATTTTAATCTTTATATGGAAGTGGATTACAACTTTATCTCCCAAATTATTTTCCAGAAAGAACTTCTGAGAAGCATAAATTTAGTTTCAAATATGTATAAGAAGTATACTACATGAAAGCAAAACTCCACAGGGTTGAGGAGGGAAGACTGTTGGCAAAAAGAAAGAAAAGTGAGAAGCAGGAAGGAGTAGAAAGAAAATTGGTGGGGGTGGGGAAGGAGAAGAAAAATAGGGAAGGATTGAAAAGAAGATAATTTGTACTTAAGTAAATTTCAGGAAATGTACATCTGACTTAAACAGCAGCATTCCTTAGTTCCTCTTCACCAACTGAACAGCAGAATTTGAAAGCTAGAATTCTTCCACGTAGGCCTGACCTGCCCAGCCCAGTGTTAGCCTCGGCAGCGACCAACTCTCATTTCACATCTGCTGACTGGAAGTGAATTCTCCTCAAGCCAAGGGGAAGCTCTGCTGCATCACATATGAGCACCTCCCTGGCCACCATCACAGAAGAGCAATTTTAATGAGCAAGAAGTGAGTTGACACCCAAGGTGCATCAGCTCATAGGAGGGACCCAGACACCCCACGAGGAAATCAAATTTCTCAGTTCATACCTAAAATTTGAGACTTCTTTTCAGTCCCTAAAGGTTTCTCTTATTCTTTTTACATTTGGTTTTCAGCCAAACAGGCTAAATTGTTTAAAGCCAAGTGAGGCTGGGGTGGGAGCAGCTAGGCAGGAAGGCAGAAGCTGTGTTTTACTGGTCCCCATTTCCCAGCAGTTCTAGTGTGTTCTGGAATGAGCAGGTTTGCCTCAATGTCCAGCGAGCAAGCATTCTTTTCTTAAGGCCTGCAATATCCAGCGAGCAAGCATTCTCTTCTTATGGCCTACAGTAAATGTTTATCTGTACCCTCTCTAAAGAGAAAAACCCAGAGGCTTGGCCTGTTTGCACCTAAAGCCTCAGAACTCACCCTCACCCTGACCTGTTCTGACAAGAATCTATGATGCACAACATCCCCAAATCTCTCAGTGTCCTTGAGCTGCTACCACAGAAATAGAGCAATAAGACTTCCAGTCACAACAGGTTTTAGGGCTAGAGGGTTATGGTTAGGCTTAGGGGTTAGTAGTTAGGGTTAAGGTTAGGTTATACATAGAAAGCAACAGGACCCCAAATCACTTTTGGTTTTATGGCCACATAAGTAGGGATAGGCCTTGGCCAAGTCATCCATCTGGTGGCTTCCTGCCCAGGTAAGATGGGCTACCTTGGTGGCTTTATATTTGTTTTGCTGCTAGAAGGAAGAGCTCATTCGCTTAGAGCTCTTTCCAGCATCCAAACACTGGTTGGAAATCTAAATTTAGTTAGATGAATAGAAACTAAATGAAAATAATCAGAATAAAAGTGGTAAATGTTTCACACAGCTAAAGTTTCTCTTTTTAAAAGAGTATTTTCTGCTTAATATGTTCTTCTGACCTTATGGAGTGAAAGTTGCCTTTTGTTTTGAATTGATGGCAATAGCAGATGATGTTTTTGTTATTGTTTTATGTTTCCAACATCCCAAATCACCCTAGCACTCATGTCCTTATTTGGACAAGTAAGTATCTGGCATCCCTCCTTTTGGTCTCTTCCACAGTATTGTTTTAACTGTACTGCCAAAAACCTGAGAATTACTGATTTGTAGTAATTAAGAAATAGTAAAGTGTTCTTAAGAAGAAAACAAAACACAAAAGCATCAGAATAACTAAATAGCAATGCCATCAAGTTATGAGTGAACCTGTGTATGAACACAGCATATTACATTTAGGAGACTGTGTGCGTTCAGCATAAGAAATAAAACATAGAATAATAGTCACAAGATTGAGGCAGTAGGCATAGCAAAGTCCTCAAGCTCCTCACTTGTTGTGGCCTGAGGACAGCACTATGGGTGGGAGATGGGGATTGGGAAGTAGAGGGGTGAGGAAAAGAGCAGGAGCTGGCTGATGAAAACAGAGGAGGAAAGGTGGCTCTCTTCCAGGATTTTTGTGAATGGATGGGTGTGAATCATTCATTTCCTGCACATTCCAGAGGAGGGAGGAACAGTCACAACTGCAAAGGATGAAGAAATGCTGAAGGAATTGGTCTCTGGGGACCTTAGGCACCTCTGGTCTCCTGTTCAAAGAACTGCTTGCTCCTCTGTATTAGCAACCTGAGGGGTGTTTTGTTTTCATTTTGCTTATTTGTTGCTATTTTTCAAAATAACCAATCTTGCCTACAGTACACTGAATTCTTGAATGTTCTTTCTCATCAGCAATATGCTCACAAGTTTGGTTAGAGTAAGTCTGAGAGTCCAAGATGGTTTTATGAGCCCGGTATTGATAAACTTTCAACTGTTTTTCAACCAATTTTATTGTCCCTACAGGTTGAACGAAAGAGTCAAAAGGAATTCCTGGGCAGGGAATTATAATACACATGTCCACACAGCACCAAATAACCAGATGAAAAGTTAAAAATGCAGCAAATCCTCCAGATGCTTCCAAGAACCGGAATGCTTAATGGGTCAGCAAAAATATCTGGATACTTAATGGAACTATGGGTGGCAATGTTTAGCTCTGTGTTTAGTACAGCCCACCGGTAAAATCACAGGTGTGTGTAGGCTTAACTTTGTTAATCCTGATGAACTGACAGGAAAATGTTACACCTCCCCTCCCGAGGCATGACCAGCTGCACAGCCAGTGTCTTCACACATATTAGAAAACCGAACCACGCTTGGGGGAGACTCGATCCCTCTGGCACTGAGCTTGGTGAGCTGCTGCTTTGTTTTTATAAATTAGTAAGATGGACCCTTCCTCTAGGAAGATGCATAACTTGATAAGCAGAGGGCCTACTCAAGCTCAACCCTCTCAGCTGGGTCCTTTGTGCAATAAACTACCTGCGCAACTGTTCTCAGAGGTCCTGCCTCCCTGTATGGTGTCCAAATACAACTCCACTAAAAGTGTGACCATTTCAAAGCAAGAGGATAGGAAATGATCCATGATAAGACTTCTTTTTTGACTTGAACCACAAAAAGAATCCACAATCCCTGCTCCACAAGAAGAAACTATCCTAAAGTGATTTACTTTCCTTAGTATAATAAAATTATGAGGTTTCAGACCTGAAAGGTGCATTAAGAGTTATCTATGTAGCTATCGCAATCCTGCCTTGCAAGAATCCTTCACACAGTGCCTGCCACCCACCCTAGTGTCTGAGACCTCTGTGTCTAAAGAAGCCATTCACTCCCCTTCACGGTACTCTTAAGTATAAAAACTCTTGCCCCTTCCATGCTAGCAAGGCTGCCTCCTTCCAACTTTTACTTACCATTCAGTTCTAGCTCAACATTCTGAAACCACCTACATTAAGTGCAATTGATTTTCCTTGTGATGGCTCTTTAAGTATTTGAAGACACCTAGTCATGGCCCCCAAAATCTTTTCTTTTCCAAGCTAAGTAAAAGCACCTTGCTTTATTTAATCCCATCCTTGCAACAAAACCAAGGTAATTGACAGTGTCCATGAGCACATCTGTGGTTAGTCACAGTAATCGCTGAGCAGCTGAGAGCCGGATGAGGAACAACGCTGAGTTCATGGAGAGGTAATCTCATGTCTTGGAAAGCAGAATTTCTGGAAGTCTGGAACCTCGGGAAATTTAAGGGGCACACAAACCCCATGGGCTGTAATAAGATATAGCTGATGTTTTACCTAATATACACCAGAGAGCCACAAGAGGAAAGTGGCCTAGAGACTATGATGAATAACAGCATAATGTGCTGCATTTGAAGCCACAATATTAGAAACTGAGATGACTATAGAAAAACCATTGGGGCATTGGAGTTTTTCAGTTAAGCTTTCTGAGTTGACAGTGAAAATAATGAACAAAACACAGCAGAGTGGAAATAGACTTTATCCAGAGAAATCTGCTTCCTGGAACTGAAGCTAATACTGTTGAGTAAGAGGTTTCAGAACAATGAAGAACCAACAAATAAAATGAAGAGACTGTGGTGGTTAAGATGCAAACCCCATATCCTGGACCTACAGAGCTTATTGGTGAAGAGAAACAGTGTACTAATATTAGCACAATTACCAATCTTTGTGAGCAGCTTTTCTACTTAAAGAAGAAAGATTTTAACTTGGCATGCAGAAACGTTAACCAAGAAAACAATAAATTAAGAATACTTTGTTACAAGATGCTGGCTATTCCTATTTTGGATACTTCTTAATAGGAAACCAAGTGTTACTGGAATTAAATATGAGGAATATGCATATCTTTCTTACACATGACCTTGTTTTATTAGAGCGGCAAGAATTGTATTTGATGCCGGAGGGCGTGCAAATGAAAGAATCTCACAAAAAGTATATTAACAAAAAAGAGGAACCAATCTCTGTCTTAACTTCTTCAAACATTTTCAAAGTTTATTGGAAGTTTCTCGACATAAATAAATTTTCAGTCCTATAATCTAATTCAATAGGAAAAATTCCTCTTACACCCAACTTTTCTGCAAACCTGTATAGGACACCTGAATAAAGGTGCATTCCCATTCATTCATTCATTCATTCATTCAAACTTTAACAAATATTGAATACCTTCTGTGTGCTGGACACTGTGCTTGGTGCTCACAAACAGCCTCAGCAGAACAAACATAGACCCTGACCTTGTAAAGTCAGGAGAATGAGGCAGAGAGACATTAATTCACCAAACAAATAATTAATTACATAATTAAAAACCATGTTAACTCCAGTGAAGGCAAAGCCCAAGGTGTAAAGTGAAAGCTAAAGTAGGTAATTCAGAACAAACTAGTGTCAAACATGCTTGCCTTCACTGTATCTACAAAACACACGAAACCAATCATCAGCTTTGTGAATACTGGTGTTGCCAATTATCTTGATACCAATAAAATTATAATTAAAACACATTTTTAATTCAAGCTAAATAGGCCATTTAACAACTTTAAGTAATGGAGAAAAGGCAGGGGTCTTGTAATTAAATGAATTAAACAATAGCACCAATGGTTTTTGTTTCTTTTAATAGATTAGTTCCTAAAGAATGATGTCAGTTTACTCAATGAATGCTTATTTAGAAGACAGCAGGACACCCAGGACATTTTCCTCACCAGACAGATCCCAGTTCTGGCTGGTAACAAGTGAGACTGGGGTGCAGCAGGAATGGCAGAGTCTAGACCAACATGAGCTTTGGAAATCAGCCAGACTTGGGTTCGAATCTCAGCTGTACCACTAATTATATAAATTTTGAAAAGTTATTTATTATCTCCAAGCCTCAATTTTCCTCTATAATTACTATTAGTAGTAGTAGGAAAAGGAGTGTTAAAGATTACTGAGGAGTAACCTCAAAGCTGGGGGAAATAAATAATGAATAATGATGTAAGTGGTCCATCAACTATTCTCCTAGCTTTGTAGGAAAGGCTCTGGAGGCAAGACTGGACTGAGACCCAAACCAGGGTAGGGTGTCCATGGGAAGCATGAGGATCAAAGGGCATACCAATGTGGGGAAGGCAAACTTAGAACAAGCTACACAGTCTGATTAAGGCAGAGGGTTCCGCAGGTGCTGAGTGGCAGGCTGTCAAAGGTCAGATTAAGGGGGCTGGATGATTCAGTCAATGGAGAGCCACAGCTGTCAAGCAGGAGAGTAATATGCTCCTAAGGGCATTTAGAAAAGATTAATAAGGCAGCAACAAAAGGACAGACTGCAGATAGACTGTTAAAATAGTGCAAGCATCAACTGGACACCAAGAATAGGATGGAAATGATAATTTTTTTAAACCTTTATGTTTTTCTAAGGGAGGGAAGGGAGGAGGGGAGGGTGAGGAAGGTAGAAAATGTTTGGAATAGTCAATGTCAGGTGCATGAAACCCAGCAACAAGAAACAGAGTTCTAGAGTACCTCTTAGGACCTCTGAGATCAAGCACCATTTCCACTGGGCCAGGTCCCCCAGCTCTGCTCTTTCGTCAGCTCACACTCCGTAGTCAAGGAAAAAGAGCAGAGGTAGCAGGTGGCCAGAGTTTCAGTTTTGAGCAATGCAGAGTGTGATCCCAAGTATTATGGGCAAAGCGGGTAAACTGGAATGATAGGCATGCAGCATGATGAGTAATAATTATAGAAGTGCTTTCTTAACTGCAAGCATGTGCTTAGGATTGAGATGGTCATTAGGGAAAAGAGGTCTGAGGAAGAAGATGTCCCTCAGCCATCTCTAGGAGACACACCTATACTATCAAATGAAGGGCAAAGAACTCTACAGCCACATTTTAGCTAGAGCCACTTCCTTTACCTGGACAGTGTTAACTCTTTCAGAAATTTATCAGTGAAATGTGCACATATGTGTATGCTAGAGAGAGGCATAATTTAAGAAAATAACACAGGATTTTCAATGATGAGGAAATGCGAAAGAAAGTGGGAGGAGTACTTAAATAAAAATGCAAGCCCCTTTTCTCAAATGGGCCCCAAATCATTTTCCTACATTTTCTAAACTTCAAGCTATCCTGCATTTTCATTCCTCCAAAGAGAATGCTATATAAATCATCTCGCTTTTTCTTCCATACACCTGATAGTTCAGGTGATGGGGATGGTGAATGAACTCCATCAGGCCTCCAACTGCTACTGAGCATATGTGATAAAGAGGTTCGGAGCCCAGCTTCACAAATGGGCCGATGGTAGGGCCAGTTATGTGTTAAGGTGCTTGAGTAAGAGGAACAAAATTTCTTCTCTAAGTGAGGTCATCTTATGGTGGTCAAAGTTATATGTTAGAAGTTTTATGCTTAGAATTATTTCTCATTACACCTTAGAGAGGGGAAAAACATGGCATAGAGGTTGTTATTTTCATTGCACATAACTTTGAGTTAGCGGCAAGTACTAACATCTGTCACACCTACCCATGACTATATTAAACAAAGGACTGAAATAAAGGTTATGGTAGCTGTTTTGGGTTTCCCTCAAAAATTCCAAGGAAGAGAGTGCTGTCAATACTCTCCAGCCAACAGCACAGCCCCAGAGCAAAGCTGACCACTCTCAATACTTTCTCTATGGGTAAGAGTTGTTTTGAAATCTTTCTAAAGCAAGAAGGTGGAAACATCAAAAAATCCTTTCCGTATTAATTGACAGTGCTCCACTAAATTAAATTTTATTTTTTTTTTAAAAAAGAAAAAAATCCTTTTCATTAACACACATTTCTGAAAAATCTGCCTTCGTGGAAAACACCAGGTTCCAAACACATCTCACATAAGAAAAACTCAGTTTTGAATAAGAAGAGCTATTTCTATGTGGTCCACCTTCAGGCATAGCTCTCCTACTTAAGTAGTCAATTAAACCCTCTAACACTTTGTGAGAATGCAACACATGCCCTTATAGAGATTAATTTAGTAGGACCAAATATCAGTGTTGGTTAAAATGCTTGGAGAAAACAGGGGATATGCAAGATAAACAACCTGTAAACCACACTTATATTAAGAGATTCTGAGCCTTTGAAATTAGATGTATAAATAAACTGAACATCATAGATACTTGGGATTTGGCCCAAGTTTTAGCTTTGCAAAGAGCTGAATTAAACTAAAGTTTTTCTCTCTCTCTAAATATGCTGGAACCTTTTTTAATGCATTCATAAAATTTACCCATTTGCTTTTATTATTAGACAAGCAATTTTTTAAAAGCCAGATAGATCTCTGGAAAGGAAGGGGAGGCTGCATAGGCTACCCAACTGGCCAAAACATTCTACAAACTGAACTGGGTTTCTCATCTGTTAGGTAAGTTATCTTGCTGTATGTTTTCAGGAATATTAACACAAAACATATCAAAACACTACGAGAATCCATAAACACAGAGAGTTAAAGCTACATTCCTTTCAATATCACAGAATTTAGTAAGAGTTCAGCCCATGGTCTCACAATACTTAAGTGTGCCATTTTGAAGTCTCTTCCTTCTTAACGATGTAGAGCAATTCTCGCCAGTCTACAAAGTTACCAAGGCACTCACTCTGACAAATGTTAGGCCATCCACAGACAGATGTCACAGTGAACTAAAAAGCATTTTTCCTCCAGGGATGGGGAAAAAGCTCCATTGTGCAGATGCACATTTTCCATTGTGGGTGATGCTCAACCGACCAACCAGAGTTCTCTGTTTTATGGGATTCCTAGGTCTTTATCCAATACTAATTTTTGGTGTTGGCATTTAAAAATTAGTGTGGCAATGAACTGCTCAGGTTTCATGCAATATAGAAGTCAGAAGGACAGGAGGGAGGAGAAAGAAGAAGAAAGGCAATGAGCAAAGGAAAGAGAGAGGACAGCCAAAGGAAGGGCCTTCTGATTCCAGGAATGCCTTTTTAAGCAATGTTTTCACTCCCAGCACCTAGGTGCACCCTTATATGGCTGAACTCTTTATTTATAACACCATCAGCTCTCTGACAGGTACTTTTACATGTTGCAGTACAGTACCAAATGCCTCTCAGTAACATTTTGAGAACGAGCCACTTGGGGCACTAACGGTTGCAACTCAGTTTTAAGAAAATGAGAAATTGAGCATTTTGAATGGGGAAGGTTTCCCATTTGAGGGGTGCAATCACACTTAATGGAATGAATGATGTTTAAGGCTGGAGCTGCTAGTTACATGAAAGCACTTCTGGTAAAATATTATGATCTCAGAGATCTTACATACTAATTTACAATAGAGTTTAAAGTGATGAATATGGATCTGGTAGACAGTGAAACACAATTTTAAAAGAAAATCAAGTTGGAGTTTTCCTGCCCCATATGCCACTGTGGATTCTGTGGCTGGGAGGCACTGCCCCTGAGTAACTGAGACTATCTCCATGGTAGGACAACACCTAAGAGTTCAATAAATGCCCATTCTAACAACAACATTCACTGTCCAACACTACAAGTACAGTTATAAGGACAAGAGCTGCCAGAAAGTCCTGCCAAACATGAAACACCATGTCTTTAACATGAATTAAAAAAAAAAAGAAAGAAAACGGAGGCTCAAAACACCAACACTCGGGTTTGCAAATATTCTCATTCCCTCTGAAGTTTAATATTCTTAATGAGAGCCATTCAAAAAAATTTTTCCCTTTTTTAATTTTTTTCATTTGTAGGTTAGTTTAGCTCTAATACAGCTTCTACTGCCTGTAGTGTTGGAGCCCACGGGCTAACAAGCACAGTCTCCCAACAAGATAGCAGTCCATGACCTGTTAGGAACTGGGCTGCACAGCAGGAGGTGATCAGCAGGTGAGCCAGAAAAGCTGCATCTTTATTTGCAGCTGCTCCCCAGTGCTAGCATCACCGCCTCAGCTCCACTTCAGATCATCAGGCATTAGATTCTCATTAGGAACACGCAACCTAGATCTCTCTCATGTGCAGTTCACAATAGGGTGATCTGAGGTGGAGCAGGGGTGGTGATGCTAATGCTGGGAAGTGGGTGCACATACAGATTAACATTAGAAGAGACGTTTGAGTACACATAGACCATAATATATCAATTGATTGCAGACTCATATCAAAACCATATCAGTGAGTGGCAAAAGACAAGCTGCATCTAGTGGCATCTGATTCTGCATTATGGTGAGTTGTATAATTATTTTATTAGTCTAATGTAATAATAATAGAAATAAAGTACATAATAAATGTAATGCATTTGAATCATCCCCAAATCATCTGTACCCACTCCACCCCTGGTCCGTGGAAAAACTGTCTTCTACGAAACCGGTCCCTGGAGCCAAAAAGGTTGGGGAACACTGGGCTAACGGGTTTTTATGTGTCATCTCATCTGACTCCTCACAGCAGATCTAGGGGGCAATTCACTTCTCCCCAATTTCCAGGTGATGAACCTAAAGTTTAGAGGAAACCAATCAATCGTCCAAGGTCACAGAGCCAGGAACTGACACAGCCATGACTAAAAATGGTCCTTTTAATTCTATCAAGTCTTAAACATACACAGGCCGAATATCCCTGAACCTTCACCCACAGCTACTCCCGCACCTGACCAACTGGTTCCAATACTTCCAGAATTCCACAGTTAAGTTCATACCAGTTTAATTTGCTTTATTGATACTAGAAAACTATCACCATTGTTTAAAGACACCTACAGTAAGTGTGGGTAGGCATGGGTTTAAACCAACCTAACCACTACTTTGAAATAAAAACTGTAGAACCAGCATTCTGAGTGTCCTGAAAGTCTGAAAGGAGACTAATGCCCAGAACCAACCTGTGCCCCCTTCACATCAATCTGCCCTCTCACATAAACTCCCCATGGCCAGGAGAATGGCAGGACTGCTATCAGCTTCCCTCAGGGACAATTTAGGAGGAAGGGGTGAACCAGCCAACACTTGCTAGCCTGCAAAGTCGAGGCTTCAGTTTGAACTCAGGTCTTCTGACTTCTGTGGAGGAGTCTTTCTTTCAGACTCTTATTAGGAAAAAAAAAAAAGGGACCCTGTTGATGAAATTGTCTAGTGCCTGCATTTCTATGGAAACTAAAGAAAACCAAAAAGAACATCTGAGTGGGTACCATAGTAATTGGGGAATCACTTCGTAAATTATGTATCTAGCCACTACACTGTACACCTGAAACTAATATAAAAGAATATTAAGTGTCTAAAAAAAAAAAAGAACATTCGAGGAAAACCATTTTTTAAATCAGGAAGAGTCTAAACTAATGTTTTCCTTAGACTGCTCTTTGATTCATTTGAGGAATTTCAAAAGTTTCCATGGGTTCAATGGGGCTATATAGTTTCTTTTCACAAATATACAACTCAAAATGCTGAATCAGGTGAACCATGCTGACTAGCATTCCTGATGGTTCTGCTGAGCTAAGGATGTAGGGCTGTTTAAGTAGGGCCCGGATGCTGTCACTAAACCTAACCTAACGTGTGCCTCCTCCTGAAATACAGTACAAAGTTTGAGGAGGTTCTTACCATGAACCTTATGACTTACGAGTGCCTAAAGTTTTTAGCTAAACTTGGGTCTCTTCGCTGTACATTAAAGCACAAAGACTGCAAGCAAGATGGATATAGAACTGATACAACTTCCAATATGCCCAGATCTCCCATCCAAAACCACAGTCATATCTATAAAAGTGTCATAAAGGTGGTGGTTTGGCATGAACATCTCTTGTAATCATCAGAAATCTACTAAGTCTTTCCAAAAGACCCAGTCTAAACAACGTCCCACTGGGATACAGGGGCCTGATTTTGATTTCTGAATAATCTGACTAGGAGCACGTAAAGTCACAGCAACATTAAGAATAACTTTCTATCCTCCTTTTGGTTCCAAATATGAAATTTGCTGAAATAGAAAATGACAATCCAAAGCTCCCTGGGATGTGTTCCAGATGACTTGAGTCATCCACACACACTCACAGACACACACACACACACACACACACACACACCCACACCCACACCCTAAGCCCTCACACGGACAGAGGGAGTTGTTTCCAGCTGTGTTGAACAACCAAAGGCAGTAGGTCTGAACCTGAGGATTGCTTATGAATGCAACTTTAAATTTAATTTGGTGGGATGCTAATTGTGGAGCAGTGGGAAAACACTAGTGACATTTTGACTATAGCAGCCCCACTGCCCTGATTAAAAAATATCAGCTTTCCATCTGCAAGACATTTCTAAGGTAGACTCCTTACAAATTGTTAAGGTGCAATTTGTGCACAGTTGGTTCTTTGTTTAATCAAGAAATCTGCCTGAACTCTGATTGGGCTGATTTCCCTAAGGCCGAGAGTGAAGGTTATTTCCTTATGCCTTTTGGGAACAGCAATCTCTCTAATACGTTTCTGAGTTATTCCCAGCCACGTTGAGGCTGATCAGGAGAACAAAGCCCTGGCTTCACAGCAGAAAGATGGACAGAGCTCCCAGCTGGGAGGGTTTAGGCAGAAATTTATAAGCACAAACACTAAAGAAATTTGCAAGTAATTGCATGCATTTGCTCTCTGTTACAGCATGTAGTAAACCAGTATTTATTAAAATACATCAGCAAGGTACTGTTTATTACTCTCTCTCCTTGATGCCTTGTAGAGAAATAAAGTGTTTGGCTTTTTTCATTTCTTTAAATTAAGAGGCCAAAACCGTATTTCAAAGAATGTAAGGAAGAAAATTATACACATAGGCTCAGAGGCTGTAGCCCTTTCCTTAACTTGGAGTTCAAGCACAAACAGTCTCTAGATCTGCTGTTCTGATTTAATCTTGTAAATATTAACTTTTGTTTTTTCAATTCATACAGTTCCATGAATCCATTATTAGAGGATCAACAATTACCATATTCTCTTCTGGAATTTCTGTTACTGTTCTTGCATTGCAACCTGTAAACCTGAGTGCTAAACAGGCACATGTTAAAATGCTATAAAACATCAGGATCAGGATGTCATAGATTAATAAGAGAGATTTAAACAACAAAAAAAGAGATACTATGTTCACTGGCTCCCATCTCTGAATTTCCCTTCCACCAGTTACTTTGGGTTTTGATTTTGGCAGTGAGAGAAAGTCAGAAGAAACCAGACAGGTAACACTCCTTCCCTCTCCAACTTTGATCACAGCTCTTTCCCTGCTTCAGCGTTCCTATTCTCATGATGGACCCAGTTCATTCCACAAGATGGTCAGACACAATGATTCTCAAACTTTACTGCATCAGCCTCACCTAGAGAACTTGTCAAAATGGATCGCTGGGCTCCAGAATCTGCATTTCTAAAAAGGGACCTGGGGGTGTAGATGCTGCTGATCCCAGGGATCACACTTTGAGAACGGCTGGTCTAAAACAGGTAGATGGGCACAAATTCAGAGCAGTAAAGGTATGAGGTACAAAAATATACAGCAAATAATGATAACCAGATTGCATTTTTTCCTCTTTCCTCATACAGAAATGAAATACCAACGTCTGTTATTATAGCCAACAAATGTCAATTGCTACCACTTACAGACATGGTTGATGATACTAACTGCTTTTAAGATTACCAAGGCCCCTCCTGTCTTTCCTTCCACCTGATGAAGCTGAACTGGGAGTGAGAGCTTCCAGTTTCCATGTTTGCTCTTTTAAGAGTTGCACGCTACCATCACATCCCCACTTCTCCTTCACCAACAATCACCCACACCTAGATGGGTATGAACACCTGGGCAGCCCCTGGTATGCAGTAAGCACTCACTGAATACTAACTGTAGCCTTTTAAAATTCTAATTAGAATCAAATCAGAATACAAGTACAAAGGCAGGCGGGTGCATCTTCTTCTCCCTGGAGGCTAAAAACTCAGCAGAACAATTTGGATTTTTTGGATTTTAACATTTGTAAATCCCAGCTCTTAAAAGAAAAAGGTCCCAGGCAGTCACAGCACATGGATGGTTGGTGAGGCCAGTAACAGAGAGGGTAGCCAAGCCCATTGCCCCTGGTGTGACTGTGTATACTGCACACTGGCACCTGCATCTTTAAAGCTGAACACAAGTTCTCTCCAGAGTCATGACTGAAGACAAGGACTTACAGACCATGAAGAAGTAGCAAAATGAAAATGCTATTAGATGAAAATAAGTCAAGCAAGAAAATCAGATAGGGCCCTTTTAAGTTAAAATATTTTATACAGAAAGTCCTGGCTTTTATATACTTGTTCCAATCATAAAACCATCACATTCTGGTATCATAACATCAGATTTTCTATGATTTTTATCAGCAAAGAACCACGGGGTCTGTATACATGACCAAACCAGCTAAAATTGATACTCCTGGGGCAGGAAACTAACTTGCTGCATGCCTAGAGTACTCATTTTTTTTTTCAGTTTTACTGAAATATAATTGACTGACAGTTCTGTATAAGTTTAAGGTGTACTTACTGCATAATGACTTCACATACCTATATTGTGAAATGATTACCACAATATGTTAACATCCATCTCCTCATATAGTTATAAAAAAATTCTTTTTCTTGCTGATGAAAACTTTCAGGATTTACTCTCATTAGCAACTTTCAAATATACCATACAGCAGTTTTAACTATAGTCATCATATACTAACCTAAATCACTTAGGAATGGTAGATGTTTCATACCAATAATATCTCACAGACCTTCTCCATCCCTCATGACAGCCTCTGAAGAAGGTACCTGGTTCAGTAAGGAAACTGAGATGTTAAGTGACTTATATAAGATACCTCAGCAAACAAATAGCTGAGAGTTGAATCCTGTTCTTTCTGATTCCAAAATCACAACTGATTTTCCTCTAAGCCAGCACATCATCATTAACCATCTTTTCTTTATTAGAAGCACACAGTAGGGAAAAAATGACTGAATGGGGAATATTTGTATTAGAACATACAAGACCTTACAAGCAAAATGAGCAAAAGGATAATGTGGATATTAAATACTAAACTTGTACTACTCCAAACTTATATTATTTCACACCTCTACTGTTTCATATTTTTTATTACAAATGTTAACAAAATGTTAGCATTCATATCAAGGAAAGTCAATTGGCAAGCCCATTATGGCATTTATTTTAAATATGAATGTCTGGAGCATGCGTCAATCACTTCTTCAATTAGTAGCTTCCACTTTGATGGGGTCACTGGACAGACCAGACAGCTTTTTTCACCAGCCATGCCTATTTTCCCATTTCTGGAAATAATCAAGCTCAATCAATATTTCTATATTCTGAATCTGGTAATCTCAGAATTAAGAACTTACTTAAAACAAATGCAAAGTCTTTACCTTAAAAAGGAACAACAGAAAAATAATTCATAAATTTGGTAGTTATCCTAGCAAATGATAGAATTTTCTTATTTAGGAAGTTCTGTGTTCGTGTTGACAACACACATCCAAATACATACGCATTAAAATGCATACAAAGGTGTATATTTCTATTCCCTAAACAGAAATTCAAATATACAAAACATAATTGTACAAATTATCTTTACTGCCTGTCACTAATTCGGTTTAGGCAAATTACATGAAAAATAATAAATAAAAATTCTCCATAGCATCAAATAATTTGGTATCCAAACTTCTTTACCAAAAAAGGAAAGTAAACTGACTTCAGCATAAGTATTCAAATTAATATTTAAGCAACTATTAACAATAAAGTATAATTCAAATAGTATATAATCTGTAACAATCAGGTGAGCAAATTTACAGGATCTTCTCAAGACAAAAAATCTAAGTGTTTACCAACTGGGAATTTAAAAACTTTAGATCAACATCTGACCTTTAACTCTTAAAGCAGTGGTTCTACACTGTATTGTATAAAAACTTCTTAAAGACACAGGATCCCAAACTCAGCTCCCAGAAATTGTAATTCAAGATGTCTGGGGTGAAGTCCATGATTCTACCTGGTTAAACAAGCACCAAGTGGTTAGTTCTGCTGCTATAGTTTCATAAGTCACCCTCAGAGGCAAGGCCCCTGACACCCACAAGTCATAATCTGTGTAACGCCCAAACCACCTCTTTCCACTGTCCTCCTTTCATTAAATAATCATTTGTAGCGGGAAGAAAGTCAACTTCAAAAGACACTATCTTGAGAGGTGAATTTTTCTTTGATAATTGGGTAAATTTCAGTCAATGTAAACATACAAGAGAACAATCCTTTGCAGAAATTTAAAGCTTAAAGCACATGCTTATCTCTATGATGTCCGATGACGCATATAACATCTTCTTCCTTCACTGAATTGACAGCTGGGGGCTTAGCTTGCTTCTGTTGTCAATATTTCAAATTTGCAAAAAGTCTGACCTGCACAGATATACACGTGGACAACACTTACTCTGGGAGCAATGACCAGTATGGTACTTGTTTCAATATAAGTGCCCCTCTTGTGAAGAACCAGAGTGATACCAAAGAAGCTGCATGAAGGCAGTTAGTGAGACGTTAATTACCTTTCAGCCACTGACAATGAAAGTTACCCTAAACCACTGACTAAGGGACAAGAAGCCCCCACGTCCTACTACTAATTCCTAGAACTGTCCCTGTCCCCAAGCACAGCAAGCTTTACAGGGCGAAAAGTCAAACCCATGCCTCCCCTCCAAACCCATGCCTCAAAGTTCCCCACCTGCCACTTTCAAGTGCCACTTAAGGGTCTATGAAATGCTCTGTTCAACCAAAAGTACAAAGTATCAGGGCAAAATTTATTTTTGAAATTCAGGAGATGGTTTTGTTTAGTTGCTGCTGCTGCTATTGCATGTGTCAAACAAGGCAGAAATAAAATATGCAGCTTTTCTTTTGCTAAGAGAATTATTTAAATGGCAAATCTTATGAAATGTAAGACTGACTTGTTCATTAAAAGAATCTATTTTTTAAATTATATGCTCAAAAAATATGCAATTTATGCAAATGCACGTTTTCCATGGTGTACCTGCGGAATCATTTTTTACAAACTGTTTTTCAGGGCAATGGGTCAAAAGAACTCACCAACCCATTCTAGGACCAAGCAGCATCATTATTTCTTTCTAAAGAGATACAGAGTTGACAGGGAGTGGAGTGATAAAAAATATACATTAAAAACCTCTGAAGATCAGGATGGATGAGTAACAAATGCTGATAAGTTAGTGCTAAAGGTTCTCTACCTCTGAAGCAGGACAAATACTCAGCCTGAAAGGGAAGCAATGGGTGCTGAAGGTCTGCAGCTTAAATATCAACAAACTGGAGAGAGAAGAGGGTAAGCAAGGGGCTGCCACAGTGCCTTATACAGGTGGCATCACGGTCTCTGGCTGGGCCTCTAAACAAAACCATGCCATGTAAACCTAAAAGAGGATTAATCCTCTAGGAGCACTGTAATGAGACTTTAAAAGACTGAACAACAGCAGACTATTGCAGAGGAAGGCACTCACCTGCTCGCCAAAGTCTGGCTAGCAAAGTTACATCAAAGCCAATGGGCGCCAGATAGCAGGCTACTGTAGGAATCCCTTATCTCAGCTCTAGCGGGTACGGTTGCTATGATTGTCTTGAACTGCCACCTGTCCCAGGCATCTTTGAAGGCAACGCTAAGCCTCTGATGGATCTGACCTCCTTGAGCTGAGATCCTTTTATGTCTTTATTTTCTGCCCTGCTACATTCTTCCCCTGCCATGCACACGACATGAAACAAAGGGAGTTCTCACTCCTGACTCACTGTCCCCAGCCATTTGAAAGCAAAGAAAAACAATATTAAGGATTATACTCTGCTGTAATATGGAGCCATCCTCAGGAGACGAGCCTCTTATTTTTGAGAGTATAACTAGAGCGTATTTATGTGGAGCTTTACAATGGGGTTCAATGGCACTGGAAGCCAAGATCTGAAAGCTGCGTAACTGTGATAACTTAAAAACACAGGAATGATCCTAGAGAACTTGATTAATAACTTCGTTTTTTAACAGGAGGAATATGACTTCTAAAATACTAAAACATACTTACCAAGTCAGTGAACATTGAGACTTGAAAAAGGATGGTGACAAGCGAATGTCCTGAAAAATTTTTTAAAAGGATTTTTTTTAAGATAGGAAAGAAAAATATTAAATACATACATGTACTGTAGGTGAAAAAAGTTTAAAACATGAATTAGTTCCCTCTGGGGCCATTCTCAAAGGCTGGCAGTATCTGACATTTCCAATACGTACTGGGAGGAAGGGTAGCGTGTGTGCTTCTTTGAAAAGGTCTGCCATTTAAGGGGCAGGAGCACGCTAGGATCCCAATTCATTCAACAAAATATTTCTCAACAATCTCCTTATGCTGTCACACAAGTCTATCTCCACATATTTTTTTTTTACATATCTCTTTAATAATACCACTTCTGTGACTATTTCTTACATCTAGTGAAAGTCTAACTCTTGTTACTGTTAAGAGTGGTATTGTTTTAATACTTTGCCTTATCTCACTAAATACTTCAGGTGGCATTAAAGAATTCATGTGAAAAGGCAGAAAATGCTTTAAACTAAATAAAATTCCAGTCAAGCAACAGTCTATATAGTTAAGACCTAGAGAAAGTTAAATAGAAAATGCAGGGGCCATAGATCCAACAGTTCGAATATCTGAACAGCAAATTTAAATCTGAGTTTCTGGGTAGCCAAAGGGAAAAGAGAAATAAAATAATCTACATGATTTCTTTTGCTAGGCATGTAACCCCCCTATCCTATAGGAGAGCATAGTCTTATGTCTATCTGTACATTTAAACACTTATTTATTACATGAAATAAGCCTACAATTCTGTAACTGCACCCACAGCCTTCTGAACTACCAAACCCATCCATTCAGAAAAGGGTAAGGGTCAGCCTGAAGGGTTGGGAAGCTGTGGCCTTCTTGGTTCTGGTTTAGATAACTTCCTCCAGCCCCCAGAGTGAAGATCCCACAGAAAAACACAATGAGCACCAGTCCAAAGCCAGCCCTTAAACCACAACTCCTTAAACTCCCCGAACTCAGTGTGGCCTTCAAATTCTGGGCCTATTCCAGCTCTTTCACTTTGGATTTTTAGCTTTTCAATTTTTCACCAGCTTTTAACTGCACAGTCTTATTCTCTGATCGACAGCCTATCTTCTCACTTCTGACATGGCTCTTGATTGCAGACAACACTTTTAGTAAGGAAGACTCGAGGGACCCTGCAAGAAGTGGACCACTGCTCGCAGGCTCTGAGCAGACTAAGTGCCTCATGCTTTTCTGTCCAAGCTGGGGAAAAGACGTTTTTCCCTGACAATACAGCCATTACACGTTCTTCGGAGATACGTGATTTAAACACTGACATTTACTTCATGTGAGATGGGCAGAGTGTATTTAAAGCTCACAAATCTACTCACTTCCCTCTTCTCAATGAGATCTGACTTGTAAAACTGTTTCCAGGCTGTGATACCTTCTACAGAGCACACGTGCCTCCCCACATGTCACTATACCTCTTTCTTAAACATAGCCAATTTCTACAATGAAACAGTCTATTTAATCCAGTGTCAACTTAAAATCTTAAAACCCTAATAATATTTGGGACAGGTTGAAAATAACTTTTCCAATTTAAAAACAAAATATGTTTTATATAATATTATTGATTTCTCTAAGTTTTTAATATTTACAGTACAGTGGCTGTAAAATGGACTATGTTAAAAAATAAATTATAAAATCTATTAGCCAATTTCCTCAAAATATACCTGATATGAAAAAAAATATACCTAATATGAAAAAAGAAATAAGGCTGTGGAACATATATATAGATGTTCCTATGCAAGTCTATAGTTAAATGAGCACTCAATTTAAGACATAATCTGGTAATATCATTCATTTTAATTGTTTGTTATAACATTAGTCAGGGTTGAACTATTTAAATTTTTACTGAACCACCATGTTGGCTGCTTTTTTAAAAAGTCTACTTGGGAAATAATTAGTTAGGGGAAACTTTTCTCTAGAAATAAATGACTAACTCTTCCAGTCAAAGACCTTTTGGCTAGGCTGGTAGTCACCTTTGGGAAGTTGTGCTACAGAGTCTTTGTATGTTATTCCACAAAATATGACACAATTACCATACCTCTTTTTTATCCAGGTAGGGCTTTTCCCAGATCTTAGGGGTAAATTCCATTATTTTCAAGCTTCTCAAATTTATAAAATCATAAACAGAATAAAATGCATTCTAAAAGCTATATGTAAAGAAAATTATGTAAAGGTATTCACTAGCATCAAAAGAGATTCTAAATATGCAAAGAGCAATCCATGAGTCACACTTCCCTTGTGTATAAGAATCTTCCTTTAGAGTAAGAAGCAAAGCATCTGACAATGCTTGGATTGTTCAAAGAAGAGAAGAAGCCTACTTACTGGGTGTTTTAGTGTATTCTGTCATTTAGTTCCTGTTAACCCTATGAAGTCACCATTTATTGCTCCCATTTTAAAGATGAGGAAACCAGAGTTAAGCTCAAGGTCACACTGTCAGAAAGAGATATAGCTGAGACTGGATCCTAAGTTTAACTCTAGATATTTTTGTAATACATCAAAAATGAAAAATATTTAATTTGTCATTTCCAATTCAAGATGGAAAGCTTGGCCAATACCTTTCTCACTTGTCCCTCTAAACACCTCTCTGAAATAAAAAGATGGAAGTAGATGTTGTAGCAATGACAAAATACCAACAAATAATAAAATTTACTGTGTACTTACTTTGTTCTAGATACTTCTAAGAGCTTTATTTATATTAAATAATTCAATCCTCAAAACAAGCCTATGAAGCAGGTGCTGCTATTATCCCATCATAGAGTTAAGAAAGCAGAGGCTCAGAAAGGCTAAGTAATTTGCTTATGATTACATTGTTAGAAGTGGTAGAACTAGGATTTGAACCCAGGTAGTCTGAATCCAAGCTCATACTCTTCAAACAGTGAAAGAAGTAAATAAAATCAGACAGAAAATTTTAACCAATTTCTGCGAGATGCAACATAGGTAAGACTGGAATTATAACTGTGATATGGAGAAGCAGCAACTTAGACTATTCTTTAAGGGGGCAAAGAAAGAATTGACAACCAGTCCACTCAAGAAGCCTTGGGCTAGGCAGATATTTATATGGAACATCTGTGCCAGTCATGTGGCCTGTCTCCTGCCCCACATCACAGCAATATCATTATGTAACATCATTTCCCCAAGCAACATTATGCCCTGGAAAAGTGAATTCAGAGGGATTCTGGACATTCTCCCTATCTCTCACTAGAATGTGCTCACCATCAGAGCCATACCAGCTCCCATTTCCAGTGTCTGTCTAGCAGGTTGGTGTGATCCCTGATCAGTGCCTGAGCCACACTGGTTCTCACTGCTCCCCAGAATCAAGCCCTCTTCATCCTGGTATGTGGAGGCCCTTGTCTTATTCCCCTAAAGGAAATCCTGCCAATAAAGATAGTTATGTTAGGATGTTCACTCTAAGGAAAGCAAGCCTCCTTACATAAGCCTGAGCAGAAAAATCCTTTTCCAATGGACACCCAGGATCACTAGTCATATAAAAAAATGGAAAGGCATAAATGAGAATGACCAAAATAAACAAGAAAAAAAACTATCCCTGGAGATAACTTCTGGAGGGTTTTGAGAAAGTACAGTTGACTCTTTAATAAGAGGTTTGAAATATATACTTATACATGAATTTTTTTCAATAAATCCTATAAATGTATTTTCTGTTCCTTATGATTTTCTTAATAACATTTTCTTTTTTCTAGCTTACTTTATGGTAAGACTATAATATACAATACACACAACATATAAAATATGTGTAATCGATTATTTATGTTACCAGTAAGGATTCCAGTCAACAGCACACTATTCATAGTGAAGTTTCAAATAAGTCAAAAGTTATACATGGATTTTCAACTGTGCAGGGGGTTGGTACCCCTAACACCTGCATTGTTCAAGGGTCAAATGAATCACGTACAAAAGGCAAGAATAGGACACTAAGAAAAGGAAGCCATAAGAAAAATTTTTAAACTCTTGAAAATTAAAAGTATGATTGCCAAAATTAAAATATCACTAAAAGCACTGAAAAATGAATTTGAAGAAATTTCCCAGAACTTAGAACCAAAAGCAAACAGAGAATAAGAGAAAAAAGATGAGACATGGAGAAATAACCCAGGAGGCCTAACATTCAACTAAGCAGTGTCCGAGAAAGAAAAACAGAGAAAACAGTGTGAGTAAAGTTATTAAAATGTAATAGAATAAAACTCATCCCCAGAGATAAAGAATGCATCTTCAGATTGGAATGATCTATCCAGTGATAAGCAAAATGAATAAACATTACATTTAATTTAAATTAAAATACCCATATCTGGGGACATGCTTTCAGACTATTAAGTGTGAAAAAAAGATCCCAGAAGTTTCCAGAGAGGAAAAAGAAACCATCTACAAAGGAATACAAATCAAAAGAGCATCATCAGACTTCTCATCTAACAGAAATGTAGCAGTACCTTCAAAGATCTCAAGAAGAGGGTGTGATTTCTTAAAATAGAGTTTTAGCTAAAGTATCGAACAAGAGCAAGGGCACAATAAAGTTATTTTCACACATGTAAGAATTCTCAAAGTGCACCTCCTCTGCTGTTGGAAAGTTATTTGATGTACTCCAATAAAATAAAAGGATAAACTAAGAATTCTAAAGGTGGTTGAGACCCAGGAAACAGTACTTCCAATCTGGACAGCTGGTCCAGATTGCTTAGGAGAAGGAAATGTCCCGGAAAGATGGATGCTCTCCCTAAGCATAAAAGATATGGTTAGGAAGTTGGAAATGGGGGAATGTAAGGATAGTATATAGGCAAATAAGGGAGGAAAAGCTACAGTAACTACAAAAAATATAATAGAGTAGATATGTGAGCACTTAAGAGAGGGTAAGAAAAGATAAACCACTTGTTCTTGATGCTAGACCCATCACTGTCATCTGATTTAGGGATTAGAATCCTGGACCTTCAAAGAATAAGTGTGATCTTAACATTCTACTTCTAAGGTCGAGAAGAATTTCACAGCTATAAGGCTGTATATGCTTTATTGATTTTTAACTTCTAAAGTCAGCCTACAAACAGAAATACAGCAGATGTGGTGCTGACTGTAAGATACCGTGGAGATTATTAACAACTTTGAAACTATAATAGAAAAACTTGGCTCCAGAAAATGGAATGGGAAGGACAACCTAATATACTCATCTTTTGAAATGAAAAATCAAAAGGTATAGATGTTTAGGATATTCTTTAAACTTGTGAAAATAACCACACAAATAATAACAATAATATAATATCAATAATGAAAGAAAAGGAGAGCAGTGTTAGAAAATTAAAGGTTACTCTCATATTGCAGAGTCAATAAATTGTATTAAGTGAAAATATCTAGAGTTGATATATCAGGGCATAAAGGTACAAGCACATGCTGGTCTTTCTACCAAAAAAAAAAAAAAAAAAAAACTAAAATAGAAATAGCGAAAATTGTCCTTGGGACTGGGGCTGGAGTAGGAAGGATATAGGAACTTTTTAGCTTTCCATCCTAACTCCTAAAATGAGCATGCGTTACTTATAAATATACTTTTAACCAAAATATGGTTAAATTATAAAGAGAAATTGGAGGTTTCTTTCTGGCTCTTTTCTGGGTAAAATAACAAATGGATACTGGAGAATTCTAATAATCACCATATATGGAAAAAAAAAAAAAAGCTTTGGTTTTTACAAATCTGTTTTTTCTGTTCACTTTTTACAAATCAGTTTCAAGTAGAGACCTCTGCCTTAGCTTTCCCAGTTTGGAATATCACTCAGGGGTAGAATCCTAATGAAATCCTTTTAGAACTAACTCCTAATGGATTGGAGGCTCACAGCTTCACAAGTTTTATTCCATTTTGGCATCCTAACAACATCAGCTCTAATCATTCAACTAAACCTGGCATCACTTGACAGAGATGAGACAAAATTAACAGGTTGATTTTGTAAAGCATTTAATGAGGCTGGAAAAAGATGCTAAAAGGTGTTTGAAATAAAATGAGCTCTAAAAAAATACAAGAATGTTCATTTATCTCCCTATCAAGAACTGCTTTAATTTTCTGAATATCACCATCTCCCAGTTATCATCCCCTGTGCCCAAAGCCTCTCCTACAATTTCAGAACACAAAAAGGCTACCTTCAATATTAATTTCTAAAAGAAAAAAATTTTAAGGAATATTTAAAGAATCAAATACTTTAAAAATACAAATAACACTTAAAAAACAAATGCTATCAAACTATGGGTGGGCGGTGAGGGTGTGGACAAAGTTACAACTCCTCAGAAGGTTTCCATTTCTATCTTGGCTCTTGGCAAAACCAGGTTGGCATTCAATGAAGCAAGTATTCTGACATAAATAATTTACCTTGGTCTCAGATATTATTAGCTAAATAAGGGCAAGTAAGGATATTAGTACTGATGCTTGCAAGTTCATTATTTCTAAACTCTATCTCACAACACTGCCTGCAGAGCTTTTCAGCCAGTCTGAATCCAGGCCTAGCTTCTAATCCCATTGAGTCCCCGCCACACACTGGTGGGGGGTGGGGTGGATATTCGCATAACAGGAGGGCTGGAGGGCTCACACTTTCACACATCATCACCCTGCAGGATCTCAACTCTTCTCAGAAGAGGGGCCAATCGTGGCTCTAAAATAAAGCTCCGTTTAACGGAGCTTCTAATTGGAATCTTAATCCTCAGGACTGAAAACAGCAGAAAAAAATGGATGCCTTAGAGCCATGCTCACCTGGTGGTTCATTATGAGAGAGACGCTTCAGAAAAGCTAAAGATTAATAGCAGGTGACTGGCATCAAAGGAACAAGCCTGCACTGTTACCAAGAAGAATTTTTTTTTTTGGAATATCCTACTGGAGTAGATTTCCAAAAAAGGAAATATAAGGCTGGTCTCCAAACTTGTTTCCTCTGTGAGGTAGATAGTCCCAAGTGCTGACCTCCACCACTACTGGGTTATTTCAATTTCGCAGTCTGGTGGCTATGCTCCCAAACAGTAAGAACAAGTGGCCACCAAAATGAAATGTTAAGTTCAAATAATCAAGCATGAAAAGGACTTATGTTTAAGAAAAATCTAATATGAATGACCAAAAAGTGCACCTGAATGTTTCACGTCCTATACATACTCAGTTCCTGGTTACTATGAACCATCAGCAGACAGAGCAAAGAGGAAAAGGACATTTTCAGCAGCCTCTATGGTCAAAAATGCCAAAACTTTAACATGCCCTATATTGGAGGGCAGGCTTGAGAAAACCTAATTATTAGACTTTAAGAGCAGGAACCACGTGCCAGACAGGATATGCTGAGGATGCTCAGATTTAGTGGGGGATGGAAGGATGTCATGAAATCAGCACTGACCAAACCCATGGTGCAGAATCCCTGGAGCTGGATCAGCATGTGCAAGCGCACATCACTGGAGGGCCCTGGAAAAGTTATGAGGGCGCAACAAACTCACATGCTTGGCTGAAATATCAGCCAGGGTCATGATCAACTAACATGAAATCTGCCCCATAAATGACTAAAATTCAGGGGAGCATTTTGGATTGCAGTTCAGAACTCCTCATAAATTAATGAAAGTCAGACACGAAAGTTAATAACAGCTGGAATGGATCAAGCGGAAAGAAATGCAGCATTGGCATATGTGTTATGTGAATTTCTTAGGGTCCATAAATTTGATATTTGGAAGGAAGAAGGGAAATGTTAATTAGGAGACATTTCATACTGGATTTAAATTTCCCATGGAGTCAGAGATCTATTTAAAACCCCCTTGGAATCAGAAATCACCCTCCCCAGACCTGGGTCGTGCCTTTCATCTTGCTATATCATACTTGTTGATAGGTTTCTTAATTGTTTTCATGTGTTTTTTCATGCGGTCTCTCCTCAAAATATAAAATCAAGAGCCAGGGTCATATTTTTTGTTTCTCTTGTGTGTGGCACTAAGTCAACGTTGGGGAATCAATAAACATATCTAAGAAGTCATTCTTCTACCCTCTCTAAAGGCCTTATAACAATTTTCCATAACTTTTAGACTTTGTTGTTATAAATATCTCAGGGAAACTGTAGTCACTCTTAAGTCTCAATATTAACTTTTATTTTCCTGATACAGTGGGAGCTTTGTTACAAGTATCTTTATCAGATCCAGGTATATCTCACGTTAGATCAAGTCTCCTGAAATGTTATGTAGACAAGGTCTGAGAGCTCACAGTCTTTACAGCAAACATCAGTCCTACTACCAGCAGGTCCCTGAGAAAAAGGGACCCCACTGTCTTCTCCTTGACTGCCTTCATACATTTTCTTTTCATTCTTGTCCTTCCTTGGCATCTATTTCCTTGTTATTCGTTGAGCTGCCATGTCTCTTTAGCCTGTACTGTCCCTGTTATACACTCAGTCCTTTTCATCTTTCCTCATAAATCATTTCTTAAGCTCCTTAATCATGCCTAACTGCTTCTCCCCAAGATTCTTTCAGTTTATCTGAGACACCAAAGCCCGGAGACCAGGAACTGCCCATATTAGTGGGATGCTAAGATGTCTTTGTGCAAAAAGGCTGTGTTCACATTCCCTCCCTGACCTCCGTCTGTCTCTGATATAAATATTCCAAGTACACTTATAAATAAATGTGTTTTCTCCCTGCCACTTCTTTCCCTGGATGGGGCAAGTTGGTCTGCTGCCCTGTGTGTCACACAAAGGGACAGATGAGGGATCACTGTCCCCAGACAAGGCCTAGGTGGGGTCAAATACTGTATTATCCTGGTGACATATGAAAGCTCATTCTTATACAAGCTGCTCTTTAGAATGGAAAGTCGACATAATGAATTGATCTTTGATCCAAACAGACAGCTTATTTCCCAAAGCCACTATAGGTACAGGAAAAATAGGGATGGGGGTTGAGGAGTTTAACAAGAGAAGAAGAGCAATACACATGGGGCCTCCCTCACCTGCTCCCAAACCCTCAGCCACAGAGTCCACTCACACTGGTGCTGTGAGCCCAGTTAATTCAGGTGCCAAATGGGTTTGTGTAAAAACTAAATGAGATCATCTAACAGGGTCATTAACCCAGCACCTGGCACGTGGTAAATGCTCCACTTACTGTTATAGTGACTGTCACTTTCCCCCCTAAAAGAAAGGGGCACAGAGAGGACTGGAAGGCCTCCCCATAATGAGGTCAGAGATAACTTCCAATTCTTTAGGAAAGTACCAATTGAGAAGTGATTTCTCCTTCCCTCCCATTTAGCAATGCCTGGAACACAGGTGCTACAGAGGTAGCACCGAGCACACCTATGACCTCCATGCTGGAATGCACTAATCAATGCCTAGAGATAGTCAGCGTGCCCTCCCAAGAGCTCTCCAAGCCTCTGCAGTCCCCACTGGCAACACCAACACCTGGCTCTGGCAGAGTTCCCAAGCTCCCCCTAATGAGGTTGAGCCTAAACCACTGCCTACCTGGCCAGGTCCTTGCACAGATGTGAACTGCCATTTTGAAAACTAAGCAGTTCCGAGGCATGAGTTAAGAATTCAAGCTCTGGAGCCAAACTATGTGGATTCAAACCCTGGCTCAACTACTTGTGAACCACATAAAAATGGACAACTCACTTAGCCTTACTGGACCTCAGTTTCTTGTCTGCCACTGAGGAAACTCATGGTAACCTCTCATAAGGATGTATAGATTTAATGCTTTTATGAGCCAGTGTCATAACATGGGGCACAGACGGAGAGGGCTCATTTTACTGGCTATAATTTCTGAGAGGCGGACCATTTCCCATCTGGGCTACTGCAATAGCCTGCTAAGTCACCACCCTAATTCTACATTCTGCCCCTTCATGACAGTCCCCACACATCAGCCACAGTGATATTCCTCAAATAAAAATCAACTCACGTCACTCCAATCCCTCAACTGGCTTTCCATTGGCCCCCAAAATGCCCCCAACCTCATCTCTCCTGATTGTCCCCCTCCCCTATCGGCCCACCATACTGGTGTTGCTGCTCCTGGATATGGCCATGGCAAACTCCAAAATTCCACTCTTTAAGTGGAATGCTCTCCCCTTACATCTTCTCATGGCTGCCTCCTTTGTGTCATTTGGGCCTCAGATATAAAAACACCTCTGAGCAAGGTCTGCCTTGCCCTGACCGCCCATTTTAAAGTCTATCACTCCACCCGAGTCTCTCCCAGCCATACCACCTGTTTTAGTGGGCTCAGAGTGCCAGCTGTTTGGGTCTCACTGACATCTCTGCCCAGATGTTTGGTGTGTGTCCTCTGGCTGGATGAATATTGGCTCCATGAGAACAGGGACCTGATTGGTCTTGACAAACACTGACCCTCAGGACCTAGAGTGTCTGACTCATAGCAGGCTTTCATTTTTGAAATGAGAATCAGTATCATGCATCATGTACCCCATGAAGACTTGAGGTACATCACATCAAGAGTGTGATCACAGGGGCTGGTACATCAGAAGCACTCAGGGACCCCTAACTACTTGACTATCTCTCTATGTCATCAACTTGTGGAATGTGATAGTCACAAACTATGTTTAAAAATATAGAACTAACTGCACATTTCATCAAAAGGGTCAACCTATGAGGTCAGAGGTCAAATTCATGGAGCCAAGCTGTCAATGGCAAAAGCTATGTGTGAAGTTCATGGAATCACAGATGGGGACATGGGGGAGAAGTAGGAAGGGCAATGACATTGTATGACATTCCCTCCTTAAAGGAGAAAAAACAGGGATGAGGGGAGAAAATTTTAAATCTTGCTGAATTTGAAAGGTTTATTCCATGAAAGCAAATCAAAAGAATAGGTAGTGTCTGTTTCCTAGCACCTGCCTCAGGCACTTCTCTGCTCCTCTCTAAACCAGGAATCAGGTACCTTCTTTTTTACTCACTCTCCTCATAAGTCACAAACACAATCAGGATGCAGATCCGGGCTCCCCAGGGGATGAGTCAACACCCAGCTTCTGAGAGCGAACCTCCTCCTCCCTCCTCAGACCTACACAATGCCCACTGATGAGCCACACAGCCCCCCACAGAGAAGACACATCTCCTCCTTGGGGATCCCACCATCTCCCGTAAAACTCTTTCTGTCCAGGCAAGATTGCAGGCTTATCCCACCACTGGAAGTCTCTGTTCTCATTTTCCCTAGTGGTATTAGCTGCTGGATTTCCCAGCCGAATTTCACTTTGTTATTTCTGGCCCCATCCCCAACTTCACTGCGTGCCCTTTACAAAATTCTCTAACTAGGCTGATGTTAGGGTATTTGAGAGTTTTCCAATAAAACTCAGGGTTTCTTTAATTGTGAATATTCTATTTCGGAGTTAAAATGTGTCTTAATTCATTGGAAATTAAGCAACATGTCCCGTGTTTGAGATTTGTGTTTCAAGATCAAAATATTGTAATTATCAGGGTTTTCTCAAACAGAAAAGCTCAGCGGTTTGAGAACAAGTAGTAATGGATTTGTTGTCTTCAAGGAAAAATGGGACACACTCTACAGGGAAAGCAGCAGCACCTGTAGACCAATAAAAGAGCAGCCAGCCACGGAAGTTGGGAGGCACTGTGGGACAGGAATCACACACTGGCATATCCGAAGGAGGTGGTGAATTAAACTCTGACAAAGAAACTCTGGTCAGTGCCAGGAAGTTACCCAAGTACATGTTTAAATATTCAAAAGCCATGAAGCAAGTCTCAGGGATCTCTCTTAAGTCCTGCAGAAGAGGACCGGCTCTATAAAACATGCCTGCACTCTTTGAAAAGTATTCTGTCTCCTGCCACTCCCTTCCCTGAGCTCCGCCCTCTAACCACAGAGACCACTCAGGTCCTTACAGGTGTGTCAGGTTTCCCTTAGGCTTCCAGGCCTTTGTAAACATTCCCCTCTATCTTTTTGCCAGGGAGATTAGTTCAGGTGTTACTTCCTCCAGGAAGCCTTCTGGGCTCATCAAGTCTGGATCAGGAATATGTGTTACCTGCTTCCAAAGGACCCTGTTTCAGTCATTTCTGACACATCCTTTGTGTTGACTTTTTGCATGGGCTCATCTATTTGTCTCACTGTCCCATCAGCCTCGATGGAAGCAGGAACCTTGCTCTTTCTGTCCAACACTGGTGAGCACTTAGGAAACACTCAGTAAGCACATGCTCAACAAATGATGTCTGACAGATAAATGGCTGAATAAATCTAGAGTTGTCCTCATTTTATTCTAAGATGAAGAAACTAAACAAAAACTGGGGTTAACAAAAAGCCTGGACCCATAAAAAGGAGGGACGATATTAGGAAGTACAATTCATTGCAGGAGAAACCCAAAGTAGAGACCCAAATGTAAAAGCTACGGGAACTGAGGAAGTTGGATACTTTTCAAAGAGTGCTAAAAGAATCCAAACTCTATCAGAAATAGGAAAGATGGAGCAATAAAATGCCAGATCTGTTACCCTATATCAAATCAAGCTGTGAAAGGCACAAAGAGAAAATGCAGCCCTTTCACTAAGAAGCATGACTATATAGCACAAATTTATAGGTACAAGATCAAGAAAGCTAAATCAATACAGGAGATGCAGTTTTCAGGAGACATCAAAGGTAACATTCTTTAATTATACAAGATAAAGAAAATAGATAATGTTGCCTCTGCTAGAAGATGGGCTGCAAAGCCGGTTAGCAGATGACACTACGAAATGGCAGGAGCTGTTGTGTTTCTCATGCTTTATGGAAGGAAGGAAGGAAGGAAGGAAGGAAGGAAGGAAGGAAGGAAGGAAGGAAGGAAGGAAGGAAGGAAGGAAGGAAGGGAAAGAAATTATAGGTAACTAAAAAAAATTGCCACTTGTATTGGGTGGATGCCAAACTAGAAAAGGAAAAGAATTACATGGAATATTTAAACAACTGAATTCATGATCCCAAATCGATTTGTCAATGGAGTCTCCTGTTAACATGGATTACATCATACTTGAACACAAAGATGGAAAGGTGTTACTGAAATCATAAATTTCCTAGAGGTTATTAAAGATAAAACAAATCACTGAAATTTGGAAAAGGAGAAACAAATATAATGCTCACCTTAACAGGAAAAATAACTACCTGTACAATTTTAGAAGGGTGTCAAAACATGGGAGAGTCAGCTCTCCTGCGCTAACCCCACAGTATTGAAAATGAGGGTCCTCACCCACACCCATGAGTAAAGCGCCAGCTTAACCAAATACAGTCCACCTCATGTGAGAATCCTTACGATGTTAAATGTGCTATATGCATGCAAAAGCAAATATTTCTGATGTTTTAAAATGTACAATTTATAACTGTATAAATGTGTCATAAATACTTTAAAACTTGCTTATTTTTAGAAAGGACTGGGTACCTAAGTTTGAATCAGAGGCTGCATATAATGACTTAAATTGTCAACTGGTAGCAGAAGCACCGGCTCTTCAGATGCCAAATAGCCACCTGGGATGGTCAGGCTCAGGAAAACCTCATCTCTGGTGTGACTGAGATCAAGCAACTGAACAGTTGGCACCTTTCTGCCTTAAGGTGACATCTAATGAATCCCCCCTCCCCCCACCGCATCAAGCCCCAGGAATTCCGGTAGATATAAAAACTCAGTCCTGACATTATTCTGTTAAAAAACAAAATTCATGTAAATTTGAAGATCTAATTGGCTTTATTAAGTGATTCATGAATCGATCAGCATGCCACCTAGAAACCAGAAGGGCAATCTCAGGAATTGTACAAAATGAAAGGATTTTATAGAAAGAAGAGTGGGGAAAGGGAGCTATTAACAAAAGAAAAGAAAGGATTATTTGGGGGCCAGAACATCTTTTCTTTAGGGGAAGAGAAGTCCAGCCTGACAGATTAGATTACCTTACTGGTGCTTGACCAGAAAATTCCAGACTGGATGATTAAAATTATGTTTCTGGGAGAAATTAAAACTACAATTAGATCAGGAATTAAATCTCGATTTCGTATCATGAGGTTTTAGCTTTAGCATAAGTGACACCATTTGGGGTGTGTTTTTTTCTTTCACAACTCTAAAGACCAACATACACAAAGACATAGCTGTGAGAATTACACATCTACTTGGTGTCAGCTAGGAAAATATTCTTATGAGATGGAACTTAAAGAAGGCTTTCAAAGGAAGTGGTTTTTTGATAGGGCTTGAAGAATAAGTAGGACTTGAAAGCAAGGAGGAAAGCAAAGAACTATTCTAGAAGGTCCAACAGTATGAGCAGGGAAGCCTGAGCAGCAGGTCAGAGGGAGCCTGACTTGCCTGAAGGGAGGATTCTGTTAGGCAGCAGTGGGAGAAAGGGCTGAGCCAATGAACCAACAGACCAACTGATAATCTCCAGAACATGGTCTCCTTAGCCTTGTTTTTCTACTCCTCTCCTGAGCAGTCTTAAACTTCTCCCTGATCTCCTCTCCCAAAATTCAACGGGTAAAATCAATAACTAATTTTTCCAAATGCTACAATGCTTTTCTCACTCTTGGTTCACTCGCTATCTCCAAAGATCAATATGTAGACTCACAGTCACATCAGGGACAAGAGTAGTCAACATTCACTAGCAAGAGTCAATTGGAATCCAACGAATTATTCCTAAATTTCTACCATTTTCTGCAGCATTACCTTAGAATGTAGTTCTTTAAAACTCTATGGAAGTGGCTTGCTGTTTTTAGTCTTCGACATTACCTCAGGGTTGTTGAAAGAAGCTTGAATCGTTATACAGAATTTCTAAGAGAAAGGCAAGAATAAGCAGGAAGCTATTCTTAAACTCATGAATAACAGTTTTGAAAAGGTTCATAGACTTGTTTGCATCTCACCACTCCAGCTACCCAACAAATCAAGACGAACAGCCAAAGAAGAAGATGCTTAACAAAGCACCCAGAGTATAAACTAACATCAGTCATTTTGGGTATAATATTCAAGGGAAAAAGAAAAAAAGAAAAACCAAAGCACTCCTGATGGGCTCAACTCTTCTCCAAGCGGTAAAGACAACCTGGATAAAAATGGAGTTATGTACTCAAGGAACTGTCACTTTGCAGTTTGGTCAACACTGAACTGTTCATTTGTGCCTTGTAGGCATTTTATTTCTCTCAGTCTCCAGATGACACTCCAATAGGAAGAGGATTATGAGCAGATGCACCTATTAAATATGTAAAATTCACATCTTCTTTTCCACTCACTTAGAAGATGTATTTCTAAAGAGAGTAGAAAGTCACCTAATATAAAAACGACAGGTAGAAAAAAATCTTACATGCATTTTTTTAAGCACATGAGAATGCAAGTGGGCTCAGGAATCAGCTTTCCATAGAAAATAAATGCAAGCAATTAAAAATTCAGTATCTTTTCTTTAAGCTAATTCCTCAGGTTTTGCTAATTAGCAACAAATAGTTCTGTCATCTGAGCTGGAAAACATAAGGAAGAAAAGCAGTGGCATGTTTTCAATCACAGCACTTGTATGGAAAATGAATCATATTTTCCATGAGGAATTACTGCTTGGTAGCAGTTGAGGGCAGAAGTAAAGCAGTCGTCACAACTATAAAACTGAAAGAAACCTGAAATTTTAGAAAAGGGGGCACCTTCCTTCCTTCCTTCCTTCCTTCCTTTCTCCCTTCCTCCCTTCCTCTCTCCCTCCCTCCCTTCCGTAAAACAAAACCATCAGGAAACCTATAGAACATGACTAGTGAATCCAAGAAACTCCCACAAAGATTCCTGCAGACACAGTTAGAGAACTCAACTCTTCACTGTAAGACTAAGACAGAAGACAATGAAACACATGTTTTCTGTAGCAGGGAGGAGAATAAAAGTTAAATGTCACCCAGGGTATAAGAATGATTTAACTACTATGTCACCTGCCTTGCAAATTTATAAAAGAATAAATGCATGGCAATAAGTGAAAGCAAGGGATGAAAGTAGTTTTAAATACCTGGCTACAGATGGAACAGGAGCAAAATAAAACTACTGAAAAATCTTTGGACAGGAGATGGAGGTCCTTATTCTGACTCCAACACATGCAGATCAGTTCCCTCCAAATCTGGCTCCTCCCATGCTCTCCCCAATTATCAAGCGCTAGTGATCCCATTGCAGTGAGCCTGTCAGCACCACCCCACGTCTGAGCCATGCAGCCTAAATGTCTACTTTCTGGCCTTGATATACAGCCCATCCACAGCTTCGTTCAGGAGAGAATAATCCCCTAAGGCCTCCACGAGGACTTTATTCCAAACATATGTTGCAAATGTTTGAAGTGCCCACTGTCCCTGGGTTTTCTTTTTCCTTTCCTTTCCTTTCCTTTTTTTTTTTTTTAAGTCAAACCCACAAAACCTAAAATATTTTGAATCCTGCCTAAGTGCAATTTGTGAAGATGCAACATTGCATACCCAAGTATAATAAAGTCTTGTGCAATAAAAAGTTTACAGATGTCCTTCTGAGGGGGAAAAAAATTTTCCCTTTTTCCGGTCTTACAGGAAGCCTGCCCACACGTTAGAAATATAGTTAGTATATATAGAAGCACAAATTAGGCATCTTGGAAAGTCTGCATTTTCCAACCACAGAAAAATGAAGGAATTACTGTGAGTGCTCAGATACCCAGCTACTCTGGGTTAGAAAAGCCTTTTCTCTCCCACAGCTTGGTAGAGGTGCATATGACTCAAAAGAAGAAAATGGCCGAAAAATGTGTTTCTGAATCTTGAGGTGCTAAAAGTCTGCAATGAGCTTATATTATTGACAATGCTGCAGGACTGAGACAAAGTAAAGAAAGGTGATTAAACTTCTACATCTCATTTTTAAAAGAGGGTACTTTTCTCATACACTAAAAATTTCTAGATGTATTAACTTCAGCATCATGCTGGTTATTAGATTTACCTAAATAATTCAGTGCAGATAAGATACATAGATTTTATTATAAATACTCTTTATAGTGGTAAAAGATTAAATAATACAACAGAGTTCTAGAAGTAAAGTCATAACCTTTCTGATTCTTGAGACTTAGTTTAATACATCTTTAAATTATTTAATATGAATAAATAATACTGTACCTTTCCTTTTCTGTGTGTATTTTATTTGTTATATAAATACTTTCTGCCAAGAATTTAAAATGTTAAAACATCTCAAAATCATTTAAGTTTTTAGTTTTCTTTATTTATAAAATAGGAAAAAGTTATAATCAATCCACTAAGGTTCTGTGAGAAAGGATTAAGTAGTTTAGAAGGCCACAGCACACAGTTCTCACCACATCAACTCTTTTCCTAGGGTTTGTAAACTGCTCCACCACTAGTCTGCATTTATGGGAGACGCTGACGAGCAGGTTTGGCAGAGAAAAGCCAGTCTACCCTAAACCAAACACAACTGCAGTACTACCAAAAACAACTTGGTTTGGAGAATGAACTTATACAGATAATGATGATGATGGTGGTGGTGGTGGTAGAACAGAAGGAAAAGGGGGAAGTAGGAATAGGAGGTGGAAGACAAAGAGGCAAAGAACAAATACCATATTTTTGAGGCACTCAACATGAGCCAGAGATTTTTACAAAACACTTTATTTTCACTGTCTCACTTAATTCTCACGAGAACACCATGGGGCAGGCAGACAAAATCACCCTCATTCAACAGTTAGGAAATGATTCTTAGAGAGGTCAGCACACTTGGCCAAGGTCATACAGCCACAAAGTGTGGCAAAGCTGGAACTTAAATCCAAATCTGGGTGCTAAATCAATCTGTGTAATCTCTAGGACTTCTGTCTATATTATATTTGTATTAATATTATTTATTTATGACCAATTTAGGGAGTATGTTGGGATGCTGGGTCAAGATAGCATGTGCTATTATATACTTATACTATTCATTATACTTATATTATACATATACATTTTGCCATTATACAACTTATATAGCATTTAAGTTATCATGTGATTTCAATAGTGATTTGAACAACACTGAGAAAAGATGAAAAATAACTAACCTATTGGTGCTATATTTCCTAAACAGAGTGACAATGAACGGACCCAAGTACCACTAAGAGCTCTCCTGTGCCCAGGGCTAGTTAATCCACTAGAGGCCCAAGAGGTGGGTCATACATGCAAACCATAAAGAGTTAACAAGGGTCTCAGGTGTGTCCCTCAAATGACAGCGAGAGGATTTAACAGGCAAACCGTTAAAACAAATGGACCAAGAACAAGCTGCAATTTGAATGGCACAGAGAAAGTTAACGGTCATCTGCCTACTTCTGTCAGCCAAAAACGAAGTACTTTTCAGCTGTCTTGACTAATTAAATACCTCACTAATTAGTAGGCATCTGGAACAGAAAACAAAACAAACACACGTGGGAAAAGTTTTGTTCACACATATGGACAAAGACAACACAAGAAGTTTATGGCTAATAATCTAGACTTGATTTTTGAAAAAAGTAATTGTACTATCAGGGAAAATTAATATAGGTAGAAAGTATGTAGATTCCCTCAGATTTTCTGCATGGATGATATATAATAGAAATCTATAAGTAAAAATACAACATAGAAAACAGGGCTGTGCCCTGAGAAAAACCCATTTCATTCCTAAAATACAAGTAAAATAAAATAAAATGAAATAAACCTTTAATGAGGGAAGGAAAGGAACGTGTACACTACACCTCCTCATTCTGTATCTGTAAAAATAACAATTGCAGCAAAAAGATTGATAAGCAGTTTTTAAATTGAGAAGTTGTAGACTTTTTAAGAATCCATAAAACCTTTTTCTACATGCTTCTAACCACTTAAAAAAAAATTCTCTCTCCACTTAAAAAAAATAATGGATCTTTCCATCTTTACCAACAATATGATCTGGTGAGGGGGTGGTGAGGGGCAGGCACAGAGATTTCGAGTTGCATGAGACCCTTTGATCTGCACCCTGATGAGGGACCATCCCCCTCTGCTGCAAGCCAACTAATGAAGGGATGGAATTAGCTTTTATCCTGGGCACTTTCTTGAGGAAGAAAACATGTACTAATCAGCTGTCCTCACTAATCAGTCATCTGGCTAATGACCTTTTGCCTTAAAACACTAAAATTTCTGAATGATGTGGAAAAAGGGAAACGAGAACCAATCCCCCACTCTGGAGCTCAATGGATCATCTGGAATTGGAGCCAGGAAGGTTAAATGGCAAGTCTGTATCCTGGCAAGGTGATAAATCTGTAATCAAGAGCTGCAAGCTTTGGCACCTCAATACGAACTTCATTAGTCTACAACCAAATTATACTTTTTAACTAGAAACAGAACCGAAATAAACTCAACACATATATTTTTCTTTTTACTCTGAGTTTAAAGAAAACCATCATATATCTGTGTTCAGAGTCCTAGTTGATTTTTTCAACATTTGTACTAGAAAAAGGAGCTTCTGATGTTTCTGGTGTGCTGGTTAGAGAAGAAAGTAGAGCATGCAGAAAAGTCTTCCGTGTTAAGGAGTTTAGCACTGATTTGTTGAAAATTTGTTCCCGCTCAACAATTAAGCAAAAAATCATTAAAAATGGGAATTGCTGCTATTAAAGACTTCAACTAATGCAGCCCACTTTAATAACTCCCCCATCAACCAAGCTTCCTCTTGCAGTGTCTAGCTGGGTGAAGCAAATCTGGTTCCAGTTTCCAGGACAGGTCCCAGTGGGTGAGCCATGGATGGGCACCTTCCTGAAGGCCGCCTTGCTGAGGCCTGCAGTTACTTAGGGGTGTAAGGAAATGGCTCTCCCTAGAAAGAACAGACAGGAAGTGGAAGAAGTAAAAAGAAAAGTGGACAGTATACTGAACGTTTGCATAAATTAATGGTAGCAAAAAAATTCATAAAGTGTCTGCACAGCCTCCCATGGCTCTGAAACACATGCCCTGGGGCAGGACCCACTTACGGTAGTGAGGCTCCATGTAACCGTTCCTGGGGTCCATGGTGAACACAGCCCCACGGTACGGGACGGAGGGCTCAGCCAGGTGGGGCAGGGACCCATGGACCTCCTTCTTGATCAGCGAGGCTCTCTCGTCACTGGATGTTGAAGGCTCCTCACTGGTCTTACTGAGCCCCTGGACACTCTGTGGCTGCATAGTGACCGCGTTTCTTCTCTCTCTGTGATAGGTCTGTCCAGGACTTTCATCCTCTAAAGAAAAAAGAAACAAAAGCTCTGTAACCACTTTTAGGAGCAATACTCAGAAACAGTCATCAATTAGATATCCCCCCAAAAAGGAAGCCGATCTATTTCTCATTCCTGACAACTTTGAAAGCTGTGCCATGACAGAATGTTCTTCAGACAAGGTTGCTTATGAAGGAAGAGCCAAAAGACAAATAGAAGGACAAAGGGGAGCCAGAAATGAGCCTATTAAATTGAGATGCAGGAGCTCAGCAAATTATCATCATCAGCTTACTGCTGAACCTGCCAATGGGGCTCTTCCTCAGGGACTTGCCAATGTCCCCACAGGTCCCACTGGAGCTAGACATTTTGTCAGCCTAGGACTGTGGGTGTCCAACTTCCCCGAATCTTGAGAAAGCTGCCCCTCTGGAGTTACAGGAGCTTGAACACCTGCTGAGGTTCTGGGCAATCCTGGGGTTGAAGGGCCTCTGTTCCTCAGAGGATGAACTATTAGAAAGTGACTTGGAAGTTTTCGTGTTTTCATTTTCTTAAATCAAATTTGTAACCCACTGAGATATTTAACAAAGCCAGAAATGTGACAGAAAACATACTGGTCACCAAGGTTAAAGGTGCCAATCATGGAAACCTCCAGGGCCCCTTACAAAATCCTTCCAGCTTCAGCCCATAGAACAGATCTGAGAACTAGGAAGAAAAAGGAGTGAAGCTGAAAAGTTCAAGTGAGAGATGGCTCTGGGGGTAAAGAAGGCATCAGTTATGCTGATGCGTGTACATGCTCTGGTGGGATCCATACATGGCTTCAGACATGTAAGAAACAGCCTGATGAAATTCCACATATATTTGATATTCCAGCTCTCTAATTCTTCTTTCCCCTTTGATCTGTAAGAACTTTCCATCTATCCACTATGGTTCTCTGTAAATGTAATCGAATGACCTTTCTATAATAGCAGATCAAAGAAACAATGCATAAAATTAAACCGGACTGGTGATCTTAACCCACAACAAGTGAACCAATTCATCTGTTAGAATCACACACATACTCTAAACCACATACGCCCAAACAAGCTGCGTTTAAACAACAGACTGTCCTCTGGCAGATAAAAGTTGATGGAAACAAAGTTGGTCAGACGTTGTTTAGACATCTAATTTGAAAACTCTTTCCTACTCCTGATCTTTAAAAAAAAATACATCTGGGTATAAATAATAATTTTGTTGTACATTTTAGATGAACAGATTTTGAACACATCTTATTCCAATATACAAACTTTTCTTCCAAGTATTCTATAAAGCAGATCTGACTACATGAGAGTTCCTAAAAAACAGAAAAAGTATGCTTTAACAGCTTCATAGCTGTTTGTACAAATTCAGAAGAAAGTATAGCTATAAACAGACAAGCGTGAAAATACAAACTAATGACTACTGTTGTATTGACTAATGACAAACTACCTAAAGCCAGCAGTATTTCTGCCTATGTCTGAGACTTGAAGAAATAAGCAAGGCATTTTTTTTTATCCTAGCAAATGACTTGTAAAACATATGTTTTGGTCTTTACTGTGAATTTGCTGAGTACTACAGGGCAACTGTGAAACATTATTTTAGCACTGTTGTGTGTAGATCCTCACCCCCAAACCTTGTAATTAAGAGTTTAATCTATCAAGTAACTACTAAACAAACAAAAAAAAACTAGTGTAGTCCCACATTTTTCATACATTGATCTTTACAAAAGCAATTCAAACTATGCGTTTGCTAATTTAAAAACAAACTACAAAAGAAATCCTACGTTTTTATTTTCCCTTCTGACTAATAACGCTTTTAGGCTCTAGTCCATCTTGGTACTTTATTAGCAGTAAAGTTGCAGGCTACAGAATAAGGATTCGCAGCAAAAGGGTATCACAGACACAAACACTTAGTTTTATAAAAATTTCTATAACCCACAAATGGCCAAAGTCATATTTTCCACTAAATTGCACCTGTGTGAAACCTTTATTTCAAATTTCAACCTGAACTTATAGTACTGAGGTACAAATTCTGTAGAATGGATCTTCATTTGGAAAGCCAAAAAGGCCTTACTTACCAAGAGGGGCTGGGACCGTAATTAGCCTTCTTCAGGAAAGACGAATAACCAAGCTCTACTAATCTCTTTCAGGTTTGGTTTAAAACAGGATTCCCTTGACTTAAATCTTCCTAGAAAAAAAATTAACTCTTCTTCTCTTAAAACTATGTGGCTAAATTGAGTGAGCTTCTTTCAAAAGCCACGCCTTTATGATGAGCATTTGAATCCAACTTCACAAATAATTGGCAAGGTCTGACCAAAGTCCTCCCATCCTCCCCTCAGCCTCCTGGGAAGAGGAAGTAGTGGTAGGGTAGGCCAGTGAGTGGAAATACGGATTTTTTTTTTTTTTAAGCTAAATGACTTTTTCCACACAAGTGAACTTTTTTTATTAAATTATTTTCTGAATGAGAGTTAATCCAACATGTGTGGATATTAAAGTTATAAAAAGAAAGAAAGTTCAAATATTTAATACAGAAAAAAGTAATTAATTCCCTTAGTAAAGTAAAATGCAGGTCAAGAATTTTTTAATGTGGAAAATTTCATCAGACTTACTTTTACAATAGTTGAGGCTACCACATTTTCACCTCCCTCTCCAAAACATTCCAGTAGACAAATATTTTATGAAATTTACCTCATGTACTGAGGTGCTTCTGATGAGCATTCAGATGAAAACTTGACAGTACATGCACTCCAGTATACAAACAGCTACAGAGCTTGATTGCACACTCTCAGCAGTGAAAGGGAAACCTTCCAAACAATATTCCTGCCTGCTCTTATAAATTTAGCAACCACTTCAGCAAGCCAAAAGACAAAAGCTGTCTAATCTTGTTCAGTTGAGTCGCGTTGTTCAATAAAGTTTGGGAGTCAGCGCAGACAGGCTACGCCAGGCCAAATTATTGACAAAAACATACTGTCCACCATGGCAACAAGCATTAGTCGGCTGGAAAAATGTAAGCAAACAGCCCACTGCTCCAGGAGCATCTGCCAATGGACTTGAACAGCCAAACATAAGGCGACTGTTCATGCTTCTCTACATTAAACAGCTGCTCGGGGGTCACACCAAAACATGCACTTCAAAAGTTTCAGGGAAAAATCATTTTAAATAATGTCATCATAATCCCAACTTCCTACCTCCTTCTTTCTATATATCCATGTCAAGTGAAAGTTAACGAATTCTTGCCCCAAAATGGAGAGCTGCCCAAGCATCACATTTTAGAGACTGTCCCAGATTTTCCAAACTCATCCAAACGCAACCTACGTCGAGCCAGACACTCTTAAACTCTCAGAACTCAAAATCTATTTCGTTACAAACTCTGCTTAGACCGTTTACAATACAATAAAGGTTGAAAGAAAGTAATCATGTTGCATGAAGCAGGACTCGAACACACACTCCTGTGTAGTGCTCACAAACTCTCAAATATTTCTCACTGCAACTCAGGAAACAGTGTTTTTTCGCCTAAATTTCAGACAATCCTTCCAATATAAAAAATAAAACCCTGCACTGCATTGCTAACTAGGAACACCTCCTGTCATCCTAACAAAATTAGGAACTCATGGTACAAGTGTTCACCTGTTTTTTAATTAACACTGATTTTAAGTTATTCCCTTAAATCCTGTTTTAACATCATTACACCTCTCTTCCCCAAAGACACAGAAGACAGAGTATAAGAGAACAGACAATACTTACAACTCAGTCGCAAGGCTCTGGCTAGCCACTTTCTGCAAACTTCTCTTGGTGGGCTTTCTCTAGCTGTGCATACCCTCTAGGAACATTCTCGGTGTCTCCCTGCCTCCCTCTCCCTCTCCCAGGCAATGCTGCTCCCATTAGAGGAATTAAAAGTGGTTGGAGCCATGCTAAATTTAACAAGCTCATTAGTATTCTTTCTGAGTGCTTCCGAGTGAACTCTCTCTATTCAAGCCGCTCTCTCCAGGAGAAGGGTCAGGCAGCTAATCATTAAATCAAACTAATGTCACCCTATCACAATCAGCCCAAGAGAAGGAGGGTTTATTACTTCAGTTTATGCTAAATAAACGGTTTTACAAATGGTCCCCAAGCAAGGTCAACAGCAGCTTCAATTACAAGACAAACTTAACAAGAGTTGCTATAAACCAAGTACTCTGTATTGACTTAAGAACAGGCTCAACTCCACATATTGCCACTAGCAGGGTTGTACAGGAATGTATATTGTAAAATAAAAGGGGGAGCTTCTTTTTTTGCCAGAATTTGCAACTGCATAGCGACTCCTCATTCACCTCTCTCCAACCAGC
This sequence comes from Eidolon dupreanum, assembly GCA_028627145.1. NCBI lineage: Eukaryota > Metazoa > Chordata > Mammalia > Chiroptera > Pteropodidae > Eidolon > Eidolon dupreanum. Next base: position 44,377,390 of record CM053514.1, on the reverse strand, counting down.
TAGCCGCTCAGCTCAATTCACCCCACACAAAGGCTGGAGCCCAGACCTCAATGGACTGAGTGAAACATGTTCAAAACTAGGCTCTCTATTGTGACTGAATTTCTTAACATCTTTTCAAAAAGCGGAGAATGCCTTGAGGCTAAAGGAAGAAACAGGCTAATGGTGAATTGGGAATTCTGAGCAAATTTCAGAGCCCTTTCCTCCTAGCTTTTGAGGTTGAAAGCAAGCTCTTTCCTTTCAAGTTTCAAAGTCCTTTTTCCTCCCGCAGTGTCACAGAAGGATTTGAAAAGAAGGTAATTGTGCTCGCAGTCTCCCTGATCAGAGCTTACGTCCTATTTCTGGTATTTCGGAATACTTCTTGCAATAATAGTGCATATAGCTCAATCCCTTAACCGGCCTGCACTCTGCAATTGCTCATTAAATGAACAATTGCGGGTATAAAATGCCTTTTATGTTCAAGGTCTGGATATAAGATAAGCATTCTAGGACTCTAAATTTGGTTTACTAAGGAAACTCTCCATCATTAAATTACAAAACTGAAGTCAGAATATTAGGCTTTCCCAGAAAAGTGGCACTCAGATTTCGGTGAGCCAAAATGAAGGGCAGATAGCGGGTGGAGAGGAAGCAACAAAATGTTAAAGAGTGGGAGACTGAATACTCAGATTTCTAGCCAAATGGGATTCTAACAAGAAAACAATATTTCCATGTTTAAGAATGTCTGAGTTTGTGGAACCTCATCATTTTCACACTGAATGACATAAAGTCATCCTCAAAAAGATTAAAACACATATCTGAGGCTCAATCAATATGCAGATGACTATTTGTGACTCTTCACCAGCAAATATCGCCCCCTTCCTTAAGAAAAGAATCCTTTACAGAACACTTTATCATTTACATCATCTTACTTTCTCACAACACCCCAAGGCTGTAGCAGGGCAAAGTGTTAGGTCCAATTTCCAGTTCAGAAACACAAAGCTAAGTCCCTAGCAAGTAAAGTGATACAAGAATAATGCCATCTATGCCCTCCTGAAGCCGCACAGCTCTGCTAACAGGGAAGAGGTCTGTTCCTGGGCAGCCTGAGGTTGTCTGAACTCCCAGCCTCCATCACCACTACCACCAATAGAAGAAAAAAGAGTAATTGAATTTTTATGCACATTTTCAAAACTCTGATACTTTCCCATTAAGTTTTTGGCAACATACCACTCCTGGAAAGCACCCAGAAGGCCTAAACAACAAATCTGTAGCGAGACATCCAACCTCGGGGTCTTCGTACCATGGAGCATCCTATCTTCAAAGGCATAAAGATACACATTTGCCCTACACAGGGCTGCACCCCTGCCTCATAGAACACTGAGGCTCAGCCAATGGCTGCTATGTGTTACTGTAGTTGGTAATGTATGTGTTCCCACAAGCCTGAGGCCCCACCTTCCTGTCCTGAGGGAGAAAAGGCAGTTTTCTGCTTTCCTCCCAGGAAATCACCTCACTGTGTTTGGAAAGAGCATTATTTCATTTGTTTTTTTCTATTATGCATTTGTCACATCTTGTCAGCTTTTATTTCTTTGGTTATTTACATTGTGATGTTCTCTGAAGGAAAACTAATAGAACCCAAGTCCTCATCTCCCTGTTTCAGAATTCTCTCCATGACTGTGGGCAGAGAGATGGGAAATAAAAAAGAGAAGAGGCTAAGGATGTTCAGACACATTGAAGACTTATATTAGGAAGGGGAAATAGAGTTCTTGAAGTTTTCAGAAGCAGAAGCTTGCCTCTTTCCATCTAGACTGCAGTTTCACCTAAACCAGGGGCTGCTCCCTAGAAAGTCTAGAGCTTGGCTTCCAAAGAGAGCAAGCAAACATTTCCAACACCCTTGGGGTCAGACGTCACCCTTGCGCAGCCCATCTCCCTTTGACGATGACCCAGGACAGAGGGAGTGGCCCAATTGGATGAGAGATGGGCCCTCCGCTTTATCTGCAACCTTTAAACCACACGTGGGGCCCACAACACGAGAGGGCTGCAGTAGGACCTGAAACTTTGGAGAAATTAAAGTGACAAACCTCACTCAAAGATTATAGGGTAGCACTTTCTTCCTACTTTTATCCACCAGGAGGTCGCAAAGTAGAAGGAAAGATAAAATGCCCTCCACCAGAGTTGCATGAGTATCTTAATTGTTTTAACATTTCTAGAGTTCTTTCAGCCAAAGAACAAAACATAGTCTAGACTGACCAACATCCGACCGGACCTTCACCAAAAACTACTCCAAAGAGCTGGTCAGTGCTCAACTCAAGGCTAATTTCTCACCTCACTCCCCACTACTCAGCTTACAGAGCTCCGTTCAACTTCAAAACGTTCAACTTTCAAAACGGATTCTCTGGTATAGAAGAGAGTAAGCAGAAAAAGCAAGATAAGAATTTAGATAAACTAAAATGCAAAACCTGAAATGACCATGACCTCCACTGCAGCAGAGAGCTGTGATGGTATAAAGAGCAAGTAGTCTCCTGTCTTTTTTAAAAAGATAATACAGTGAGGGCTCCATTCCTTGCTCATCTGGAAAATCAGGACCCGATAAATACCATCAGCTTGTCTGAGGCCTCACCAGGCAAGCCTTGTGGCCTATAAGGGTTTTCATTTACTTTCCTTGTGCCTCTGAACTCTCACAAATCAGAGGTCTACAACCCTGCCCATCCCCACACTGCATCCTGGGAGGATGCTTCTGGGTGTTGATCACATGAACAGCAAAGGGGTAGTGTGACTTAGTCAAACATTACCCAACACATAGGGGCATTTAAGTCCAAGCACCAACCCAATCTTACTAACCAAATTTCAAAATTCCAGAGAGAAAGCACTAGCCAAGTCCCACTTCCACCTGAGAAGTAAAAAAACAAAAACAGAACAAAACAAAAACAAAACAAAACAAAACAAAAAAAACCCTGCCAAAAAAGGACCCTGAGGGCCCCTACAGCCTCTCCTGTAATAAGGAGGAGATCCGTCCTTATTTTCCATGAGCTTAGGAAAACTCTTCCTTGAATTAAGAATTCTAAAATGTCGCAAAGCTTCTTCTATTAGACTGCTATTACTTACCAGTCGCTGCTTATACAGAGTGAGTTAATTAGTGACATCAAAGGCAGTACAATAAATTCTCAGGAGGGCCAAAATTTTTTCCTTCTGCTTAATAGCACATTTATGCCTATCTGTGAGTAACAGCCTCATGAACATTTAGGTATTAGAGATTTCTTTGAGAACTCGGTTTTAGTCTTTTATAAGCAAAGAATAGAGTCTCTTTTCCTTACTCTGCACATACAGACCTGAGCAGTTAAAATCCACTATGAGATTCACAATCTAACAGTTTAACAGAAATAATGAAATGCCTGTTCACAAGGCCTGAGTGTCCAGGTTGCTGCTGCCCGCTGCATCCTCCAATGGACGCTACTTGGAGATCCACGCTGGCTCCTGTTCAGCGGGAGGACTCAGAGCCTGCTCTTCCTTTCCTTAAACGCACAGGGGAATAAATCTCTGTAACAGTTTATTCTGACAGCACTTTCCAACAGTGGTTCCTGGTTTGCACCCCTCCCCCTCCCAACATCAAAGTCCCATTTTCTGACCTTTCTACCGTTTTTATTTAAATTTCAAGAGAACACACAAACTTAGCTGGCTTCATCTATCTGGTGTGTTAGAGTTGCATAGTTTTGTTTTTAAGAAAACTGAGTGATGAAGGAAGCCCTAGCATATGGCTGTATTTTTAACAAAATTTTAAAGACCATGGTTATTCCATTGCAGAAATCAAAAAGACCCTCGTGGAGAGTGCATGTAAATGTCAAGAGAATATCATTATTGTACCTAAATGAGCTGGAGGCTCCACCCACATTGTGACAAGATTAGGAATAGTGAGCAGAGCTCACCCCTGCCTACTCAGCTCTAGGCAAAGCCAAGTGCTTCTGGGTCAGGTTTCTACAAAAGAAGATCCCCCTAGCCATGGCTCACTGTGACCTATGAAATACGCATCTGCGAAACCCAAATGACCACACATTTTGATTCTTCACAATTTTACCATAGGTAAGGCATGAGATTGCCTAGGCAGCCTTCTTCCAGTTACTCAGCCATAAAAGTCTGCTACTTCAGGTAATGACTCAGATATTCTCTATGAGCAAAAGCAGGAAGGGCCACAAAACCTAATCTCCCCCAAAGCCCATCTTTATGGTCACAGCCAAGATAAGATGCTTTGGTACTCCAGCTGCTTTCCTCTCCTCTTGCCAACTGGGCAGGGCAGAAACCAAACACCCGCTTTACCCTGAAGTGACACTGGGAACCAGAACACAGCCAGACCTTTCTCCTGGCCTTCTTCCAGCTTTCCAGGCACATTCAGGAGAACCTAATATCCCAACACCAAGAGATGTATTTTCATTTTCAAGAAGTCCCAGTAAAAGCAATTTAGGAAACAAAAGAACAAATTCATCTACCTTTCTAAAATACAAATGATTTTAGTCTCACTCATTTTCCTACCAATCTCTTTTTTCAAATGCCTGGCAACTCAAATCTATTAACCATGCATGTATCAATTACTGACTGCTAACACTCAGTTACTCTGAGGTAGGAAGGGCTTCAATTAGTTGCTTACTCTTCACTGTCACTTGATCAGAAGGTACTGTCATCATGCTCATTTGCCAGATAGAAAACTGGCACAGAGAAGCTAGGTTACTCACCCAGGTTACACGGCCAGTTTCCCAATATGGCCTGAAGGCCCAGGCAGTTGGACTTTAAAGCCTACACGTAAATATTTGGCTAGTAGATCTCCCTAGTAAGTAACAAGAAATATAAAATAAATTTGAGTTTGAATTTTGGTCAATATTCTAACCTAAAGCATAGGTCTGCAAACTTTACAGCCACCTAATTCAGCTGCTCTAGTTGAAAGTAGCCATAGGCAAAATGTAAACCAATAAGCATGGCTGTGTTCCAATAAACCTTTATTTACAGATACTAAAATTTGAATTTCATATAATGTTCACATGTCACATTTAAAAATGTAAAGAACCATTCTTGGTGAGGTGTACAAAAACCAGTAGCAGACTGGATTTGGCCACACTGGAGGCTAACTACTACCCTAAAGGGACATACATACTTTCATTAAAAAAGCTTGTATCCAGAAAACAATTAAGAATATTATAGTAAAATTGTAAAAGCAACAATGGAGTGTTAGGAAGGATACAAAGAGATAGTCACTTTCTCGCACTATTAAAATATTTCTATAATTGACTAGGTATATCAAATTATTATACTTCCAGGACATATCTTAAAGAAAAAAAATAGCAGAGATATTGACTTATATTCAAGGATGCTCATGACAATGTTATATAATAAGCAAAGCAACTTAGCAAAATAAATGTCCATTATCTTATGATATGACAAAATATTATGTCATTAAATAGAGTGCACTCAAGGATTTTAATGAGCATATGAAAGCACTTTACTAAGGTCTTACATGCCAATCCTACAAGGTAAGTACAATGTCATCCTCATTCTATAGATAGAAAAAGTGAGGCATACTTGTCCAAGAAAACATAGCTAGAAAGTGGCAGAACCCAGGTTAGAATAAAGAGTCCCCTCACTTATCCACTAGACTACCACAACTCCAAATTTTTTAAGGATCCAAATTTTTGGAGGAAGGGAAGGTGGAAGGACTAGAAATATATAATTATTTTATACAAAATTCCTAAATAAAAAAAAACTTCAAGGAAATATAATGGCATGAAAATATTTCTATGGATTATTTTTACGTTTCTATATATTCCAATCATTTTGATTGCAAAAATAGTTGATTTTCTTTTCATTTTAAATTCTAACATAAGTACGACCTTTCAATAATTCTCCAGAAAAGTCCTAATTAAGTACACATAAATTGAAAAATCATCCCACAAATATTATCTCCTGAAGTTTTATTTTAAATTATTTGTTCTACTGCTTAAAAGTATGTGCCTGGAAGGTTAATTTTATATGTATTAATAATAATACCTTACATTAATATTGGGCTTTATGGAGATTTCAATGAATTTGCTTAAAAATCAAATGATTATTTTAACTATTTTGTTTCTATACACAAGTGCCTTCCAAATGAATACTTCTTAACCTCCCTCCCTACAAAACTTAGTAACTGCTTTAACAAGACCACCCACCGAATGTTATTAGAGGGAAATTACATTAGAAAACATCATGACTACCATGGCTATCACTCATATTTATTGAACACTTATTAAATTAAATGCCAGGTCATGTGCTACATGCTCCATGTGTATTAATCCCATCGAATGCTCACAGGCCTATCAGGTACACAGTGTCATTGCCCCAGTTATTCAGGTAAATATCCTGGGGTTTAACAAGTTTAAGCAATCGGCTTCAAACTATATTTCAGGTAAGTGGCCAGATAGGCATAACTTTCTCATCTATTATAAATGACTGTTAAGTGTCTGAAAGCACAAAGAACACTGATTTGCTTGCTGCTTTTCTACATGTGTATATGTAAAGATTTTCTTCACTGTTAAATTATTCTATCTCTTCCTATAAATGTTATTGGAAAAGGATATTTCAGAGTGTAATCAAATGAACTTCATTGTAAACTTCAATCCACAGTTATGAAACATGGTTTAGAAACTTTTCTGAATTTCTTATTCTGTTCAGTTGTTGTTATTACCAAGTTTGGATCTTGGACATGTATAGGATCTTGCAGTGCAAATGACACCTCTGGCAATCAGACTAAGTTATTTTCTTGTCACCGTATTTCTCCCCATCCCTTCCCCAAGCCCTTCCCTTCCATAGCCTGTTATCTTTCCATAGTGCTTGCAGACTCTGAATAGCAGTTTTGCAAAGGATATTTAACACTATCTTCTGGGAGACTATGTTGATGCCTTAGATACAAGAAGCAGCCCGAGTATTTGGTTTGTATTCAATTTCGCAATAGTTCCAACAGTTAAAGCCATACATCATTTATTGAAAAGGGTCATGTGTCCAACAGTTATAGAAGCATATGGTTTACAGAGAAAGGGGGGAAACTTGCACTTCAAAGCAGTTTTGCTTGGATTATTTACCAACAAATGAAAGGGCCATCAAGCTGCCCCAGAGCATACCCTCCTCCCATAGGCTGGGAAGGAATGCTGAATGAGTCAATAAAATCAGCATCACACTAGGCAGAGACCTTCTCCTCTATGAAAGATGATGATCAAATTTTAGCAAATTTAAGAAAGTTTCTCTTTTTTTAATCAAGAATAAAACCAGACTACTTCTTAAATTGCACTATTAGGAATTGTAACTGCTCCTAAAAGTGCCAGATATATTTCCATCCATGCAATATTAAAACTAACAAGCGTCTTTTCAATTTCTTTTAATGATGGGGTACGCAATAAAAATACAGCAGTGCTTCATTTAGCCAAAGCAGCTGAAGCAAAAAGAACCAAAATAAATAAATAATAAACTTACATGGGCCACTTACCAAAAATAAAATCATTTAATTCAACCTTTTACAGGAGGTGCATGCAGCATTTTGAAAGCAAAAATTCTCATAACACAAACCTCTACTTAAAAATCACTGCCAGGGGCTGGAACAAAGCAGGATGTTATTTCTTTTTCAATTTATTTTTTAATGTTTGTGTATTAATGACATCACCTTCATGTCGTATAATAAGGCAGCATGGTATAATAAAAGGAGTTGAAAACCTAGGTCCCAGACTTGCCTCTAGCACTTAATCAGTGGGTGACCCAGGCTAACTTAAGCTGTATCAGATTGTCAGTTGCCTCATATAACAGGAGGATGAGAAAAGTTGGCCCTCTTGACAGAACTTTCTGAGGGTTAAATAAAATAGTATATGAAAAGGAGCTTTATAAACTATGACATTTATGAATGCCAGGAACGACTACCAATCTCATTATCTAATTGATCATTTGAAGTAGGGTAGTGGGGAGCAAGTGTCCTGGGCCAGGAGTTGGGAGTCTGATCCTCGGTGACACTGGTTGAACCTTAGGCAAACCACAGAATTTTTCTATTTCTCCTTGTATAAAATGAGACATCACCCATCTTTAAGTTCTCATAGGGGAAAAAAAAGTCCTAGGAAAAGATGAGATGATGTAAAAAAGGGCTCTGAAACCTCTTCACCTTCACCAAGAACCAGGCTACACAGCTTAGAAGAGAATAATCACTGTTTCATAACAAGAAAAAGGATCGAAGTTAGTGACCTATAATAATTAAAACTGGTCATCTCTCTCACCCACTTCTTTGATAATTCTTAGGTCAGGCTCATAATCAACATTTACCAGACAAGCAAGCCTACTTGAAATATGCAATAAAATTATCAATCTGCTCCTATTTGGTTTTCTACCATGAACTGAGACACTTGAATCTTCCAAAGAAAACCATTTTGTGTTTCTCCATAAGCAGCAGAGTTTACTATAAAAAAGATCAAGCAGATTCCCTTAGAGTAATTGTTGGCAACTATACCTAGTGCCTGTTTTTGTAGAGCCTGTGAGCTAATAATGGATTTTACATTTCTAATGACTGAAAAATAATCAAAAGAATAACATTTCATGACATATAAAAAAATACAGAAAATTCAAACTCTCTATAGATAGCTAGGCTCAGTCATTTTCATATTGTCTATGGCTGCTTTCACACTACAGGAGCAGAGCTGAGTACTGACAGAGACCAAACTGCCCACATAAATCCTGAAATATTTACTAGCTATAAATATTTACTGAAAAAAGTGTGCCATCCCAAACTTATCTGTATCAGGACATGTTAAGAACACCCATTGGTGAAACAATACAGTATACCTGGAGAATGTATTCCAAAAATAAGGCAGCACCATTTTCTAAGTATACAGTATTGATGCTTGCAAACTTTAAGATAACTAAGAGGTGGGTACTAATATCACCCCACTTTACAGATGAAGGAAACAGGCTTAGAGAAATGAACTTCCCCAAAGTTTCAACTCAGTAAGTTGAGGATCAAACTAGTTCCCTATGATTGGAAACCTGACCATTTACACAGTAGGAAAAGAAGGATTTTGGCGTTACACACAAACCTAAAGGTAGAAAACATTCCCTGACTACTTTCTTTCCGAATGTGCTAAGCTCTGGAGAGAATCATAAATTTTACATAAAGAATCTGAAATGCATATGATTAAAGATCTGTCTTCTTATCCAGGTTCGGTTATGTTTGCAGTTTTTGGGTTGTTTGTTTCAGCACAGTCACAAAGCAAACAAGTATACATTTATGTCAAATGTGTCACACTCTCTCTCTGGAAGTTGAAGGTGATATGACAGAGGCCATTTTCCACAGAGCAAGCTTTTTAATGCAGTTTTTAAAATTTTTTTTAATTAAGTTTATTGGGGTAATATTGGTTAATACAATTACATAACTATTTCAGGTGTATATTATAATTTGACATCTATATATTCTATTGTGTGATTAACACCCAAAGTCCAGTTTCCTACAGCTACCATATATTTGATCCTCGTTAATCACTTCACCCTTCGCCAACACCCCCCCCATATTTGACACCCTTTACCCTGTCTACCTCACCTTTTTTTAAGTACAAGGGAAAGTGCCCTCTGTTGAGCCCGACAGAGTCCCAAATGATCTGTTCTGAAGGCAGAATGAGCCAGACTAGCATGTACTTCTGTTGATAGGGATGGAGGAAGCACATGCAAGGCTAAAGTTTTGAGACTCCTGTTTCTACCAAACTGGAAATCTCCTGAACAAAATGCAACCAAGGTTCCAAGAGTGTTGCTGTAACTTGGGCGAAAAATTGGGAGTAGGGTGTTATGGCTGGCTGAATCAACACAGAATACAAGCAGACCCAGGTCAGCCATTCTCTATAACTGGTTCACCCAGAGACCTCCCAGCACAAAATCTGACCCTCTGAGAGAAGCAAAAACAAAATGGCTGCTGCCCTTACAGCCCTTATGACAGAAATTTTTCTAGGCATAAAACTACCCAAGAAGAGAAGCAAAAGCCACAGGGTTGGTGCAGTGGACCAGGTAGACAGTAAAGTCAATGTCGAGAGAAGGCTATTGGGAAGGAAAGAACTCTTATTTGGCTGCTGAATGTAAAAATACTGACCAGAAAGACCTTATTAGAGGAGGTTTGAACAAGATCCGGTTTGGAAAGTCTTAGGTGAGTCTCCTCAAACTCAGGTTTTCAGTGAGTCTGACCAAGCCCCACCTAATCTGTCTGGGATGCAGTCAATAGCACATTATCACAACCACTCTAATGCTCCAAAACACTGCATCTTTGGTTTGAGGACATCTGTATGTTTGTTTTTGAACTTTTCTTTCTTCTTTAATTCACATCTTGCTGATAAAACCGGAAATTCTATTTCTTGGCAGAAAATTTAAGTTTTCTGCCAAGCCATTCAGATATTAAAATTCTTCCATCCTCATCTTATTGCCTGGTCCATCCAGTTCTACTGAAGTCCTCAAGAAGAGTTAGAGAAGACAGGAACCAAAACACAAAATTCAGGCAATTTTATTGTGCTTGATAATTTTATTAATTCTACTGGGTCTCTTTTAGTCTTCTATAATTTGGGGTGTGGGGGGGCGTGGGGAGGGTAATCCTAGTATGGTCCACATAGCAAAAGTAACACTCCATCCCTCCCTTTCTATAAAATGAAAGCATTTCACAGTTCATTTAGCAGCCATTGCACCCTCACTCCTGGCTCAGTCAGAGAGAAGTTGCCTCCCTGTGGCTCTCAAGCAGCCCCAGCCTCACCCTTATTTGGCTTCCTTCCTATGAATTACTTACTGGGTTTGGACTCCTGGGGATGAGGGATCCAAGAGAGAAAGAAATAAACACTTGTTTCTATTTCAATCTAAACTTCAAATCTACACCACAAACCTGTCTTTTCCTGTCAAGTAACAACAGAATTTGAAAATTATGGACCTTCCATCCAAACACTGATTCTTTGCAATCCTAATCTCTTTCTGTAATATTCAGGTTATAGCTTTCCTAGCCAAGGGCCTCATAAATTACTCAGAAAAGAACCAAGACAAGCATTTATATCTATGCACCTGTCTTTCCTTTCATTCTACTCCTTTTTTGCCCCCCCCCCCGCTTTAAAGAGTACTCATCCAGCTCACTTCTAACTGTCCACTCCTCCAAACACAAGAAAAAAAATGCTCATCTCCATTGCCATCTCACTTGGGTCACGTTGCTGCCCCTCTCTGATTTACCTTTTCTCCAATTAGGTCTTTGTTGGGGCAGATATCGCCTCCATCAAATACAACAGCTCCCTTCTGTACAGATCATAACCACTGAGCAGACCATAAGAGCTCTGACCCCTTCATCTCCCCTGACCTGTGGGGCTTGCACTTGATTCACGAAGTTGTTTATAATGTTTCCAAGAATTGTCATTTGGCCAATTTAATGGCCTTCTCTCTGCACTGATGCTTCAATACAGTTTTCTGCCCATTCTATTCAAGTAACCTTTGGCATACTTGTCTTTTTCTGTCATTTAAATTTAAATGGCTCTAAATATTGAGTATACAGTCCTTTGTAAATTTGTTTACCTTTTTAAGAATCTCTGCAGATAAATTTAAAACTCATTGTCAGGTAACAGAATCAAAGTTTGTGTAAAAATATAAATTTTAATTTAATAGCATAAGCAGAAAAATAATTACTAAAACAATCCTATACATACCCTGAACTATACAGGTAAGTTGTGAAAGTGGTATTTTACATAGTTGTACTCCCATGTCTCAATCCATTTAAGGAATCTAAAAATAAGTTCAGTTTTCATGAAATGAAACTCTATATTCTAGGAACAATTTTATTAGTGCAAGAAAAATAAATTGACTGTACTTCTTGGTAGGTACAGTAAACCTGTTTACAATCTTTGGCTTTAGAGTAACCCTACTATAGAAACCATAAGAACCTCCAGAAGTTTTAGTAAAATATTTCCTTATCCGCTGTGCACTATCTTACTATATTCCTATTTGAAGATTGTTAAGAGTAAAAATAATTTGCAAAAGCAAAGTTTTCATGGAGCTAGAAGGATTTTTATTTAATTACTTTTTAAAATACCTCCATAAATATATATTTCTAAAGCCCAATATGAAGCCATTTTTCCATATGAACACTGAAAATTGAGAGAACATAAGTTACAAATTAGCTTAATTTCACAAATCAGGTCATAAAGATATAAATTCACCACATAAATTATCATGTCATTAAACCAAAATATAATACTGGTGAATTTGGGGATCCCTTCACCATTTGTGCCATGCCTTGGCCTCGTCTCATTAAAATCTAGTTGCTGGTAATATCAAGTCCTGAACTTCTGTGCTATACTGGTGACCACAGAATGAAATGTAACATCAGAACCAGCTCAAAAGGATCCTATTCTGTTTGAGATACTGAGTTGCTTTTCAGAAATGACAGACCAAAACTTCCAAGTCATGCAGCAGGACATGTGCAGAAGAGAACTTTACTGTCAGCTGCACCCAGAAACAATGGCTCACCTCTGCCCCCCACCCAAGGAAACAAAGGACTGGGACATAACCAGAACTTGAACACCACATAGATCCCTTTCAGAAGCCAAAGGTCTGCTGTCCAGGAAGATCTGGTGTTGACGCTCCTTTACAGTAAATGGCCATGTTCCAAGGTCCTCCAGTGAAAACTTGCCCCGCCAGCACTGCTACATACCTGTTCCCCCTAACCCCTTAAAAACCCTTAATCTGGTTCAGCGAGCAAGAAGGATTTTAGGCACCATTAGGTCTCCCATCTTCTTGGTCAGTGCCTTCTCAATCAATAAATCTTTCCTTACTCCAAATTCTGACCTTTTGAAGCATCGGGCACACGGACTTCAGTTTGGTAGCAAGAAAACCTAAAAAGCCCCTTTGAAAGGGAACCAGTAAATTCTGTAAAGTCACTGAGCATGATAACATTCTAAGAGAATCCAATCAAAAATGCAGAATCCAGTTTTGCAGAGAAGCTTTAAACCAGAGGAAAATACAAAACCCTGGAAAATAGATAACTTGCACATACTACTAAAATTGCATATTTCAAGAGGGCAAAAGCAAACTCTTCACAGAGTACTAAAAACTGAAGCAATGCTTAAAAGTTCTAGTGTTTCTCTCTCCGTTGCCTAAAATTCTTCCAGAAGCACAAGTCACTTCTCTGCTCACAAATCTTCCAGAAGGGCTGGGTATCTACGAGACTAATCCTAAACCACCTGTACTGAATAAGGGTTGAGTGAGAGGAACCATCTTCGGCCCCTTTCCCATCCTCTGAGGCTGCCCCCCAGCCCAGTCCCACCCAATGCCTAGAAAAGCATTTCTCACATCACTCTGTAATTAGCTGTTTACTTGCATGTCTCCACCAATGGATCTTGTTAGCTGTGTGGTATATCTTATTGCCTAGCATACCAGAGGCAGTAGAGAATTATCCTATGGATAAATAAATAATTGAATAATGGGGTGGGACTTTAGGTACTATCTGATAGTGACAGGGCAAGTTTCCGGCTACTGCTATTTCCAGGGGAGCAGCAGCAGCAGCAGCTTTGTGATCAGGATCAAGCCCCAGAGGAAAGGACATGAGGGTGTCTGTGTGAGCCCTGGCAATGGGGTCCCAAGAAACAAGATGCCAGAAACTACAGTTAGAAACAGCACTTTGCAAGAGGTGGGTTCTGATTCTTTAAGTCCTCATCACTGTTGCCAGATTATCAATTAAGAACATTATCCTGCTATTCATCAACTTAAGGCTAGTGTCCTTTAATGGCAGATAAAACATTAAGGACACTAAAGCAATGAGAATGAGAATAACCAAACAGACAAAGGGCAAGAAAAACGGACAGAAACCACTATACCAGACTTCCTCCCTCCCAGCATCAGTGTCTCCACTGTTTAGTAATTTGAGATTTTTAATGTGTTCAATACTCACCTCATCAGAGTTACTGTGGAGATTAATATTTAGCCCATTCATATGAGAGGTACAAAGTAATTCACAGTTTAAAGAGATACTCATAAAATTGGAAATGCACCAGCAAATATCTGGCCCTCTTTGATACAATGAATTGTCAGTTTAGAATGTTTTAGAAAGTATTAATAGCCTTTAAATAGATGTAAACAAACTTGAAGGATTAAAGAGTAAAAGTTTAAGAATTTACCCTTTTCTCTACACATAGAGAGGAAGAGAGAGAGAAAGAAAGAGAATGGTAACCCCACCAATTCCTTATAAGGGTAGGGCATTTTTATGTTGCACATGGATTTTTTTTTTTAACTCTCAGCCTTTCATGTTCACTCTGGTGAGGACTGTATTTGCCACAGGCTGATAAGTAAACATGGCAAAACTTCAAAACTCACGTCAGCCAAAGAATTTAGAGAAAAAGAAATCAGACATAAAGCTGGTAAAAGGCAGCTATAAATTTTTTTAATGCTTTTTATTTAATTCTACCAAAAGATCATATAGCAGTGTGATCCAGATTTGGTACATCTCTCAGTGTCACCTCACGCACACATATGGCCTTAATCCAATTTCTTACCCCAAAGATGTGGTTTTCATTAAACTAGTAAACCGAAGATTCCTTGTAAGACTATTAAGTTAATAAATTCTTTCCTCTTAAGACAATCTGAACCTTCAATTTACTAAAATGAATCAAGAACAGATAAAGAAGAAAAATAAAAACAGGACATAAAATGTAATTCTTCATGTGAAGATGATAGCCAAGCCTGAAGCCAACAGTCATTATATACGATTTATATCAATATTCAGTACTTTGTTAAGAGAACTTCAGTACTCTCATCCTTACTAAAAGTAACACCAACTAAAGACAAAACACAAACACTGTGTACTGCAGGTCCTTGTTCTTCACTCTGCTCAAGAGATTTAAATGGAGAGGTAAGCAGAACAATGAGGGTACATGAAAGTTTGCTAAATGTCAGTTCTATTCTCAACACCAGGGGTACTGAAAATATACGAAAATATTTATAGCACTATTTGCAACCAAAAATTTGAAACAACAACTGTTCATTTGAGTATTACACAGCAAGGAGAATGAACGCCTACAAGTACTACACAAAATGTGGATGAATTTTGTAAACAGAATGTAGAGCAAAAGAGAAGCCAGACACAAAAGGAGAACAAATTGATAAAGTACAAAAACAACCACAACTAATCTACGCTGGTAGAAGTCAGAGATCAGAGTGCTAATGATGGTCTATTTCTGTAGCTCAGTACTGACTTCACAAATATGTTTCTTTTATACAACTGACTTAATTGTGCAATTTATGATAATGTGTACTTTCCTACATATACATTGCTTTCAGTAGAATGTGATAAATGCCAGTTCTAAAATCTTCCATACTATTATTAAATGACTACTTCTTCAAATTTGTCTCATGTTTCCATCTGCAGTGCTATCATCATTCTTAAATAGGAAACTTATAGCCGTGTATTTCAGATCACTTAATTTAAATCTATTAGAATATTTGCAATATATAACAAAATATTACTCTATAAAAAAAGAACTCTCAAAATGGGGAGAGGCATGAATAGGCAATTTATTGAAGAAGAAATTTAAATGTGCAAGAAGAAAATGAAAACTAGTTTTTTACTTCATTATACAATGAAAAGTGAAAACTGAAATATGATACTGGGTTTTTGTTTGTTGTTTGTTCTGCCTTGATACTAAATTAGGAAGTACTGGCAAAGGCTGAGTAAAGGAGAATACAATATTATCACCAGGGTAAAGGAGTACATTTTGTATACTCACAAATCTGTATACCAGTTTGGTGACCTTTATGTCAAGTCTTAAATGTATGTATCAGTTGACCCAATACTCCTCTTGCTGGACACATACCCAAGGAGTAATTTAAGTTCCATGCAAAGACTTAGCTACAAGGATGTTCACTGAAACATTACTTACAGCAAAGGGTAAAACTCATAAATGACCAACAATAGGAGATTAATAACATTCATAGCAGAGAGAAGAAAAAGGCTTGGAGGGGAGAGGGCGGGAAGCATATACCAAAATATTAGTAGCAGTGGTCATCTCTGAGAAATCAGATTATGAGTATATTTTATCCTCTTCTATTTCCTGCATTTTCTAATATTTTTCTAAAATTAAAAGAATAATTTAAAAATAAATGTATCTTTTCAGAGATATTCACACTTAAATAGTGTAGTCCTTACATAGAACGTATTATCTCCTTAAGAAAGCTCTTGGTCTTTCTGAAATGAGTTAATGATAAATTAAAAGAGATGCCAAAAACTCCCACCACAATTATATACACAATCAATTTGCCAAAATCATGTATTTGCTTGAAATGTTTTTTTCTTTCTGAATCACCCGTGGGTATGGGAAAGAGATATGAGACCTTCTGTGAGCTCATGCCCAGTTGAACCCTAATTCTCCAGACAAAATATAACCTGTAAGGATTCATTTGCTTCTCCTCCCTGAAGCAACAATCCAGTTGACTCAGGACATGGCTATCTGTTAATCAATCTATATGCACAATTACATGGTTCTACAAAAACTGCCATGTCTTCCAATGCCAGCTCACACCATTTTGCCACTCTTCTGACCCTTTGTGGCATATATTAGCAGTGCACTCTGTTCTGCTTCTCACCTTAACTCCTAATACATGTCAGACTCAAAAGCAGCCTTGATTGCAAAATTTTCAGACTGTTCAGAAATCTGGATGAGATGTGATTTCATCGCCTTTTCTATCACATAAGTAACTGTATGATGAGTTTCACTAAATGGTACATTTTTGCCTTTTGTAAGGGGCAGAACCTTCTTCTTAAGTGACAACTTCAAGATGTAAAATCCTTTTCTATGAAGAGAACTGGGGAGCTATGTCTAAATACACAAGGAAATCAATTAAAAAGGAGAATTTCCAACTCCTCTGTCACTACGTTAAAGCAATGTGATTATACATACATGTAGAAAAAAGACGAGAAGGATATATACTAAAATGTTCACTTTTACCAAATCATGAGGCGTGACATGAGTGACTTTATTAAATTTAAATTTTTTTCAATTACAGTTGACATACAATATTAGTTCAAATGTATGACAGTGATTACACACTTACAAAGTGATCACCCTGGTAAATCCAGTACCCATGTGACACCATGCAGTTATTACACTGCTAATTCTAGTCCCCATGCTATACTCTATATCCCCATGAATATTTTGTAACTACCAATTTGTACCTCTTAATCCCCTCCTCGCTTCACTCATCCTTACCACCCAATGAGGCAAACATCAAATGCTCTCCGTATCTATGAGTTTGTTTCTGTTGTTTTTCCTGTTCTCTGTATTCCACACATAAGTAAAATCATACGACAGTTTTTTCTCTCTTTCCGACCTACTCCACTGAGCACAACACTCTCTACCTAGGTCCATCCATGTTGCTGCAGATAGCAAGATTTCATTTTTTATGGCTGAGTAATATTTCATTGTACATATGTACCACTTCTTTATTCATTCATTCACTGATGGACACCCAGATTGCATTCATATCTTGGCTCTGCAGTGAACATATGGATGCACATGTTCCTTTAAAGTACTGTTTTGAGTTTACTCGGATAAATGCCAGAAGTGGGATTACTGGATCCTTCTTTGTCTTGTTATAGTCTTTGTTTTAAAGTCTATTTTGTCTTGTATAAGTATTGCAACCCCAGCTTTTTTTTTTTCTCATTTACTTCATGCAATATCTTTTTCCATACCTTTACTTCCAGTCTGTGTGTGTCTTTCAATCTGAAGAGTCTCCTGTAGGCAGCTTATGTAGTAAGGGTTTTTTTTTCAGGTGATTTTTACTTCCTATTCTTATGTTTTTCAATATTTTTCAAACACTCTACATTGATTAAGTCTTGCTTGTTACTAGGAAACCATAATCAGTTGCTATAGGAATCAGGAAGTATGTGAGATAGAGTAGAGAACTAGGAATCAAAGGCCCTGGGACTGGGAGCTTTTCTCAACTGCTCAGGTTTACACAGCTTCCAATGATATGCCAAGGTTCAGCACCTGTGTCCCAGAGGCTCCCCTTTCTCACTGCAAAACACCTTTGTCATTATTACCCATAAAAGGAGCTGAAGACACAGAAGCAATAAAGGACCCAACACTGACATGATCTGTTTTTACCTGTTACTCCTGGAAATTCTTTCTTACCTTTCAATGATGCTTTTTTTTTTTTTTTGGAGGGAAATGCCTTTACCTGAAAAACTTGAAAAGAGTGTACCCTCACAGTGACTCTAAGAAGAAAACTGTTAACTTCTCCAAGTTGGGACAGGGCGGGGAGTCTGCAGGATTCACACATACTGCCTAAGTTCAAATATCTCACTTGAGCTAGATCCCCCACTGTGGGTTTTGAACAGAAAAGAATTCTAGGTCTTCACTGCCCCTGCCTCCATCCCCACAGGCGTATGGTAGAGGAAACAGAGAATAATCATGGATGGCCACCATGGAGCATCCCCAGAGCTAGAGATTTCTATGCACCATCAGAATTAGATAAGATCAAAAAAAATGTAAACATGTAATGGACTGAATAGTTGAAATGGTCTCAACCATCCCACGCCCCAGGTAAATGTAAGGATTGTACAAATTCTTAGTGACCCCTCCCTTGGTGTAAGCCCATCCCAGAAGCTCTGCGACTGAATAGCTTCTGCAGCAGTGAGGACAGACAGTTCTGTGATACCCCACCTCTCTGCTCACATGCTGCCCGGGAGTAGGGGAAGAGCCTTCAGCAGTGCAACTGGGATTTTACTTTAGGTAAAGTTAACCCAATTCATCATTTACTGTTAACGCTTTATATTTACCAAAGCACTTCCAAGAGCTTTGCTTTCACCTTCTAATATCACTCTGCAGCAACCTTGTAAACTGAAGATTATTCTATTTTTTACAGCTGTGGAACCTGAGGCTCAGGAGATAAAGCATCTTATTCGAAATCCCACAGCTAGAGAACAGCAGTCAGAGCAAGACCAACAACTAGTCAAGACGACTGCCGGTGGAGTCCAGCCCTCTGGCTCCACAGCCCTCTAAAGGGTATACCACTGTCAGCTGCTATTTGCTTCCTTGCAAATCAGTTGCAGTGCAAAAAGTTATGTTTTCATTTGGCATCCTACCGTAGGTAGAAGCCCTGTAGGTGCTCAGTAACTGCTTGGTGCCGGGTTAACCTGTAGGCTGGCTTTGCTGAGCTTCCCTTGGCAGATGCACAGGCAAGAACTGTTCTAAAGGAATCAGCTGAAAAGCTTAACACTCATTGAGAGCTTTTTCTCTTTCATCTTCCCTCACATCTCAAGCTACTTTAAGTTACTTACCTCTAAGGCCCAAGTCTGGCACTAATTTCTGAAAAGGATTTAAAATATTGCATTAATATTACTTTTTTGGTCTCTACAATAAATCTAGCATTATGAATGGATAAGTGTCCTGCACAGAGCTGGATAATGAGTTTGCAGTCTATTTTTGCTTCTCTGGAAAGGTGTCCATTTATTCTAATTTAGAAGCAAATAAATATTATAATATTCTCCAGCCATTTCTTCTCCTGTACTTTCCTGTTCTTCCTTGTCCTCACTTGCATCCCAAATTGGACCTGTCAAAAGACTGATGAGAGCACTGTAAACCAATCTCCTCTCAGGAGCGCAGAGGTTTTCTGAATCATTCAGCCCCCAATGCAGAGAAAACCTCAGGGATTTCTTCAGGAACATAATCAACCAAAATACAGCCAATGGCACTCATGAAGGGTCTGCATTCACACCCATGTGGAAGTAACCCAGAGAAGACAGGAAGAGAAGTGAGTGTTATAGAACTTGAGGAGAAAAGTAGAGCTTGTCCATTTCAGTTCTGACAACTTTATATATTCAGTCATTAAACACTGGACACACACTTGAACACGTCTTTTGTTTTTGAGTTGTGTTGAGGGATTATAAAAATCTTGGCCTAATATATTAATTCTACAAAAATATCCTAATTTTATATTTCTTCTAAAGGACAAAAAGACAATGATGCAAGCGGATACTTGACAATATATGACTAAAAAAAAAAAAATTAAATGTAGTATGGGTCTAGGTATTCTATGGAATGGCTTGCCAATATGCATGAGGCATTAAAAGTTACAATATAATATAAAATGCAAACATTCTAATTGTTCGAAAATTTTAGATGACAATTTTATCACATTTAAAATTAATTAAGAATGCCCATTTCCTGCTAATATCTGGGCAACTAGTTTTTCTTTTCCATCTGAGTTATTCCACATAAACCAGGTAACCTCCCCCACCCCCAACAATACAAATAAAGATTTCTTTTGATAACTCACATCTGTGAGAAATGGAGACCTGACCCTCAAATTTGATTTCCTTACTCCTGTTTACTGAGAACTCTGGTTCAAAACTGTATCTAGAGATGTCTGCACTGTATGTCAAAACTTCTTTCAACAGAATTCAACTTTCAGCCAATCCCCCGGACTTGGCCAGCTTCATCCTTAAAGCCTGTTTATTCATTTCCTCCCCTTGAAACGTTAAAAGCTCTGTGTTGTTAACCAGCTGGTAGAGTTGAGCAAATCCCCATAAATCAGCCTCTGCCAGACGACCTGGGAGTTCATGGTGGCTCTTTGCTGACACACAGAGAAAACAACTGAAGTACATTTTGGTTCACAAAAGAACCTTCACATGTTTCACAGACCTCTTCTTTCATCTGTCAGTTCACAGTTCGTTTTTGATGAACTGTGTTCATCAGCTGCCCCCCAGGGCCGCACAGAGGGTGACAGCACGGGCGTGGAGTCTGGCTGCCAGGGTTCAAGGCCTGGCCCCTCACTACACTCAGCACGCAAGTCCCTGAACTCCTAGCTCTGGTTCCTCCTCTGTGAAATGTGGCAGTGGCAGGGGGCTTGTCGTGAGGATTAAGTGGCACACATGAGAAGTGTTCTATAGTTGTTAGCGCTCAGTAGAACCTCTTGCCTCATGCTGACATACAGTATATCTATACAGATGTGGGATCATCTTTCCTGACTGATTTATGTAAGTTCAGCCTCTTGCCTTATAGTTGCATCCTGTGCAATTTTTTGAATCCATTAAGTTCCTAGAGAGACCTTGAAACCAGCTGATCAAAAACACACCACACATGTGACATTATGTCCTCCTATGTGTCTGTACCAAGTGATAAATGTTTCTAAGTGCTGTCATTTACCAGTGAGGCTAACATAAATACAATGCACTGGACCAATGCCCCCAAAATGTTCACCTTCTACACCTCAA
Organism: Eidolon dupreanum; assembly: GCA_028627145.1. NCBI lineage: Eukaryota > Metazoa > Chordata > Mammalia > Chiroptera > Pteropodidae > Eidolon > Eidolon dupreanum. Next base: position 44,356,161 of record CM053514.1, on the reverse strand, counting down.
GGCCCGCTGTGGGAGCTCAGCAAACTTTACCCCTTCAGGCTTTAGTTTCTTCATTTTGAAAAATGGAAGTAAAAGCAGCTTCCCTCATAAAACTTTGGTGGGCAGGAAACAAGTTATACAGAAAAGCAGAAACTGCTCTCTGTCAGTAATGAATTCCAATTTGCATACTGAGATAGATAATAATACTAACAGCAACACCAACAGCTATTGAATGTCAGGCGGTGCAAACCCTTCATGGTTCTGATTTCCTTAAATCTTCAACACAATCTTATTATTCCCATTTTGCCAATGAGAAAAACAAAGCTAAGAGAGGGTAAAAAAGTTTCCCAAGGTTTCCCAGCAAGGTCAGATGAGGACCAGGTCTATGAGTCCTGCAGCACATACACTCCACCCTGGACAACACAGGCCCAGAACCATACTCTTACTTGTTGCAGCTCTGAACTTGTCCACGGAGCTCCAAGTCACAGACAGAATAACTGAGGAAGATGGTCACATAGGTTAGCCAGCAAGATCATTCAAATCAGGCATGGTGACCAACAAGGGGGCAGAAGCTCCAGCCTGCCAATTATGAAATTCTATTTCAACTGGATTTAACACTTACACAAACCTCATTAACTTATACCCCCACACAGGCTGGTGCTGACCAAGGATATCCTCAAAGATTCACCAGGTGCCAGAGGGAGTTGGTTCCCAGCAGAGGTTCAGAGAACTCCCTCCACATTTTGTGTACTTGGCCCCTTAGGTCCTGACAAATCCTGTTTAGGTTCATGGATCGCACAAACTCCTTCACGAAAACAAATATGTCAGCTCGGGTTTCTAAACCTTCTTCTCTACTCCTTCCCAGGATCAAAACTAGTCTATAGGCCCAAGGACCCTATAAGCATCTTTTCTGGACCTGTCTCTCACAGACACACACATACATATTCGATGGCCTCACCTCCCTTCCCCTTTCTGTCTCTGTTTGGCCCAGCTTGGCCCAAAATCTCCTTATTCAATCAGAAGAAATAGAACAAGACATGAATTCATACAAATGGATGCCCAAAGCAGTATAACACCATTGGTTGTGCAAATATCTGGTTCTCAGTGAGAACCCGGCTGGGACAGTCTGCTTCCTCACCTTTCATGTGTCTAAGACGACCTGCTTCTTCAGCCCTAGGTGACTAAGAAAATAAAAGTTCCGAAACTTAATTCAGTGAGAAATTCCTCCGAGGAACTACTTTCTGAATTTTCAACTAGTTGTGCCACTCTCTTCTGGACTCAGTTGCAGGAGAGTTATTGATTGCTGTATCCTGCTGCCCACCTCCTGAGCTTCACTGCCCAGAGAGGGCTGGGAAAGCAAGCAAAGCTCTGTTCTAATCCTTGGCACCTTGTAAACCTTTCCTCAAACTTCAAGACAATGGCCAACCTGCTCAACTAAAAGCACACACTAACATAAGGAGCCAGACTCGGATTATAAGTGAACTTATCATGGGGCTGAGAAGGAGAAACTTTCACCTCCACTTTCATTGCTCTTATTCATCTATTTACTGAGCACTTACTGTGTCACACAGGGCACTGCACCATGTGTGAAGTCTTGGTCTTCCCTCTTACGACAAAGAGTCTATATTCTAGTGCGGGTGGAGGTTAGGTAAGTAGGGGTGACTCAGGAGACCCTCGAACTGAATAATGGGAAATAATCCGAAGGTACCAGCTTCCAGAAAAGAAACAGAGGAGCAGGGGAACAGTGAGCAAAGGAGGTCTAAATATTCAAAACATAAAGATGACTGTGACTTCAAACAAAGGGGACGATTTCTTCATAATGGCCTTTTGGAAGCCAAGGATAGTGAAACTGAAAGGCCAGATAAGGTAGAATATAAGGTTAGATCTATTCTCATCACCAGTTGGCAGGTGAGGAAACTGAAGCATGAAAAGGCAAAGAACACAAGTAGGACACAGCAGTGCTGGAGGTGAATCCCAGTCTGACTCCAAGACCTGAGCCTTTGACCATGAGCTTTTCTACGACTTCTAAATGTAGAGATTTAAAACATTAAACATGATGGAAGAGTGATCATTAATAAGCAGCTTATCAAAGGAATAAGGAACCAAAGACAAACTGCAGAGTGAATCAAATTTACAAACATAAATGGATCAACAGAGAAAAGGGGCATTTTTAATAATGCAAAACTGACACAATTACATGCGTCTCAGTAGAAATCTCCATGCCTCCTGGTCTTGGCTTATCCAGTAAGACAATGCTATATAGTACCTTATGCTAGTGGGATAACCTAATGTATTTTTTCCTCCCAAAGTTTTTATTATGGTAAAGTACAAATAACATAAAATTTACTAACCTAACCACTTACAAGTGTACAGTCAGTGGTATTAGGACATTCATATTGTTTTGTAATCATCATCACCATCCATCTGCAGAACTGTTTTCATCTGCCTAATGCATAACTTCTGATGTCTCTGCTTTAGGCAGTATTATCTACCATTCCATAAATATTGATTAAAACTCTGCCATGTGTGAGACTGGGCTGGATGTCAGTGAACCAAGACAGATATAACACAGCTCTGCCTTCATGGAGCTCAAAGTCTACTAGCAGAAGTGGACACATAATCAAATCGGCACCAAAACAGATTTCAGGAACTGCGCAATTAAGAAATCAAGTGGCTACAACAGATGCCCTGCCTCTAGACCCAAGGACAATGGGGGCCAGCTGTATCCCAGCTAAGGCTGCTGTCTAAAGACAGCATGCAAATGTCATAGCAGACCAGAAGCCACCCACTCAACTTCTCTTCTTTAGAACAAAAAGTTCCAAGAAAGGACAGGACAAAAATGTGCATCACCCAAAGCACTGACTAAGTTTTAAAAATTAACTCTTGTTTTATGCACACAGCTTCTGCCAGAACCGGAGTTCACACGAGGTAGTCAAGAGAAAACTGAAGACCACCAAGATGCAGGTGCCCAATTCCACAGTCACATGTGGAAGTCCAGCTACCAGCACTGCAGAACCCATAGTACTGACCACACTGGGATATGTGCCTTCAAAAAGATAACCTGATCTCACCACTTAAGGTGAAACAGAATAAAACAAAAAGACCCTGCTATTCATCTCCAAGGAACTCATCTCCCCTATCAAGAAGAAAGGAGAGCTATTCCTTTAAAAGCACACAAACAGACTCTATCAAATTGAATCAGAACCCCTTCATTCAACAAATATGTAATAAGCTCCTACTATGTACTAGAATCTAGTAACTGGACGCTGTTCCAAGCACTTGGGCTGTATCAATCAACGAAATAGACACAAATCCCCATGATTGGGAGCTCAAAGTTTAGTAGAGGAAACAGGCAACATTTGTTAAAGGGTATCAAGAGCTATGGAAAAATAAAAAGTCGAGTGATATAAGTGGAATCAGGCAATGGGGGCAGGAAGGCAAGAGGCAATAAAGTGGTCCTGGTGGATCTTATTGAAAAACTGACACTGGAGTGCAGAATTAAAGAAAATAAGGGAGTTAGAACAGATATGGAGGAAGAAGGAACAGCTAGAACAAGAGGCCAGAGACAAGGGCTTTCCTGGTGTGTTTAGGAAACAGCCTAGAAGCCAGTGTGGCCAAAGTGGAGAAAGTGGGGGTGAGGGGGAGCAGGAGGGGCAGAGTATGCAGGGCCTAAGAGGCCTTTGTGAGGACTTGGGCTCCAAGTGAAATGCTGAGTTCTGAACAGAAGAGTGATGCAGTCAAATTTACACTTTTAAAGGCTCACTCTGGCTCTGTGTTTACAGAGGCAGTAGGAAAGCAAAGATGGAGGCGGGAGGTAGGTGGCTATTGGTATAGTCTAAGAAGAAGTGACAGATGGCTCCTAGGAAGATGGTAAGCAAGGAGCAGGTGGTGTATGAGAGCAGAAGCACCAACAAGGTTCCAATACTGAGGGCCTGAACAACTGGAAGGATAGCCTTGCCATCAACTGGGGATGGGAAATGTGAGATGAGCAGGTTGGAGTGGGCTGGACATCTATCATTCTTCAATGTCATGTGTAGGATGTCTATCACCTATTGCAACAGAAATTCTAATAGGTAGTTGAATATATGAGTCTGGAGTTTTGGAAAGAGAGGTCTGCACTAGAAGAACAAATCTGGGAGTTATGAGTAAATCAAGAAATCAACAGTGTTTCAATTCATAAGACTGGTTGCCATCAGCAAAGGAATGTTCAGAGAGTGGAGGACCCAGGACTGAACTCTAGAGCACAGCATTAAAAGCTTGGAAGAAAAAAGAGAGAGAAGGCAGCAGAGGAGATGGATAAGCAGTGGACAGAGATCAGGCAGAGAGATGACTTGGATATCAAGTAAAGAAGATACACTGAGGGGGAGTTAAGAGCTCTGTCAAATTATGCTGAAGGGCCTACTATATGAGTACTGAAAACTGACCACTGGATTTACCCACATGGGGTCACTAATAGCCTTGACAAAGCAGTATCCGTGGAGTAAGAGATCTGAGAAAAGGCCAGACTGGGTGTAAAGTGGAATGGCTAAAGAGAAGACAGAGACAGTGAATATAAACAACTCCTTCAATATTTGCTGCAAGGACAAGGGGTGGTAACTGGTGGGGGTGAGTAGGGTCAAGGAGCTTGTTTGTTTCAGAGGATGGATATTTAAACACAGATAGGAGCATTACAGCAGTAAAACACAATAGATGACTGAGAAGGGAAAAAGAATGACTGTCGGGGAGATGACTGGAGAAGGTGAGAGGAATGAGACCCAGGAGACATCTGGAGGAAGTGGCTTTAGACATCATCTGTGATAATGGGACAGTAGAGAGCATAAGCACAGATCCTGTGAGGTAAGGACAAATGGCTGGTGAAAGTTCTCTTGTGTTGGCTTCAATGTGTTTATTATAGGTAGAAAGGTAAGGTTATCAGCTGAAAATAAGGAGGAAGAAAGTTATTGGAGAGATGAGTAGAAGATATGAAACAGTACAAGGAAGTAAAAGAACTGGGTGAGTATATTCCCAGGAAGTCACACTGTATCTTTGAACTTGCATTATATCTTTGAGGTTCAACAATGTATTAATGTGCGGTTACCCTTGTTACTGTCTACTAAATACAAATTAAGTATGGTTAGTGGAATAATGCTATTTCATTCCAATAGGCTGCCTACTTCTCATGGTAATCTTAAATGGTAACCTTAAACTGCGAATATTACAAAGGATGTTGAAAAGATGAGTTTATGATATGTAAAGACGCATTATTTTATGTGGCTCTGGTACAATTTAGTTCACCTTTCGATAACACAACACTGATATTGCCAACAATTGAGATATATCAATGATGCTCAAAAGGAAGTGAGATCTGTATCTTCCTTATAAACTCAAGGGCTTCCTTCTTAATATCCAGTTCCCCTTGGAATTTAGGGATGTTTGGTACAAGAAGAAAGTAACAGTTTGAAAGAATTTCATCTCAGAATTATATAGCCTTAACAAATTTCAGAAGCATAAGGAAATCCATGCCTACTCTAAAAGTCTTTTGTAAACCTGGGCCTGCACAGATGTTTTTGAACTGTAAAAGTACTCCATGATCATTTGCCCATTATCTGAACCAGAGGCTGGTGAGCTTTTTCTGCAAAGGGCCAGAGAGTAAATATTTTCTGTTTTATAGACCACTCTATTCCAACTATGCAACTCTGAAGTAAGAGAGCTAAAGCAGCCACAGACAACAACAAACAAATGGGCACAAGTGTATTCTAATAAAACTTTATTTACAGAAACAGGCAGTAGGGGGCTGGATTTCACCGAGACAAGTTTTAAGAATTCTATAATCTAGAAAACAGACATCTTCTAAGGATAATGTTAGAATATCATAACTTCTTGTCTACACAAAAATTATTATTACCTAAAAAAATGAAGGTCCAAATTCAATGCAAATTATAAGGAGCAACATGATTTAAATTCCAAGTGATTGTAAGATATCCATAGGCTATTTCTAGTTTAGATAGCTCTTTTAGGATAACTATATAAACATCTTTCAATATCAAAAAAATGTAATGAAAACTTCCTTTACCCCACACTACATCCCCTGAAATTATTATACCCATTTTCCAGACAGATAATGGCCTAGGTTGGAAGCTACTCATAAAGTACTTACAATTGAAAAATGCCATATAGATCCTCATAAACAAAATCAAGCACTAACTAGCTAGAAACCCCAGCCACATACCCAACTTTCCAGGAACTGATATTCTTTGTTGACTGGGCTAGAAAAATCAGACTCTTGTCTTCAGATTCCAGAACTTTAAACAGAGTGATCCTTATAAATGTGGCAGCACCTATTTCAGGTTTAGGCCTATCTATAAGTTTCTCTATAAAAATTATTTCTCTCCTAGGCTCCTGGGGCATCACAATTTACAGTGTGACTCTAAGATTTCAAGTTGATTAGATTTTAAGGCTTAAAGCAGCACTATCCAACAGAAATTTCTGAGATGATGAAAATGTCCCGTATCTGTTCTAACACGGTAGCCAGTGTCCACATGTGAATATTGAGCACTTCAAATATGACTAATGTGACTGAGGAATAATATTTTATTTTATTCTATTTTAATTATTTAAATGCAAATAAAAAACACCAAACATAGCTAGTGGCTACCATGTTGAACAAAACAGTTTTAAAGAAAAAAATGAAAACTCAAACATAAACCAAGCATTACTTTTCCTTTCTTCTTTTTCTGCCTAAACTCTCTTCTACACAGTCCCCAAAATCTTTTTAAAAAAATAATTAATCTCTATACGGGCATGTTCCTTACAATAAAAACCAAACCTTCCTCAATACAGTTCTCCAGTAGGGCTTAAAGTTTCACTTCTTACTAGTCAAGGTTATTACCAACTTTCTGACTTTCAGTGGAAGATAAAGTCCCACACAAAATGTTAAAGATATTCTATGTACAATACTTTTCTGACAGAGTCCCAAGCAAACCCCTATTAAATATTAGCTGTATCACCCTTTTGGAGTTAAACACCACCACATTAGTGGTGTCTACCTCTGTAATTGCCTTCCACTGTGTGCTGGCAAATAGCACCATGACAGGTGGCAACAGGTAAAATGCTCACATGTACCAGAATCTTCTTTAGGAGGTGAGGGGACAGGAGCAATGGTTGGGGAAGAAGCCTGAGGCATCTCAGAATAACCTTAACTCACCCCAACCCATCCTGTGACAAGGGCTTAGGACAAGCAAGCTTTGGACAGTAGTAAATGATTTCTGGGGACAGCAGGGAGGGGGGTTCCAACAGGAATCCATGTCCCGTACAGATAAGTTAGTTTAGTTTTCCTTCCAAGTCACTAACGCATCTATAACAGCCCAGACTTCTCCCAGCCCTACATAACCCCAAAATAAAGAATATGTGTGATACATCCTATCATAGCTATACTTACATATTTGCTCAAGTCAAAACCCAGGAATATTTCAGATCCTCTCTTTTATTACCTCTCACATCTAAGTCCAACTGCACATCCATATCACAGGCTAAATGTGGCCACTTCTATACCTCTCCAGAGCAACACTGTCTGTGATAGCTTCATAAATGGCCTCCTAATTCCACTCTTGCCCTACATATTAACCAGGTGATCTTTCCAGAATAAAGGGGTCAGGAGCACAGAATCATAAACCTGACCTCCTCAGACTGGGTCCCCAGCTCTGTCACTTACCAGTCCTGTGGCCTTAGGCAAGTCATTTAACCTCTGTGCTCAGTTTCCTCATCTACAAAATGGGGATAATAATAGTACCTACTTGATAGGGCTGCTGTGAGAATTAAATGAACTACTCATATAAAGCACTTAAAACAGGACTAGCACGTGGTAAGCACTCTCTGCCTGCTCTAGAAAAGTTCCCTCCTACTTCCGAACTCTCTAATAACTCCCGTAATACTTAGAATAAAAGCTAAACTCCTTGCCTTGACCGCATCTCATTCTGCTTTTCCTCGTTCTTACCATTTTGTTTCTGCCCTGAAACACATCATGCCTATGTCCCCAACAGGGCCTCTGCTTTGCCATCCCCTCGACCTGCAATGCTCTTCCCCACATCTTCCCATGGCTGTACCTTCTGGCCTCTCATAGATTCTCAGTCACTCGTCACCTCAGCCCTTTTATGATCATCAGAGCACCTATTCCATGAGGTACCCTCAAGTCTCCTTGCCCGCTCCTCAGAGCAGAAACCTAGTCTGTTTGTGCAATGCTCCAATTCCAGGACCTAGAAGAGTGTCTCATTTTAGTATAAAGACAGTGAACACCAACTGACGATTGCTTCCATGAATTAATAAACAAACACATTAACATAGACATGTGATATATACTGTGGTGGGTATCAAGATGCTCAACCCAGACCTACCCTCAATGAACAACCTGTTACTTCAGTGGCTATCAGTCAACTCCCTGACTGCCTGAGTTTCACATGACCACCTTGCTCAAGGTCACCCTGGTTACTGGAGTAGCACTCACCTGATAACTGATTTATGCAGGAGTATAAAGGTCTGGCCATTTCAGCCCAACTCAGGACAACTCTTATAGTTCATATCAGTTGCAGAGCTCCCTGTGGGGTTGGCAGAAGCTGGGTTTGGGCCTGCATTGAATCCTGACACATCCCTGCACTTATTCTTGCTTCTTCCTCAAACTCCACAAGTACCCATCTCAGGAGCACACCAAATTCCACCTCAGCAGCTACCTCCCAGAAAATGCAATCTGTAAAGCATACTATGCTGCTAAGATGGACACTGGCCCCCATCCACCCACACATGCAGGGGAGGTCTGTGCATTTGGTATCTGCTCTGTGTCACTGGGTCTCTTCTTCTGCCTGGACTGACAGCTTTTATAACTATGTGTCCAGGGCTCAGGGCCCACTTCGCTGTGGTAGTGATGACCCTGGAGATTCTGCAGATCATGTTTTCCTGGAGCTATCAGAATCCACACATATTCAAATCTACAAGTGGTATTCTAACTTAATTTAGCCATATATTTTTTTCCCTGGACTCATTGTTATATAAAAGACTGTTTCCCTCCTCCTGGCTGCTTTCTCATTCCCTTTAACTCATTCATGCTCTCCTGCATCCTTTTCTGGAATCCATTCGAAGGATTAAAAAACACTCTCAGAAGTCTTTAAAGCAATAGACTGAACCCCACATTCAAAGCGATATTCTTCTAATAATTATGGCAAAATGCTCAGATATTTTTTGTGCAGTTCTCACATGCTCTATAAACTAGGAGTACAAACATCCAAATGCTTAATTCATGCTGTTCTGGAACCACCGAAATGTGCTTCAGTTTCTCTTGCTCAATCCTGTGCAGTACAGATGTGCTGCTACGGGACACACGTGCATGGTGTTCTTAACCAACCAGTAATGGCGGCAATTAGTGTCGAAGATAAAAGATTGTGGTTAAAAAATAAAATACATTCTGGTAGCAAAATTCAGGACTTGTTTTCTTGGGATGACCATCTCTACAAACTCAATCTCCCAAAGCATAGGGGCTTGACCTGTCCCTGCAGTCGGGTGCACTGAGCGTAGCTCGACTCTGTACAATGGCAGCCATTTCAGCAACAGCTAGCTGGTGCCAAGATTATAGACGAGGCCTAATCAGAGCAGGGACTGAGAATTTAGCCTCACTGTCACCATTGTTTAAACAAATGATCAAATAAGCCCAAGCATATCACTGGCAATCCCAGGTATGAAATTCCTCCCTAAAATATGATTGAGCACATCAGAACTGAAGAGCTTCCATATAATCCACTGCTTTATGATACAGAAGCTAGTATTTGAAACAAAAATGTCAAATCTTAGCTCCTATCATAACTTTTCCTGACAACTCCCCTCCATGAAATGACTATCATTCTCTCATTTGTCTCCTGATAGCGCTTTGAAAATCTCAACCATAATATTGTTTTAGTTGCATGGCATTATAACAGAATTTTTAGGTATTCTATGTCACCCAACCAAAGTTTGAAGTCTTTAAAATCTGTACTTTCCATCTTGGTTAGCACTAATCATGGCCAGCATATGACCTTGACTCAAGGCAGGTACTCAAGAAACATTTATTGAAAAGACAATGAAGCTCTTGATATTACTGGGAAAAAAGTACTCTATATGCCCTCTGCCATTCCCAGGACAATGTCATGGACACTGTGGAGAAAGAAGGCACAGAAAGGAGAAAACTGAACACCACATGACCACCCAGAGGAATCTGTACTGTTATGACAACCACCCGACTCAGAAACACCACCTCTGGTCTGTCCATGTGAATGTGCTATGGCACTTGAAATCAAAGACTTTTGCCACAGTTAGCCATGAGAAGGCCCACAACATTTACTTTCAATAAACATAGATGGCTTAATGAGCCTAGAAAACACCATCTTTTTTAAAGATTATTATTAAAATAAAGCTAACATACAATATTGTATTAGTTTCAGGTATACACAAGTTATTCAACATTTATATACCTGAAGAGATGATCAACATAACTCCTACAACAACCATTTGATATCATACAACACTATCACAATATTAATGACAATATTCCCTATGTTGTACATCACATCCGCATAACTTACTTGTTTCACACCTGGAAGTTTGAGTCTCTTATTCCCTTCACCTTTTTCCACTGTTTTTTGATTTTTCAATTACAACTGACATTCAATATTATTTTATTATTAGTTTCAGGTGTACAGCATAGTGGTTAGACATTCATATAATTTCTGAAGCTATTCCCCTGACTAGTCAAGTACCCACCTGACACTATATGTAGTTAATACCATATTAATGAATATACTCCCTACATGCCTTACTTTACATCCTCATTACTATTTCATAACTAATAATCTCTTCATCTTTTTCACTGTACCCCTCCGAAACTCTTCTAATCTGGCAACCATCAGCTTGTTCCCTGCATCTATGGGTCCATTTCTGGTATCTCTGTTTCTTTATTTTGTTCTTTAGACTCCACATATAAGATCACATGGTATTTGTCTTTCTCTGTCTGAATTATTTCACTTAGCATAATACCTCCCAGGTCCATTCATGTTATTGTGAGTAGTAAAATTACATCCTTTTTATGGCCGAGTATTAATCTACTATATAAATGTACCATCACTTCTTCATTCAATTGTCTCTTGATGGGCACTTAGGTTGCTTCCATATCTTGACTATTGTAAATAATACTGCAATAATCATAGAGATGTACACCTTTTCAAAATGGTGTTTTAGATTTCTTCAGATAAATACCCAGAAGTGGAATTGCTGGGTCATATGGTAGTTCTATTTTTAAATTTTTGAGGAACCTCCATACTGTTTTTCATAATGCTTGCACCAATTTACAATCCCACCAATAGTGCACAAGGGTGCCCTTTTGTCCACATCCTCATCAACATTTGATTTACTGATGACAGCCATTCTGACATACGTAAGGTGATATTTCATTGTGATTTTAATATGCATTTCTCTAATGATTACTGACCTTGAGCATCTTTTCATATGTCTATGGCTATCTGTGTATCCTCTGGGAGAAAAGCATATTCAGGTCCTCTGCTCATGCTTTAATTGGACTGCTAGTTTTTTTTGTGTTAAGTTATATGAGCTCTTTATAAGTTTTGGATATTAACCCCTTATTGGATGTATCATGGGTGGATATCTTCTTCTGTCCACTAGACTGTCTTTCTGTTTTGTTGAAGGTTTCCTTGCTGTGTGAAAACTTTTTAGTTTGATGGAATACTATTTATTTTTCTTTTGATCCCCTTGCCCGAGACAACATTTCAGAAAAAAATTTAAAGGCAATGTCAGAGAGTTTACTGCCTATATTTGCGTATAGGAGTTTTATGGTTTAAAATTTTACATTGAAGCTTTTCATCTATTTTGAGTTTATTTTTATCTGATGTAAACAGGTGGTCTAGTTTCATTTTCTGCATGTATCTGTCCAGTGTTCCCAACACTGTTTATTGAATAGACTGACTTTACCCCATTTATATATTCTTACCTCCTCTGTCACAGACTAACTGTCTACATAGGCTGGGTTTATTTCTGGGCTCTCTATTCTGTTCCATTGAACTATGTGTTTGTTTTTACGTCAGTACCATGCTGTTTTGATTACTATAGCCCTCCCTATAGTATAGTTTGACATCAGGTAGTGTAATACCCTCAACTTTGTTCTTCTTTCTCAAGACTGCTATAGCTATTTGGGGTATTTTGTGGCTCCATATGAATTTTAGGATTACTTCTTCAAGTTCTGCAAAAAATGTTATTGGTATTTTGACAGGGATTGCACTGCATCTATGATTGCTTTGGGTAGTATAGACATTTTAATGATGTTAATTTTTCCCATCCAAGAACTTCCATTTATTTCTATCTTCTTTATGTTCTTTCTTCAATGTCATGTAATTTTCTGAGTACAAGTCTTTTACCTCTTTGATTAAATTTATTCCTAGGTATTTTTTTTGATGCAACTGTAAATGGCATTGTTTTAATTTCTCTTTCTGATAATTCGTACTGGTGTATAGAAATAGAACCTATTTCTGAATATTAATTTTCTTTTCTGCTACTTTATTGGATTCATTTACCAGTTCTAATAGTTTTTTGGTAGAATTGTTACGATTCTCTCTATAAAGTCTCATGTTATCTGAACATAAACAATTTTACTTCTTCCTTTATAATTTAAATGACTTTTCTTTTTTCTTGGCTGATAGCTGTGGCTAGGACTTCCAATACTATGTTAAATGAAAGTGGTAAAAGTGGACATTCTTATCTTGTTCCTGACTGTTAAAAAATAATAACACTTTTAGCTTTCTTCCACTGAGTATGATATTAGCTGTGGGTCTGTCATATATGGTCTTTATTATGTTGAGGTATGTTTTCTCTATTCCTAATACGCTGAGACTTTTTATCATAAATAGCTTCTGGATTCTGTCAAATGCTTTTTCTGTGTCTATTAAGATAATCATATGATTTTTATCTTTCATTTGTTTATGTGGTAATATGACATTGATTGATTGTGGATATTGAACAATCTTGTATCCCAGGAATAAATCCCACTTGATCATGGTGTATGATCTCTTTAATGCATTGTTGAATTCGGTTTGCTAATATTTTGTTGAGTATTTTTGCATCTATGTTCATCAGGGATATCAACCCATAATTTTCTTTTTTTGTAATGTCTTTGTCTGGCTTTGGAATCTGGGTAATGGTGGCTTTTAAAAACAAAGTTTGAGAGCTTTCCATTTTCTTGAACTTTTTTTGGAATAGTGTGAGAAGGATAGGTGTTAATTTTTTGAATGTTTGCTAAAATTCACCTGTTAAACCATCTGGCCCAAGACTTTTGTTTGTGGGGAGTTTTTTTTAATTACTGCTTTGATTTTGTTCATAGTAATTGGTCTGTTCAGAGTTCTGTTTCTTCTTCAGTCTTAGAAGATTATATTTTCTAAAAATTTATCCATTTCTTCCAAATTGTCAAATTTGTTGGTATGTAACTGTTCGTAGTATTTTCTTATAATGCTTTGTATTTCTTTGGTGTCAGTTGTCACTTTGCATTCATTTCTGATTTTATTTATTTGGGTCTTCTCTCTGTTTTTCCTGATGAATCCTATTAAAGTTTTATCAATTTGGTTTATCTTTCAAAGAACCAGCTCTTGGTTTCATTCATCTTTTGTATTCTTTTTTAGGGTCTATATTATTTATTCTACTCTGATTTTTATTATATCTTTCCTTCTACCAACATTGGGGTTTGTTTGTTGTTCTTTTTCTATATTCCTTTAAGGGTAAAGTTAAATTGTTTGAGATTTTTCTTATTTCTTAAGGTAGGCCTGTACTGCTATGAATTTCCCTCTTAGGACTGTTTTAGCTGTGTCTCAGATTTTTTAGGGGGTCATTGTGTTTTCATTATCATTTGTCTCAACGGATCTTTTGATTTCTTACTTGATCTCATTGCTAAACCGTTTATTGTATAATAACATGTTATTTTGCTTCCATGTGTTTGTGTGTTTTTCAGGTTACTTATTGTAATTGATTTCCAGTTTCATGCCATTGTGATTGGAGAAGATGATTTCAATCTTCTTAAATTTATTGAGACTTGTTTTATGGCCAAACATGTGGTCTATCTTGGAACATTTTTATTAATAAAAATGTATACTTAATCAAAATGTGTACACTGCTGCTTTGAGTAAAACACTCTAAAAATATCAATTAAATCCATGTGATCTAATGTGTCATTTAAGGCCACTGTTTCTTTTCTGATTTTCTGTCTGGAAGATCTACCCCTTGATGTCACTGGGGTGTTAAAGTTCCCTACTATGACTGTATTGCTGTCGATATCTCTTCTGTCACTTAATTTGCTCTATGTATAGAGGTGCTCCCATGTTGAATATATAAGTGTTTACAAGGTTTACAATTTCTTGTTGAATTGATCCTTTATCATTTTATAATGTCCTTCTGTTTTAAAGTCTATTTTAGTCTGATATAATTATTGCTAACTCAGTTTTTTTCTCATTTCTATTTGCATGAAATATCTTTTTCCATCCCTTTACTTTCAGTCTACATATATCTTCCAATCTGAAGTGGGTCTCCTGTAGACACCATATGTATGGGTCTTGTTTTTACAACCATTCAGCTACCCTACATCTTCCCATTTCTTCTTCTTAAAAAAGTCCCTTTAAGATTTCTTATAAAACTGGTTTTGTAGTGATGAATTCCTTCAGCTTTTTCTCATCTGAGAAGCCCTTGTTCTCTCCTTGAATTTTCAAAGATAGCCTTGTTTGCTGGGATGGAATAGTCCTGATTGTAGTTCCTTGCTTTTCATCACTTTGAATATTTCCTACCAATACCCCCTGGCCTGCAAAGTTTCTGTAGAGAAATCAGCTAAGAGCCTTGTGAAGGCTCCCTTGTAGATAACTGTCTTTCTCTTGCTGCTTTTAAGATTCTCTTTGTCCTTAACTGTTGGCATTTTAATTGTGATGTGTCTTGGTATGAGCCTCTTTGGGTTTACCTTGTTTGGGACTCTGCACTTTCTGGGCTTGTATGTCAGTTTCTTCCACCAGGTTAGGTAAGTTTGCAGTCATTATTTCTTCACGTAGGTTCTCAATACTTGCTTTCACTCTTCTTCCAGTACCCTATGATGCGAATGCTGGAATGCCTGTTGTTGTTCCAGAGGTCCCTTAACCTATCCTCATTTCTTTTAAATTCTTTTTTCTTTTTGATGTTCCAATTGGGTGTTTTCTGCTACGTTGTCTTCTAAATCGATGATTCAATCCTCTGCTTCATCTAATCTCGTATTGAGTCCTTCCAGTGTATTCATCATTTCGGTTATTTTTTTCTGACAGGTTCTTTTTTATGGTTTCTCTGTCCTTTTTCATGCTTGCTATCTCTGTTGAAGTTCTTGCTAAGTTCCTTAAGCATCCTTATAACCACTGTTTTGAATTCTATCTAGTAGATTGCTTGCCTCCATTTCATTTAATTTTTTCTGGAGTTTTCTCCTGTTCTTTCATTTGAGACAAGTTTCTTTGCCTCCTCATTTTAGCTGCTTCTCTGTGTTTGTTTCTATGTATTAGGTAGATCTAATACATCCCTCAGTATTGGCAGGGTGGCCTTATGCAGTAGGTGTCCTGTGGAGCCCAGTGGCTCAGTCACTCCGGTCACCTGAGACGGATGCTCTAGGGTTGTCACTTGTGAGGGATGTGTGTGCCCTTAGGTTGTGATTGAGCCTTGACTGCTCTTGAATATCAGTGAGTGGGGCTGACCCTCAGGCTTACTGGCTATGAGGACTGGTCATGACCTTAGAATATGAGCTACTGTGTAGGGGCCGATCTCATGGAGCAGGATATGCCTCAGTGGACTCTGGTGTCTGCTGAGACTACCCTTTGGGTGTGCTGCTTATGGGGCTTATCAGGTGGTATTCTGTTATGGGCTGAGCCGGCCACTTGGGTATGCTAATTCTGGACCTCTTGGAAGAGGCTCCTGTACAGGCCAAGATCGCCGCTGCCTGTGACTGAACCAGGGTTATCTGGTAAAAACTACAGAAAGATCTATAGTTGGTCGCTGCCTATGCTGACCTTGGGTTGCGTGAGGCCAGACCTCACCAGTATGGGGGTTGGGGCAGCTCAGGAAAAGGCCCAGAGAACCCTTAAACGAAAGGCCCAGAGCTACCACCTGCTAGCTGTCCACAAAACTCAGCTGATAAAAGAGCTTCAGGTGGTATGAGTGGTGCAGGAGTTCGATGGGACAGGGTTGCAGGGAATCACGGGCGTGAGACATGTGGTGTTCAACAAGGTAATGCAGATCCAGATTTGGTGCCAGTGCTGTGCCTTGGGCAGCTCACAAATGTCTCAGATCCCACTGAGGACAGCTGTCACTTGCCTGGGGCCCACAGATCCTTGAGAGTTGCCCATAAAAAAATGCAATGTGGGCCAACAGCCATGAAAAAGCCTCTAGTGGTGGGCAAATTGGGTGGGGCAGAATCCCAAGGAGTAACCAGGGTGGAGCATGTGGGGCTGACCAGGCCATTGCAGATCAGATCTGAGTGTGGGCAGGGTGAGGGTTTAACACAGGACAGATTGTGCCTGCCCACTAGCCAAGCAGGAGGCAAACACAGGAACAATGGCAGCTTTCCCTCCAGCCTTTGCCCTGAAGCCACAGTTCAGTCTCTTCCTGTATGTCTCCAGCACTTCCCCAGGTGCTGTCCCTTGGCCAGAGCCCAGGGTGAGTGTCTGTGAATGAGAGTCTGCATGGGCCCTTTAAGAGGACACCTGGGTTTTAAGCTGCCTTCCTTCTCACCCAAATGAAGTGAATCCTGGCTGATTTTCACAGCCAGATATTGTGAGGAATGCTCTTCCTGGCATTGGTGCTCCAAGCTGGGAAGCCCTATGTAGGACTGAGGCCCCTCACTGTTCAGGGAAACATCTGCACCTGATATATGCCTCCTGATTCTCGATTGCCACATGTGGGTGAGGAGAAATGT
Organism: Eidolon dupreanum; assembly: GCA_028627145.1. NCBI lineage: Eukaryota > Metazoa > Chordata > Mammalia > Chiroptera > Pteropodidae > Eidolon > Eidolon dupreanum. The sequence goes on along the minus strand of CM053514.1, from coordinate 44,339,219 downwards.
CTCATCTTCACTCCTCCTATCAATCTTGAGGTGGTTTCTTCTTTATATCCTTAGTTATAGAACTCCTGTTCATCAATGGCTCTCCAGGTTGACTGTTCTATATTTTAACTGCAGTTTTAATGTAGTTACGGGAGGAGGCAAGCACAGTGTCCACCTATTCCACCATGTTGACCTAAACCAAGACAACACCATCTTTAAAATTAACATATCCTGGACCTAAGCACCTGAATTTTCATTTAATCTAAACAGACTTGACATCTGGTTCTACAACAGCTCAGCTTTTAAAAATTATCACACCTCAATTTCATGACACCTACAATCTGGAATTATATAAAAGAACAGCTAAATAGAACTTTTAAATCTTTTTATGCTGTGTTATCACGAATAAAAATGACTAAATAGCATTAAAGGTTATCATTAGGAACAGTATCAGTAATAATATTATAAGGAAAGCTATGTGCCTCATATGTAAGTAAATCTACAATACACTTTATTTTTTAAAATATTAGAGTTAAGTTTAAAATGTAGGACATGACTATTTAATATTTGTATTAATAATAAAGAAGAAATCAAACATGCTTAATAAGTTTATCCATGGAGATGATGCCAGCATAGAGTAAGGACTAAGTTCAGTAATCAATTATTCCTATGGCTGCTGCTCAGGATCTCTGTGCTGCTAATCAAATTTAATTACTTTCATTTAACTGAATAACCAAAGGAAAAGAAAAGAAAAGAAAAGAAAAGAAAAGAAAAGAAAAGAAAAGAAAAGAAAAGAAAAGAAAAGAAAAGAAAAGAAAAGAAAAGAAAAGAAAAGAAAAGAAAAGAAAAGAAAAGAAAAGAAAAGAAGAAAAGAAAAGAAAAGAAAAGAAAAGGAAAGAAAAGAAAAGAAAAGAACAGAACAGAACAGAACTGTTTGGATTAAATAGTGCCACCCCAAAATTCATGTCTACCCAGAACCTCAGAATATGACCTTATTTGCAAACAAGGTCTTTGTAGATATAATTAGTTACATTAGACAAGGTCATGCTGGGTTAGGGTGGGCCCTAAATTCAATGAGTGATGTCCTTATAAGAAGTCCAGCAGTCATACACACACACACACACACACACACACACACACACACACACACACACAGAGAACACCATGCGAAAATGGAGCTGGCAATTAGATTGCTGTGTCTACAAGCCAAGGAATATCAAGAATGGCCAGCCACCACCAATAAGGTAAAAAAGGAAGGAAGGATTCTTCCCTAAAGTCTTCAGAAGGAGCATGGCCATGCTGACACCTTGATTTCAGACACTGGGCCCAAAAGTGGGAGAGAATGAATTGGTTGTTTTAATCCACTCAGTTTGTAATAATTTGTTAGGACAACCTGAAAAAAAATATTTAGATAGAAAGGTCTCAGTCTCTTCATTTATTACATTGTAAAGGATTAAAAATATCAATACACACATTGCTGGTGAACAAGTAAGCTGTTTTAGTCTTTCTGAATATGTATCAAAGCCTAAAAATGTGAATATTTTTGATACAGCAATTCTACTTTAAGAAATTTATACAACTAATCAGGAACAAAAAATCAGCTGAAAGAAAAGCCACTATACCTACCACTTTATAATAGTAAAAAAGAAAACTAAAAAGTTAACTCTCTAAATAAACAATAAAGAACAAATAAAACTTGGTCCAACCAACCAATGAAACAGTTGAAAGAAACAATAAACTTAAAGCAAAATAATCATCAACCAAACAAGAGATAATGTGAAAAGTCAATCCATGTTAGAACAAGGTAGAAACATAAAACCACTAAGGTGAACAACCATACTCTTCTAAAAAGAAAGGTTGTTTTCTGTTCTCCATTTTTAAAAGGTAATCAGGAAAAGCTTTAGCCAGCCAAAAACAAATAAGCAGAGAAAAATAAGATACAGGAGTTCAGAAAATCTTACACTTATCTTCGAGCATATAGAATATTAACAAGAATACTCACTTTGTTGTTCTGATGGCTTTGAAGAATAAAGAAGAGAAAAATGGGTTCCAAAGCAAAAACAGCAAAAGTGGTAATAAAAGGACACAAAAGCTAGAATAACCTTAACAAAATCTTACAGTCCTGGAGTAAATCAGTAAGGATAACAGGAGTCTCTTTCTCCCTGCTCATTAGTAACAATGGGATGAACTATTTCCTTTCTTAGGTTATAAGAAGGAATTGCTTAAGTCAACCTACTCTTAAAGTCTTTTCCAAAGTTATGACACCATATTGTCTTACATATTGATAGATTTGGGTACATCCTACAATGAACACTCATGTTCAAGTGATACAGGTGCGTGCATGCACACACACCCCACACAATTTCACATCCTGCAAATCTATAGGGAAAATTTTAAAATGTACTTGCATTTGCAAATATTACCAACAGTCATTTTATGCAGTCAACAAAATTGGTAGCATGATATAGAATCCAATATATGAACTCATGCCCAATTTTTAGATGTTAGGAAAAAAAGCAAGACTAAGTGAAAATAATGATAATGGCAAAATATTTCTAAACTGGCAAACTAAAAATCATTAGAGTTTACAATATATCCCAAAGCAGGCTGTTTTCAGGGCAAGGGTCGCAATAAACTAAACCACCACTGACAAATCTACATAAGATTAAAAAGATGAGAGTACAAGCACAACCTGAGAAGGGAATATAAACATAGATAAGGAAGAGTTTTTTTATTTTTTTTATGAAGCTACTAAAATTCTAAACAATTTAAAAATCTTGATTAAATATAAGTTACCAAAATTGACTTAAGACGTGAAAAATATAAAAGATCCAATAACAACAGGAGAAACTAAAAAGCCACTCAAAATTATTTCCAATAAAGGCTCCAGACCTAGACCCTGGTAGTTTTATGTGTAAGTTTATTAGAATTTCCAAAGAACATGTTATAAAATTTCATGTTATAAAATTTTTTCTACGTGGAGACATTTGGAAAAAAGTTCCAAATGATTTCAAAATCTAATGCAACCTGAACGCCAACATCTAATATTGTGAGGAAAAAAAAAAAATTAAAAACTAAAATTATTTATGACCAAACCACAAAACTCTGAGATCTTAAATACAATATTAGCATATCAAATTACAACAAAAACTCTAGTTTTCAATACCAGAAAATATAGTTTTTATACTAAAAAAATATAATTATAAATATTAAGAGATATATTGAAAACTATAAGACATTGACAAAAGAAATTGAAGAAGACACAAATAAGTGGAAAGATATTTCATGCTATAGACCAAAGAATTAACACTTTAAAATATTCATACTACACAACGCAATACATATATATCCCTTACTACTAAATTATACATCTGAAACTTACTGGATTTCGTTAAACAATGTCACCATAATAAAAAAAATAAATGAAGTTTACAATTTTAAAAAAATGTCTGTACTACCCAAAACAATATACAGATTCAGTGCAATCCCTATCAAAATTCCCGAACAAACAATCCTAAAATTTGTACAGAACCACAAAATCCCCTGAACAGCCAATGCCATCTTGAGAAAAAAGTACAAAGCTAGAGGCATCACGCCCTCTAATTTCAAACTATACTACCAAGCTATAATCATTAAAACCCTATGGCACTGGCATAAAAAGAGGCATGGGAATCAATGGAAAATAATAGAAAACCCAAAAATAAACTCATACATATATGGCCCATTAATTTATGACAAAAAAAAGTCAAGAACATACAATGGGGAAAGAACAGATTTCAATAAGTGGTGTTGGGAAAATTCAAAAGTGGGCAGTTACATGTGAAAGAATAAAACGACCCCTATCTTAAACCATATACAAAAATTATTTCAAAATAAAGACTTGAACATAAGATTTGAAACCATAAACTCCTGGAAGAAAACACAGGTGGTAAACTCCCTAACGTAGGTCTTGGCAATGATGTTTTGAACTTGGCACCAAAAGCAAAAGCAACAAAAGCGAAAGTAAACAGGTAAACTATAATCAACGAACTATATCAAGCTCCTAGAAACCTAAAACGTTTCTATACAACAAAGGAAACCATAACAAAATGAAAAGATCATCTACCAAATGGGAGAAACTATTTGCAAATCACACATCTGATAAAGGATGAATACCTGAAATATATAAAGAATTCAGATACATCAATATCACAACAAACGATCTGATTAAAAATAGGCAGAGGATCTGAAAGGCATTTTTCCAAAAAAGACATACACAAGACTAACTGGTACATGAAAAGGAGCTCAACGTCACTAGCTATCAGAGAAATGCAAACCAAAACCACAAAGGTATCACTTCATACTTAGAATGGCTATTATCAAAAAGATAAGAAATAACAAATGCTTGCGAGGATGTGGAGAAAAAGAGAACCCACGGATACTGTTGGTGGGATTATAAATTGCTGCAGCCAATATGAAGAACAGTATGGAGGTTCCTAAAAATGTTAAAAATAAAACGACTATATGATCCAGCAATTCCAGTTCTGGATATTTATCTTAAGAAAATGAGAACAAGGACCTTAAAAAGATATATGCACCCCCAGGTTCACTGCAGCATTACTCACAATAGCCTGGATATGGAAACAGCCTAAGTGTCCATCTATGAATGAATGGATAAAGAGACTGTACCGCGCGCGCGCGCACACACACATACGCACGATAGAATACTATTTGGCCATCAAAAAGAATGAAATCTTGTCATCTGTGATAACATGGATGGACATCTAGGGCATTATGCTAAGTGAAATAACTCATAGAAAGTCAAATACTATATGATTTCTCTTACGTATGGAATCTAAAAAACAAACTAACAAACCAAGGTCATAGATACAGAGAACAGATTGGTGACTGCCAGAAGCAGCAGGTGGGGAGGGGTGGGGCAGAGAAATGGGTGAACTGGCTTTTGGGGTTTTCTTTAGTTTAAAATAAACTGAATTTAAATTTAAAAAAACATTATGAGAAAATACATAAAGATCATCAATATGCCAAGAGAGAAAAATCATAGATCATAAAAACAAAAAAATTATGAAAGGTATACAATAAGTCTACATATTTTTTACTTAAAAAAGTACCAAACTTAAATGAGAAAAATACTTCCGTAGCATGATAAAAAATAATAATAATATTAAAGTAATTGCTAAGATGTTTATCATCAGTATTAGCCACTATTATTGAGGAAATTGAAGGCAGTTCAATGTGATATGAAACAAATCAAGTATACAGCAACTGGAAAAAAATATTATTATTGGCACACAGTATTATAGTCTAACCTAGAAAGCATAAGATGTAATAGAAAAATTATTAGAACAAATAAAATACTTAGTATAGCCATACAACTGAAAATAAATATCCAAAAATCAATAGTTTTTCTACCAGAAATTACTAGTTAATAGAAATAGAAAACGTTTTTGAACACATATTAACTGCCAGAAATGGTGTTAAACTCTTAACACATTAACTTATTTAATTTTCACAACAACCCTAAAAAGTAGATACCATTATTATCCACATTTTATAGGTGAGAAAGAGGTTACTCAGAAGGATTACTAATCTTGCCCAAAGTCACACTGGCAGCAAATGACAGAGCCAGTATGAGAACCAGGCCAGCTGAATGCAAAATCTTCTGGTCCACTTCCATGCGACCTCTGCCTCCCAATTAAACTGAAACAGCACGCTCTTAACTCAAGTAAAAATGCTAAGAATGAACACAAGCAAGAAATACATGCAACCTACATGAGGATGATAACAAATAAACTTTCTGACAATCACAAAGACCCTATTTGAATAGAGACATATCATATTTCACAATAAGCAAAATGTACTTTACAAAAAATGCCAATTAGCCCCAAAATAATAGATTTAACATAATTCCAATCACAATCTACAGAGATAGTATTACTTTTGTTGATGTTGTACTTTCCTTGGGTGGGGGCTGGGGAATGACTAAAATTCCTCTAGAAGAAAAAGAAGTGAACATCCAGCCAAGAAATTTTAACAACAGGGATTAAACTGTCCTTTAAGATACTAGTCATTGTCATCTCTTGGGTCTATGCAGTTCCTCATTCCTAGCAGTAATTTCCTAAAAGCATTCTGTGTATATCTTTGGTGGCCACTAAGTTTTAAGAAAGATAAAGAAAGTACAAAAACCCCCCACAAAACCTAATAACAACTGATATGTAGACATTCAAAAAAAATGTTAAAATTTTAAACAGCTTATGTGTGAAAGTGATGAAATTGTGTGATATTTACTCTTCATCTTCAAACTTTATATTTAGAATATCATTTAAAGTTTTAAAAAAATGAGCTAGGAAAAGGGAAACTGACAAATGTAAAAAACCTAACTTAAAAATTATTTTTAAAAAAGAAAACATCTTAAAAAGACTGCACATCATACATTCAGAATGTTTAATCTGTAAAAGCAAGGCTTGGGAATAATTCCACAGATGAATTAAAATACAAGGGGATGTCAATACACCTTCTTTATTACCTGCCTGTCTCATTATGAACTCACAACAGGCCATGCTTACAGTCCCATCCCAGGGCTGCCCCTCCAACAGGCTTTCCTGCTACAATCAAAGCACCACCTTCAGCTAGTGACTTTTGCAGTCTCTCCTCTACCACATAGTCCCAAATTCTCTGGCATTATGTCCTCTAGTTGTATGTAAATCAGCCTGGGGATGACCAGACCTTCTGTACCCCGCCTCACACCCCCCATCTGAAAGCATGAGGCAGGGCCATGAATGATTTGTTGATTCGAGGACTGCAAGTCAGCTTTGTGGTGCTAGGTAAGTTTAAGGTTTCAAGAGATGGGGAAATGGCCACAACAAAAGGTGATGATTTTTTGACTCAGCTCCATCTTCTTTAAATATTATGTTTCTAAATAAAGTAATGGATACTCTAGAGAAATAGCTAAAGGAAGGTCACAGAGCAGAGCTAAACTTGATAAATCAAATAAACAGTGAGGCCAGCACAGGAAAATAAAGAGCAGGCTACAGACCACTTGCCTTTTTGTTTTTCCATTCAGGAGCTGTTTTTATAAACAATGAGTCCATTCAAAAGGGGTTTTAAAAATCCCTGGAGGAAGCTTCTAGCTCCTGGACCCACAGAGCTGCTCACCCTTTTCTCCTGCCTGGACTTGGTAAGCACCATCCTGCCCTCATCTGGAAACATCTTTGATCAGTAACATCAAGGGAAAAAAAAAGCTCCTAACTCCAATCACTCAGGAATTCTACTGGTAGCAAAAGGTGAATGAAAAGAAAAGATCCCCACATATAATGAATTTGCTCTGGGCCCTGTTCCACCAAAGGCCAGGTTTCCAAACACAGACATAAGATTGAATATCTGGATATTCTCATCCCTTTTAATTAATTTATTTTAAACACTTATTTATTATTATCTGTCTGGTTTCTACGAATTCCTAGAGCTAAACTATATATGCAGTCAGCACACACAACAGCCTATCTTATTTTTCTTTCTTAAAACTTCTAATTATGAAATACTCAAATGTAGAGAAACATACTAAAAATGATATGATAGTTTATCCACATTACTGTGGACCCTGAAAAAGAGGATACCTAAAAATGGCTTCTGGTGGCTAACTGGGTTCAAAAAAGAAATCTAGGAGCCATTTCTACACATGTGCCTCTCACACAAACCACACTTCAGAAAGAAGTCTGCACTGAAATGCCTACCTGCTACACTGACCAGCCAGCACTGTGTTCCTGTCATCTGAGCCAGCCCTTATAAAAGAGTTCCTGGAATTGTATTTCAACCAACAGGGCTGAGATTTTCCCCATCCAATTGGAGCTATGCACCCATATCCCCATCAGCATCTTCACCAACCATAGTGCCTCCATTCTAACCAATTAGGACAGTGCCTTTTGGACCAAACTGCGAGAATTTGGACTTCTTATTTGCATGAAGACTGACCAATCAGAGATCAGAGGTGGAGATGTCTCTCTATTTAAGCAAGCTCCCCTGTGGCTTAGAGAGCATACTCCCCTTCCTCCCAAGACCTAGTTTACTTGGCTGGAGATATAACCCACAAGATGTCTTATGGACCAGAGGGAAGAAGAGCAGGTGAAGCAGAGCAGAGAACAGACTAGTACACAGCAGAAAGGAACAAAGCAGGCAGATCAGAGAAGAGCCTCGTTCCAGAGTCCCCTCACAGGTTTGCAATGCTGTCTCATAATTGAGCTGTAACACTACTGAGCTGTTCTCACAGATGTGTTGTATCACAATTGAGTTGTTTGCTCTGAATAAAGTTTCTATCTTCACTGCACCCCAAACAGGGGATTCCTTCACCTCTGAATTGGTGCCAATGACCATTGGTTAACATTATGTACAACCCAAATTTAAGTAATGTTAGTTAATGTGTTCCCATATTTGATTCAGATAGTTTTAAGGAAATAAAAAATATATAGCTAAAGTCTCCCATTCCCCGCCCCAAAAGACTTTTCCCCTCACTCTCTCTCCAGAAATACAAAATTGGTAAGAAACTTAAGTCATTGTTTATCTTTCCTGTGAATATTTTTACATTTTGCCCATGACCATAATATTGATTTTTATGCTTTAAAAATGCAAAAAGGACAATCCCTTTCCTATTCCCAGCCAGTATCAATTCTGTACAGCAAATCATTTTCAGAAAAGCCTTCCATCTCACATTCACTTTACTTGTCCCAATATTGATCAACCTCATCGTTGACTCATTCTTGCCTGTACAACTTCAAGATGAAGATAACAAACTAAGAAAGAGTTAATCAAAAGAAACAAGACTCATAAAAATTTACAATTAGAAAGAACAGACCCAAACTGCACAGTTTACGCTCTGGGAATATCCACCACATCCTTATTCTGCCAAGCTCCTCTAGGAAGATAACACTTCCTCCTCTGTGCAGTATGCCCTGTTATCCCATTCTGTTCAGGCCTATCTATATTCATCCCTTCTGGCTCTGCTTCTCTGACCTATGTCTTCCAAATTACCATCCACATTTCCAACCCAGGCCTCTTTTCTAAGGTTCCAATTACTTGGAGGTCCTCAAACATAACCTGTCAAATTGAAACCAGGATAGTCCCCAGACTGGCTCTTGTTCCCATCTTACTGGATGACATTTACCCAAGAAACCCAAGCTAGAGGACCAGGGAGCATCCGTGACTCTCCCTCCTTTATCCTCACAGTCTTTTTAAACCCTGTCAAATTCAACCTAATATGTCTCTAATGCATTCCACTTTTTTCATCCCACTCCCACCAATGTAGTCTAAGCCACCACCAATTTGTATACAGACTATACATTCCCTGAGGGCAGAAATTATTTAATTTATCCCTCAGTACTTAACAGTGTGTTTGGTACATACAATGTTTTTGAAAAATATTTACTGAAGAAATTAAGGGAGGGAGGGAGGGAGGGAGGGAGGGAGATGGATGGATGCATGGATGGATTAGAAGGCATTCAATAAATCTGGTTGGCTGTTTTCCTCCTCCAGGCCACAAAGGCCAATTGAACAGACACAATATGTCATTTTCTATGTATCTTGGCTCTAGCGAGAAGGCTATATTTAATTATTTCCATCTTGATTATTTTTTAAACATGATTTTATTGCCAAATTGTCCAGGTGAAGTGTCTACCATAAGCTAAACAAAGTTAAACAAAAATTAACAGAAATGCAGAAATGGCCTCTCATCTTCACTAATATTAAATAGCACATATATAAATAAAGCAGATTCCCAAGATGTTTCAGAAAACAATGCTGGCTCCATTCATTTACTTATGATTAACAAAATTTTCTTCATCCTAAAAAAATAAGGGAAATATTTTTTAAAGGGATTTACATCTAAATATAGGTACACTGTAAATCTCTCCCAGCAAGAACTAGTAAAGAAACATAGTTGTGGATCAGCTCTTCCAATTTTAAATAACAATTCCCAACAGTGTTAGATAAGAACTTCAAAAAATGTGGAGGGAGGGGCAGATATACAGGAGGCTAAATATTTTATTTTCCTACAAAATAACATTTCATTACAGAACAGATACCCCCTAAGAAAGATCTTTAAAAATACATACATTTAAATGGGATAACAATCAAAAAGTATATTAAACAAAAACATTGGCCAGTGTTCACTTTTAAAAGAATTAAAGTTTGATTTACATAAATTTTAAAGAGGTCATCACCACTGTCACTCCAAATTAACATTATAGTTTCACCTTAACTCCCACTGAGGAACCTGATGAAGAGAATAATACTTCTGACATGAAGATCCCAATTGTTTCCTGAAAACATTCTTGGTAAAACTGATAAGAGATCATCTTCTAGGTGATTTCATGTCTCATTTGAAATGCTAGAGAATGCTGAACCTTTGTAATGGAGGAAGAAAAAAATAGAAGGGCAAAAAACATGAGAAAAGAAAAAAAAAGGAAGGAAATCATTTTAATATTAACTGGCAACATATTTGTTAATGGAACAAAATTGAAAAGCCAGAGAAATACATTTTCCAACAGAAGGGAATTGAACATGGAATTGACAATTATGCAGGTATTACTCCTCATGGTAATCCTCAAAAAGTATTTTTATCCCCATTTTACAAATAAAGAAACTGAAGCCTAGAAACCTTTATTCAGGTCTTACTAGCACCTGCTACCAATGGCAGAATCTAAACTCACATCCAAGTCTGTCTGGCTATAGAAACCCACCTTTACCCACTACAGACCTCCACCATACATGTTTCTCTTAATGTCACAAAATTTAGTTGACTTTTCCTAGGATCCCTAGAAAAATCATCTTCACACCCTATCAGCAGCTACCCAATGTCTATGCAGCTGACTGAGTAATTATGTAACAAATGCTCCATTTTTAGGCTCAATCTAATGCAACAAGACCAATCAATAGGTTGTATCGCACAGGAACCAAAGGAAGGTGAGGCCCAGTAAGGAAGATTCCTCAGCTGAAGTGTAGCTCCTTTTGAGAGAATGCAGGGATCTTACACTGGAAGCCCTGATCTTATTTTAATCCTCCAACTAACTCAGACAACTAAAGCTGAAACTAGTCGCTCGCTAGAGAGCAAAGATACTTGAATACCCACCAAGTTACTAACTTCATTAGATAACTTTGAAGCAAAAACAAATGTTCCCTATTGGAGGAGGGGAGTCCTACAGAGTACACAGAGAAGACTGTAGGCCATTGGCCATATCCAAATTTACCACATTCTCATGAGCAAGAGAGATAGCTCACTACACAGAGGCCTAACAGCAATCTCAGGTTTCACCATCTCAGCCATGAAAGTAAGTACCTACCCTCACATTCTGGACTAAAACAACTGTCTGACTGGGTATCACAGAACCCTGATGATATCTGAGGTATTACTCCACATTTACAGAAGGGCTTTTGCTCCACATAATTTTCATGAAGTCTACGTTGACATTTCTAAGGAAACCAGTCAAGATGGTAAAGACAGACTGGAAATGGGAGCAGAGTAGAGTGATTTTGGTAAATGTAAATATAACTTTCCAAATATATGGCACAAACATCTACTCTATAAATTAAACAGAAGCCACCATAACCTGAAAATAATCTATAGAACTATATCCTCTAAAAGGAGTGAAAATTCTCCTAAATCCCTCCAGGTGTGACTTAAAGTCATTTTCAGACCTATGTATTCATTCTACACGTATTTTTTGAGCCCCACACTGTGTTGGCCCTGTTCCGAGCAGAGGTACAGAGGAAAGGAGATGGGAGAGGCTCTTTGTTCTTAGATCCTGGTGCAGAGACAGAGAGTAAACACACAAACATAAAAAAGGAAAATAAATTCAGAGAGCAGCAAGTTCTCTGAAGAAAAAAATAAAGAGAAATGTGGTAGGGAGTGTGGGACAAGGGCAGGGAGGGAAGTCTTGGAGAACAGCAGGAAGCCAAGGCTGGAACACTGGAAGCAGGCAGTGCACAGGTCAGGATCAAGCCTAAAGGGGAAGATTTCTTCCAACTCAATTATGGGTCTGAGGAGCTGCCCTGGGATCTGAGTCACAGAGCCGATCCTGGGGGTGCTGACTCCAGGACATACTCACAGGCCAGGACAAGTTTTGTTTTTTCTCCAAAGATCTTCTACCTCATCTCATGGTGGTTTGGCAAGACCCAGAATCAAGGCCTTCTGGGCAAATGGCTGTGGCTTCTGTAAAGATATCAAGACTGTAGAACTTCCCTCAAGGAATTGATTTACATCTAAATCTTTAAAAATCAGTACATCCTCCTAGGTAGGGTCTGACTTTGAGACTCCTTGAGACACAACACACACACACATGCACACACGTGCACGCACACACATACCACGTACATGGATTCTTATACAGAGAAAAACTTAGACCATTACAGTTCAGAAATAATCACATGAAACCCAGTCAATGGTACAAAGAGGTATAGCTTGAAATTCTCAAACCTCTTTCAGAAAGTTTCCTTTGTTGTTATTGTTTTTTAACTAAGGAAAAGACCGGGGATAATTTCACTGCCAACTAGAATGACAAAGTATTTTTTTTACCCTTAAATTTACAATGATGAGAAATAACAAACGGCATCTATAAAGCCATTGGTCAATAGCCAAAAATAAAAGAATACACTGCAAATACAAGGAACAGAGTTAGAAAACGGACAGTGAGACATGCAAGAGGTGGCAATACTTTGAAAACGTACAGCTTGATCCAAATGTTAGATGTGGTTTTCGCTACTCACCACAAAGCTGGGTTACTAACATTTCTAAAATTTCTGAAAATGATTTTCAAGCCACAAGCCTACTTGGGAGTAGATGAAAATTTTCCATTGTTTATAGACAGACATTAGTATGCAAGGTAAATAAAAGGCAACAGGCAAAATATCTAGTTGTAATAAGTTTGCAGAAAGCACATTAAAAGCACATTAGAATTGATACTTTTCTCAGTACACACAGGCAGAGTGTGGGCAGACAAATACTGCTACCTTCCCTTCAAGTCTACTGTCTCACCAGGCAGGTCGCAGAGCCAGCCAGGGCAGGTGAGGGACACTATGCTCTTGCCCTCCGTCAGTTTTGCTTCCACAGTCGCAGCAATTTCACCTGAGTTTTTCTGTGTGATGGCTGGCATTCAAAAGCAGAAATAAGGTGAATAAAAGACTGTGTGTGTTATGCATGTGTCTTCCTTTTACCTGACCCTGTAACTCAACAGCAAGGTGAGTACTTTGAAGACAGGAGCCACATCATGACAGTTTATCCTGTGATGACAGCCTCAAGTGAAGAAGAAATGTAATAAGGGTAAATACGGAGGCTTATACTTAGAGCCAAAAAAATAATTTTCCGGGCAGAGTGGCAGAAATATGACTTAGCAGTAGATGCGAAAGAAAACCTAGGGATGCAGTTTTACCTCATGAAGAGTGAATCAGCTGTGAAATCTGGCTGCCTGAATCCTACTTCAACCTTGTGTAGTAAGAGGAGAGGCATCACTCTATTGCACTGTGTACTTTCATACTGAGACACATGTCCAGGCTTAAGCAGACAGACAGGGACCACTCAAATCCACCCCAGATAAGAAACAAAGCAGAAGGAAAGAAGGAAGGAAGAAGGCCTTGGGGCCTTATTCTTTAAATATTTGTGGAAGAATTAGCACCACCTTGTGTGCATTCAAAAGGCCAGAATTGACTATCTTTCCCACATCCATGATTTAAAGTGCTTCTGAAGGAAAGGGGTGGGGAGGGGGCAGACAGTGCTTAAGTAATGGGAAGGTAGATATCTGCCCCACATAAGGACTACTCTAATAATAAAAAACTGTCTGAAAATGGAATAAGAGGCCTGGCAAAGGGCTTCATTCCTTCTTAGTGGCTGTGGCAGCATTTTTCAGGGCTCTTACTAACAGATTTATATATTAAAGAAGGGATGGACTCCAAGACCTACGAGACTTCGCACCTCTAGAAGGTGATGGTTCTATAAAGATTCCTCTACCTAGAGATTATCAGTATCTATATATTGGTCACCTTAACCATTAAGAAAAATATTCCTCTGGCAAAAACAAAAAGAGAGGGGAGGCAGGGAGAGACTACCACATGTCTTTTAATGCTGGCAACAATAATGGTAATGAATCTAAGACATGCAGCCATACTCATTAGAAGTTACTCTTCAATGATCCATTTTCATATATCTTATAAGTGGTATATTTGCTCCCCATATCATCCTTATCTTACTTTGGGGAAAGGAAGAGGACACGTGGCTGGGCAGAGACTCTCAAGGGATATCTAGGCATTTCCCAGTCCAGGAGGCACATACCACATGTGGTCACAACTTAGGCACCATCTGTGGAATGACACTCCCAAGCAAGGCCCAGGTTCGTATAGCTGATGGACTATCATTTCAGCATCCTCCTGCCTCCTCAGAGAGGGCCACCAACTAAGAACAGAGGAAATGGAATGGATTGGAAAATCTCCCCTAACGCAACATAAGCTATGTCCCACAGACTTTGATCTCAAAAGATTTTAAGTCAGCATTTCACTGACTTTACCTTTTTACCTACAAAATTTGTTTTTGAAAATTCCTAGCCAATTAAAAATTAGTTGCATTTGTTTTTTAAACAATTTATCTCCAGTAAGGAGATACAGTGGATATAAAAAGTGATGCTAATGAACTGGTGAATTCTACAGGTTTAAAATAAAGACACTGAGATCTTCTCCACATTGTTTTGTGTCTAAAATGTTACTGAACTAGCATTCAGGTTGTGAGAGAAAGTACAGGCTCTGAGTCCTGTTCTGGCTCTCCCATTACTTTTGGGCACTGTGGACAAATCTTAAGATCGAAGAATCTCCTTCAGTAGAGACTTTTCAGAAAAAAAAATCAACATTTATATCTGGATTAGTTCAAGATGAACCTTGTGTCTAAAGACACAGGTAGAGACTAAAACATACAAATACAAGAACCATTCCTAGAAGGATGAAAGGATTTACTGGTCTACACACTCTAGGATTTGAAAGACAACAGTGAGCATTTTAGATTTAACTAATAGTAATGAAGAAATAGTAAGTGTACAAAACTTGCTAGACAGTTGACAGAATCAATCCACGTGGTGAGAAACTATTACTGCCACAGCTATAAAACAAGGGGGTTCCTTATTCTAAGACTCAAAGCTTGGCAATGCTTGGCCACCAATAATGACATGTTATGACGGCCCTATACTGAGTGTGTTTAGTACATAATAAAGTATTTCCAGATACTGTCATTTGTATTTCACAATAGTCCATTTTCAGTGAGTTGTGTTGAGAAAGAATTGTATGTTTCAGTTTTCCATTCAAAAGCAAAAAGCACATGAATTTTAGAGAAAGAAAACATGTATACTGTGTGCTGATACAAAAACAGAAAGATACATGCTCAGTGGCAATATATACACATACACACACATATGTATATGTATAGGTGTGTGTGTGTGTGTGTGTTTGTGTGTGTGTGTGTAAATGGGAACTTCACAGTGGTGGCAATAAACCTTACCTAAGAGAAATGATCTTTTCTCACATACTGCAACAGCTCCCAATGTTTCATCTTTGATTCAAGACACAAAAATGTAACATCATCACTTCCATGGACCCATTTCCTCCTACCTGCTCTGAGTATAAGGAGGCCAAGAGCCAGGAAAGCAGAAGACTAGAGCAGTCCTGCTTCTGACCAGCTATGGAACCTTGGAAAAACTCATCTCCAAGCTTTAGTTTCCTTATCTATAATATGAGTGTTTAGCATAGATGACTCCATTTAATTCTGGCAGGCTGTGATTTGTGGTGAACAGAGTGACAGCTCAGGATAAACATAGTGAATTCCTCTGAAGACTAGACATGAATTGTGGGCCACAGCAGCAGTGAGGGGTCATAAGACACAGGCTAGGAATATATCAACCAGCGTGGTTCTCTCTTTTAGCTCCTATCCTCCTTTCCCAGACTTCTAAGCTGTCCACAAGAAGCTCTTTATTTGCTTGATAAGATAGTCATGCTTTCTGAATTCAAAAACACTGAACCTAATTTGGTTAATGCTCATCCTCATGCACTTCCTAAGCAATTGTTCAGAAAGAAATTTCTAGGACTTCACATGTGTATCTATCCCCATATCAAAATCCTGAGCTGTAACTCCATCATCATTAACATAAGAAAACAAAGAGAACTAGAAACCATGAAATTGCCTAGTTGTTGCTACAGGCTGCACAGGGCAGGTGCTGAGGGTATCTTGAGGTGCTAGGGTCTCATGGCACTTCTGAGGGTTTTCACCAAGCTCTGGGAGCATAACCTGCAGTCAGACCACCCTTGCCTCCTCTATCCAGCCACATGAGGATGTGATCTTCTCTCTTACCAGGTTCCAAGCCTTTAAAGAAACATCAAATGGGGATGGGGAGGAAGATGAGTATGTGTGAATGTGCGTATGAGCATGTGAGATCATGTGTGTGTGTTAAACTCAGCTCTTAGTATTTCTTCAATATCTCTCTAGACTGAGACAGAGTCAGTTCTTGACCATTTCTTTTAAGAAATGCTAATACATAAACAAAAAAAAAACACAAAAACTTAAAATTTTAACGTTTTCCATTTAAAAGAATTTAGAGTTCAAAGCAGATACACATGCACACAAGTACAAACACATGAAAAAGAACAAGTCCTTTTTAAAAACATTTAATATTTAAAACTTTTAGCAATTCATATTACAATTCAGAAAGCATGACTATCTTATCAAGCAAATAAAGAGCTTCTTGTGGACAGCTTAGAAGTCTGGGAAAGGAGGATAGGAGCTAAAAGAGAGAACAATATTCCAAAGATGGAGGCACTGTCCCATCATTGGTCAGTGTTCTCCCCCAAATCTGACCCACCTGAAATTCATACAATCATACACACACACACACACACACACACACACAGAAAGTAGTGTACTACACAGTCTTGCCAAGCATCCTCCTGTTTCTAAAACCATGGAAGATAGCAATTCTACTACAAGAAAACAATTTATGTCAGAGCAGTAGTATTGATTCTGTTCACTTACATCAATGATCAGTTAGTGTACTTGTTTAGCATCCATATGAATGATAGCAAAGTCACTGGTCTCATCTCTACAAGGGTTACTTTTATAATTGTCATTTTGGACAAATAGGCAACTGAGCAAACCCTCCTGAAACACATGTGTCACCAGGTTGATGGGATAAGAGAGGAGACGAGGAGTTAGCATCTGCCCTCCCTCGTGCCTCCAGACCTCTGGGCTGCCAACACCTCACCCTAGGTCAGCCACCTGTTCTCTGCTCTGCTAGAAGCTCTAGAAAATGGATGGGCCCCGATGTTACTGGGTGATCCTACTCACATGTGCTCAGCACCTTTTTCCCCTTTCCTCATAAAAAAAAATTGCCATCCTTAAAACCACTCCTGCTACTCTCATATTATCTTTTATAAATTAATTGAGAAAATAGAGGAAACTGGGAGCAGAATCTCTTCAGTTCTCTCCCCTCCTCCTCTAGTTTTTATCAATGCATTTGTGCAGGCAGGAGTCCTCCAGGTAGTTCTCACTTCCCTCCTTTGACAGATGAAAGGCTCCCTCTTCCAGGAAAACAATCCCTTTCTAATGTTACTGACCCTTATCTCCAAGAGCAGAGATTCGCTATGCATACAGAATCACCTTGGGTGCTTGAACTACCAGCCTCCATGGCTAAGCCAGAGCTTATCCTACCCTACAGGCCAGCTTGAGAAACACCAGAACCAGGGAACCTGCAAAACTTCATTGCCCCACTGTCACTGTCTTTACACTTTCACTCTTTTCCTTTACCTGCAATCAGATTCAGACCTCCTGTCCTAAAAGCACTTTCTATCAACTCTGCCAACATTTCCAGCTCCACACCTCCCCTTACTCTCCTCAATGCCTCCATTCTCCCCACTCCAAGCCATCCTAACCACTGGGCCAAAAGTATTTTTTTAAGCAGAGGATATCCTATCACTGCTCTCTTCCCACTCATCTTAAGGATGAAGATCCAACTTTAGCTTTGCATTCATAGGCCTCCAGCACACAGCCTCAGTATGTCTTCCCAGTCATATCCCCTATCACAATCCTCCCTATTCTTTACCCACACCTATCCCATAAGCCACCTACATTGATTGGTATCCCCCAAATCGCCAAGAATGTCCCTTCATCCAACTTCTATTTCTGTTATTCCAACTCTACCTGGAATGCCTTTCTCCTTTATCTTATTCTCCAGCCCCCAGTCTCAACTCCTGTCCACCTTAAACATGTACATTCAAAAGATCTAGCTCAAGTGTTATATCTTCTATGAGACATGCCTCTATACTCTGTAGGGCAGCACATAAGTAAAAAAGAACTTTTTGCTTCTAATGGAAAAACTTCTAATGGAAAAGAACTTTCCACTTCTAATTGGGAAATGAATTGGGAAAATATAATGATACAGGGCTTCCTATAGTTTCTTTTCCTACATTCTGTCCCCAATCTCTTCCTGAGATTTTTTCCATTTGAGCATGCTTAAGAAAAAAGAAAAGGTTCTTGTTAGACAGAAGTCCCCTGGGCAGGGTCTAGACATGAAAAGTTCTACTGTATGCACAATTTCCCCGAGACTGGACAAAAATAAGGAAGTTCAAATTCCTCTGTGGGCTGGCAAATTTTTTATACTCATTGGCATGGCTCTGGTGAATTTGTATCTCCCCAGACAAAAGGCCAACAAAATGCTGGATGATCTGAAATTTGGAAAATAAATAAATGTCCCTCAATTATTTCCAAAAGCTTTAAGCAGCAGGTTGTGGGCATGCTTTCAATTGTATGAAATTGAGGCTTAAGAAATTAATGGAATTACGCCTTTGATGGCAAACTTCCTATTTTCAAGGGGATGTGTATTCTGCTACTTGAGCTTCTTAAAGATGTTTTTGATTCTCATCTCTTTATGAGGTCTGCTTCATACTCATGCATTATAGCAATGTCACACACAGGACCAAGACCACATCCTTCTCAGATCTCTCTCTCCAATTTGGCCAAGATCAGAAACAACTTAAATCCAGCATTCCCAAGTCATTAGTTAAGTAAGGTTAGCACAAAGTTAAGGTAACTTGAGGTCAAAAACAAGAGTGCCAAGATTCCTTTGACATTTCCGTTGCTACCAATGGTCTTCCAACAACAATTAACAAATAAACAAATGACAAAGAGCCTCAACCAACTCCTTGACCCTGGCCTTTTGATTGATTACAGCAGAAAAAGCCACCAAGTAACAGCACTATCAAAGAATATGGAGGGCAGCTGCAGGGACCTGATAAAAATGCAGCCTGAGGCAGAGAAGCTAGAGCAGAGCATTTTTCCTGAAAGAATACAAGGGGTATTACATTAATCCAAGCACTTATCAATGTACCTGAAACTTTCAATTCAAGATAGATGAAACAAAAGAAAAACTAAATTGCTTCCATAACATGTTAAAGTATAAAAGGTAAAAATAAAGCAAATACCTGTTAGGTCTCCCCAACTGTTATTTCCCACACATTTTCTTATAAATGATAAATTGAACACACACACACACACACACACACACGCACGCACGCACACACACACTTTTGAAGATGACTGTAGAACGTGGATGCCAAATCGAGTGTGCATTTGTGTGTGCTTTGCTGTATGCCTGAGAAGAGGGTAGCCTTGTGAGAATGTGGCAGGCAACAAAAGAGACTGTTTCTTACAGCCAATATAATTACAATACAGCCTGAATAAGATGCCTGAATATAATTTCAAACAAAATTCCAAAGGGAGTCTTTCAATCATGACACACTCAGGGAATAACATAAGCAAGAAATGCACCACCCAGATTTAAGACATTAAATTTTGGCATATTACTCTTTAAAGAAGATGGTGCAGGTACATTTGAACCCTCCCCTGTCTTATTCCCTTTCCACACTCTCAAGAGGTAATCGCTAATGCTGAATCGATTGCATCCACCCATGCATTTATATGTATGGATTCACAAACAACAGAATTCCAGAAAGATGTTCCTAAAGTTCACCTAGAAGGAAAAAAATTGGAAAAGAGCCAAGAAGCATTTGAGGAAGAATGTGAAAGACAACGTGCACTATCAGACAAAATGTGTATAACATCCGAAGGAGCGTGGTGTTGGCTAAAGGACAGATCAAAAGAATAAAATAGTTCAAAAAAAAGAAGCTATACAATATATTAAGACAGTGTCAGATACAGTTATTCTTTTTGGTGTTGTGACACTCAAATTCCAATGTGGGGGCAGGTGGGAGGGTCTCACCCAAATAACAAACAATTTTCCAGAAGCCAGCACAGTGTAAGAGAACTCAGCTCAATTCTGCCACTGTCTACCCCAAGAGAGCAACAGGTTTCACAGGTAAATGGTTCAGACTACAGCCATCCTCCCCCATTCAGACACCAGTGGCAAGTCCAGGTTGTCACCTATACTAGAGGTTCCCAGGATTCCCTTCTTCAGGTTCAATTAATTTGCTAGAGCAGCTCACAGAACTCAGAGAAACATTTTACTTACTAGATCACTGGTTTATTGTAAGAGATAACTCACAAATAGCCAGAAGAGACATACAGGATAAGCTATGGGCAAAGGGTGCCAAGCTTCCATGCCCTCTCCAGGCAGCCACCCTCCCCGTACCTCCATGTGTTCACCAACCCAGAAGCTCTCTGAATAGTCTTTCTGGGTTTTATGGAGGCTTCATTGCAAAGGCATGACTGATTAAATCATTGGCCATTGGTGAGTGAATCAATCTCCAGTCCCCCCTCCCTGGATATCTAGGGTGGCTGGGACTGAAAGTTCCAACCCTCTAATCACGTGGTTGGTTCCACAGACAACCAGCCCCCACCCCTAGGTGTTTTCCAAAAGTCACCTCATTAATACAAGAGACCTTTATCACTCTCAAGACCTAGGAAATTCCAAGGATTTTGGAATTGGGAGCTATGAGCCTGAACTCTGGAGGAGACTAAATATATGTGAGAAACATATGAGAAATATATTTTCATCATCTGAATGACCAAATATATATTTCTTATAAATCACAATATCACTGGTATCATTTCAAATCAGTGACAGAACAACCAATAAACAATCATGTACCCTCAAAGAACTACAAATTTCAAAAAAAGATGTCAATGGACACTTCACCAAGAAGTATATCCAAATGATTAATAAATATTTAAAAATATTCTTAACTCTCTTAATCATAAGGGACAAATTAAAACCACAATTAAATACCATTCACAATCAACAGAAGGGGTAAAATGAAAAATATCTAGTGTTGGCAAGAATTAAGAGCAAATTTGTACAAACATCTGGGTAAAGTATTAGGCAGTATCAACTAAAGCTAAGTATATGGTATCCCCATGATGCAGTGCCCCATGGCCACTCTTCCGTTTGTACCCCAAAATAGCATGTACCAGATGAACCAAAAGAAAGGTGCCCAATAGCCAGTGCTCCTGAAGCTAAACACTGGAAGCCACCTAAGTGCCTATCAGCAGTAGAATGGATAAACAGCGCATGCACTTGGAACAGGAGGAGTAACTGTCCAGGGCATGAGAGGGCCTTTCCAGTGGCTAGTAGTATTTTTTTCTTGATCTGAGTGCTAAATACGTGATGTGTCCATTTTGGGAAATTTCAACAAGCTGTGCACTCTTCTGTGTGTTACACTTCAATTAATTTTTTTTAAAATGAGGTGAAGCTTCATATTTTCTTCTAAAATATTTCACTAATGTTGACAAGTATCTATGAAAATGAGCTGTGTCTCATAAAGTGTCTCATAAATAGCTGATGGAAGTATAAATTGCTACATTTCTTGGAGTCAATTTGGTAAGATTTCTTCAAAGCACAAAGATTTGTTTTAGAATTTTCATCAAATCCTTATTTACAATTGAAAAAATAAAAGAACAACATAAATGTCTAATGAAACAGGATAGGCTAAATAAATTATATCACAATGAAAGCTGGAGAAGAGTAGTATATGGTATGAAAAATGCCCCTGGCACATGGCTACTTGAACATGTGGTACATGCCACAGAAAATGAAGAGTGAGGGGTCTTCCAGCAGCCTGCAAAGGGCTCCACAAAGACGGGGGTGGCTGGGGCCCCATCCACCAAAGGCTCTGGTCAAAGAGCCACTACCCTTGTGGAGCACATGCTGTGTGCCCCATGCCTCTCTGTCCTGCTGCTCTCCAGGGAGGCCCTGCAAGCACAATGCCCTGCAAGTTAGACTGGCTATATTTCAAGGGTTCAACAGCCACTCGTTGCCAGTGGGTACTGTGTTGAACCATGCAGTGCTGTTAGGTAGTTAGGTAGACATGTGCCACTGGGGAATAAAGACCCCACCCAAAGACTTCCCTGAAACACTCATTTTATAGTTATAAATCTAATCACTCCTGCATCCTGAGGATCAAAGGAATGAAGGGCCATAAACCAGTAGCTGGTTTAATCCTGCCATAAGCACATGCCTTATCAATCCTATGCTGACCTTATTTTCACCTCAGCCTCATTATACTATCATTATAATAACATACCCATGCCTGGAAGTTCATAAATCTATATCAAACTGAATTCTAGGTAACCACATGCACAGTAAGCAAAGGGTTGTAAAAGAGCCGAATGTCAATCAAAATGACCTCGTGTGCCAATCATTTGTAACCACCTATTACGGCCAAAATATAAGTTTTATTTTCTGAATTCTACACTGTTACAGCCCTCTTAGCTGTAACCTGCTCTTCCCTTGGTGCATACTTTAATTAAACCCGTTTCTCTCTTGAAACATACTTTAAGAAATCTTAGTTTTTCTTAATCTCACTGATCTGTAATTCTTTACTGCGTCGGTGGGGAAGGGTACCGAAGTACCCTTCAGTACTACTTAGGGTAACAATGGATTTTAGATCACCCCAATGGTAATAGTGCTAGATGGGGAGGCAGAAAAGAAATTAAGTGGATTCCACATGAAGTGGTAAAAAGTGAACCCAATCAGGATGCACTACATTTAGTTGTCCTGTCAGTCTCTCTTTTGAAATATAATTGACATATAACAACAATAGAGAGAGGAGGAGGAGGAGGAGGAGGAGGAGGAGGAGGAGAAGAAGAAGAAGAAGAAGAAGAAGAAGAAGAAGAAGAAGAAGAAGAAGAGGAGGAGGAGGAGGAGGAGGAGGAGGAGGAGGAGGAGGAGAAAAGAAGAGAAAAGAAGAGAAAAGAAAATGAAGAGAGAGAAAGAAAATAAAAATATACCAAAATGTTAACAAAGGTTATCTCTATGTGGTAAGATTCCAGGACATGTTCAGGTTTTTCTTTATGCCTTTCTGAATTTCCCAATGAACAAGTAGTCCTTTAAAAAAATAAAAGCTTAAGAGAGAAAAGTTGAGATATGAGTAGTTCTAAGTCTCAAGCTATGGGGAGCAGGCTGCTAGGACGTTGGTTAAGTGAGAGGTTCCCTTCATTCCATATACTCCTGTAGGTTCCATTTTCACTGAACACTTTCTAAAATGCATTATTTAAAAATTTTCTGTATAACGAATCATCTCATCTTTCTTAGAAAGTATAGCCGCTTTTCAAGGCATGCTGGGAAAGTACAGTGTTCATACAAGTTCACAAGAGTCTCCAGGGCTCTGGTCCTGCACCCTTCCTTTGGCTGTATTTTAACAACGACAGTAACAATGCTCTCCAGGTTCCACCTATAAATTCACTGTCAAAAAATAATGACAAATATGGGTTACTTGAGAAGTTCAGTGTTTAGAAGCCTGGTAATAAGTTTATTGTACTCTTGGTTTTGTTTCTTTTTTCCACACCAAAGAGTTTAAAGCAACTGAATTAGCATCAAAGAAATTTGCAAAAGCTCTCAGTAAAGTTATGATGAAATATAACTATATCAAATCAGATGTCAAACAGAAAACTATGCAGAGCACTCTATGACAATTTTCAAGAATTTAAAAGAGGGCCATGGTCTAGGAAGAGATATTCACAAAAATGTCAAAATGCTCCTACCAGTCCCAAAAACAGACTATGCCCAAGTACTCCCTGAAGATAAACGCAAGAAGTCAGGTGGGTAATGGGTGATACCAGGTCTAAATTTCAGTGGATCTATTGCTTTTGTAGTAACTTCTGTAATTATCAGCAATTCAGTCAAAATTGGGCAAAAACCTTTTTGGACTTTCACCTAAAACTGATAACTACAGACTGCCTTTAAAATACCTGGAGTGGTCTACATCCATGCCACCCTGAACAAGCCCAATCCTGTCTGATCTCAGATGCTAAGCAGGGTCAGGCCTGGTTAGTACTTGGATGGGAGACCACCTAGGAAGACCAGGTGATGCAGGCGTAAAAAATAAGGGACTGTAAGCTGACAAAGTCCTTGCAATCTGTGAGGTCGATCAAGGGTTGCCTTGCCTAAATAAATAAAATAAAAATAAAATAAAAATAAAAATAAAATAAAATGATAAAATATAAAATAAAATAAAATAAAATAAAATAAAATAAAATAAAATAAAATAAAATAAAATAAAATAAATAAAATAAAATGCCTGGGGTGGTTTTGAATTAACAATGTGAGACTACATTTTGGCCTAAACAAAATCTTCGGTGGCTTTTAACCCAAAATAGATACATACATGTGATTGGTACAAATTAATTTAAAGAGAATTGTGGATTTCCCTTTCTAAACTTAGATTATATTAACTTGTTTCTTTCAAGATCCTCTTATTTACCTGACAGCTTTCCTATCATTTTATGTTCTAAATTCCTGGGGAACTTAAAGTTAATGTCATATAGAAAGAGAGTTTTTGAGGTGAGGAGCTCTTTAAATCAACCCAAGTTCTTCATTAAAAGAGATGAAGTGATGTGCAAAAGAATCTTTGGAATCCTTAAAGTGCAGCCTCTATAAAGTAAGCTGGGTCACAACTGTGGTTACAACACACTCTGTATGAGGTTTCAGTTTCATGGTCCCTAATCCTTGAAAGGCTCTATTCTCAATAATCATTCCTTCAAAGAGCAATTCTAATATTCAATTAATATTTTCCTGAAGAAAGAGCTCCAAAAACCTACTTTTAGACCAGTGGCTCTGACAAATACTAGGTCATGAATCTCTTTAAGAACCTGAACGAAGAAGACATAGGCACATGCCCATTAATAAAAGGAATTGACTCCTTTTTCTAAACCTACCCATGAACCTCAAGGGTTCCTGGGCTGCCAATTAAACTCTCCTGATGTACAAGATAGTTCATGTACAAGATGTTGATGGTGATGTTGAGATAGCTGCCACCATGCTCAATGGTATTTGTTCCTAAATTGATGGCTGCCAGAGTAGGGGATGGGTGGGAAAAGGTGAGAGGATTAGGAGGTACAAAATAGTCATGGGGATATAAAGTGCAGCAGGGGAAATACAGTCAATAATATTTTAATAACTATGTATGGTGTCAAGCGGGTACTACTCATTAGGGGGATCGCTTCATAAATTATAAAAATGTCTAACCACTATGCTATACACCTGAAACTAATATAATATTGAATGTCAACTGTAATCAAAAATTATAAACCTTTTTTTAAATGGTACTTGTTCCTGACTCCATGGAGGCAGGAACTAGGCTCTTCTATGGCTTGGAAAATTGACATCACCAACATGAGAAATATTTTCTATAAAAATTTAACTGTCTTTTTTTAAGCACATATAATCTCTTATTTACTTTTAAAAATCAAAAGTACCCCCCCCATTAAAACAAGATACAAAATATACTAGCACATGTGAGATTTTACTTGTGTCATTAGTTTGTTCATGTATTATGAAGTTTCTATATTTAAATACTGAATTTCTCCCTGTCTCAATTTACCCTCCAGCAGTGTGAACACCGTTGATCTAGTCTAGAATAGTGACAAAACAATATTTTGTAACCTGGTCCCAATTAATATAACCAATTCTTTCTTTAAGTAAGAAAAGAATTTTATTTTCAACAACTCACTCCCAAACCCTAAGCTTTTTAAAAGAGTAATAAGCTAAAAGCACTTATTTTTAATTAAATTATATAGTATTTTTCTTCAAAAAAAAAAAAGGAAAGATTTGTAAACTACCTTCTTAACACTCTCTTTATTTATCATCTATTATTGTTAGAAAGAGAAAGTATGGATACTTTTCAGATAGGCAGCTGAAGGCCTAGCAACAGATACATATTGGGCACATTCTCCCCCTTCAGTCCAAAAAACCAAAGCAAACTTAAACAGGAGTACAATCTCATGCTACACCAACACTAACTAGTCACCAGCAAAAACAAGCAACAATAGGAATTGTCCTGCTGCAAAATTGCACACTGCAACTCTCACAGTATTCATCCTTTTTGATCTGTAGATTTCCCAATTTTCAACCAACATATATGCCAGGGTGTGTGTGCGCGCACACGTGTGTGTGTGTGTGTGTAAGCATCTTTTTTTTTTAATTCACCCAGTTTTTTGGGTCAAACTGGTGAATGAAAATATTCTCAATTTGTGTGCAAGTGATCAAAGAAAGTGCTTTAGATTTATGTGGAAAGGTTTCCCATTAAGATGGTAGCTATTTTTTTCAAGCATGATTCCTTTTAATTGCGGAAAAGAGCCGAAAGGCTTTGTCAAAGGGCACATGTTTTCTATAAATCAAAACATAAATAAATGTGAGGTTATTTCACTAGGCATACATATGGTTTTCGCTAA
Source organism: Eidolon dupreanum (assembly GCA_028627145.1). Lineage (NCBI taxonomy): Eukaryota > Metazoa > Chordata > Mammalia > Chiroptera > Pteropodidae > Eidolon > Eidolon dupreanum. The sequence continues at coordinate 44,312,551 of CM053514.1, read as the reverse complement.
GTACACTCTATTTATAAAACATTGTTAGCCTCCACCGGAACTGCTGTCAACATTTATAAGAAAGGAACTTTTCTACTGCTCTGAAACTTGCCAGCATTTGAAAACAAGCCTAGAAACATTAGTTTTTTAACACAGATTTGATTTAACTTAATGTGAAATAGGCCACTGTGTGTTTTCTAGTTTTTAAATGCTTGGAAGAAATCTTCAACTGAATATCAGATTTCATATTTTACCAGAATATGTTTACCTTGCTGGAAGTTCCATTATTTTAACCATGCCATTGTTCTAGTCTTTCTGGAAGTTCTCTTTGTTAATAGGCAAGGGTCTGGGATTATTTTTCTTATCACTGCCAATAGAACAAAAATATTCTGTGAAGGGGGAGTCTTTAACATCCATTAAAGCTGAGTATTCATAATTGCCTCACCATCTTTGCTCGAAGGCTCATTTGCATGATCTCTTCCCTTTAGTTACCCTAGACTATAAACACATTTATCAGTCCTACTCAGAGGGCAGTTCTCAAAACGAAGTTTTCTGTGAAAAGAATTAGCTATAAGCAAGCATGAAGCAATAATCCTTGACAACCAACAGCAAGCCACTGAAGGTAACAGTAACTTTAATAACAATTTACATTCTCCATATTCCATTCAACTTTTCTTTCTTGGGCTGCAGTGCCTTCCAAAACAGAATATTTTTCCAATGCTTTTCCAAACAATCCCTACTCTAGGTGGATATAAGCCAACAGTTACAGTGCAGTCAAGAGTGCTTCCAGAAAGAGCCCATGCTCTCTCATTTTTGTTTTTGTTTTTATTATTTCCTTTCAAGTTGTATCTTTTCCAGTTGTAAGATTTGTCATCTCTTGGCATAGAATGCATTTGTTTCCATTTTCGAATGGCAAGAGAAAAATTTTAAATAGTTGCATAAAAATAACTAAGAGGATTTTTAAAAGTCTAAAATCCCAAATTTCCAAGTAATACAACATTTAAATATATTTAATGATTACCTAATGTGTAATTACCTATAGATGATTAAACTGCTTTGGAAACAATGTAAAAATTTTCCCTGATGAATACTGTCCCAATTTTACCCAGAATCCCAAAATACTTAACCCAGTTTATGTAGAGAATTCTATTTCTTTGTGGTATACTTAAAGGGGAAAGTTGCTTATAAAATGCAGATATGGTTCCAATAAACTTAAAAATGGAAATAGGCAGATCCAGAAGAAAAACACAGTATTTTCTGTATCATTTATTTTTGTAATTTTGTGGATTAAGAGCTAACTACCCCAATGGTAGGCAGTAATGAATTTTAAATTATAAGGAAAGGCAGAATTCTCCGGAACTTCTGTTCCTAATCAATCACCAGAGATCAGTGACATCATTAGAGCCTTTGATCACAGCTCCTCTTTCAGCTCAGTTGGGACTGGATTGATCCTTGCTGGCACTAAGAATGGAGAAACACCTAGGAATACAATTCGCCATGTAATGTGAGAAGTCATAAGCATCTCTTCCCCTCCAGGAGAGGGACAGAGCGCATTTCAGAGCAGCCCCTGACACCAAACAATAGAGTCACCTCTTTAAATCCAAACCCAATTCAGGTCTTACTAGGATTCCCAGAGCACTTCAAGAGAGGTACAGACAATAAGCTACTTTTCTTTCAGTTTGGTCTTCCTTACCCACCATACATACACAGGACAAGCCCCAAACCACTTCACCATGGGGAGAAGAGGATCTGTGAATTTTTTTCCCATTCTCCTCATTACAAAGCACTTAAATAGTTCAGAACTTCTCTACCTGTGAAATTTCACTTTATGAGTCTTCATGAAAAATGCTAGTCTACATTAGCCAGAAAGATAATCCTTGAATATAATGTTGGCTTCGGTAATTTCAAAATACTTAGGCTGCAATCTCAGACTGCAACTCAGAATGCTCTGATCTGAAATAATCACTTTGGAAATGAGAAGTTTTAAGTGACCTTTACTACTTTAGTTCCACTGTTGTTTGGGCTTTTTCCCCTCATTTGTAATACAAATCTAAATGAGCTTCGTGAACACCGGTGGAACGCAGTTTATTATCTTCCTCATCAGGGGATCAATGATTTCATTAATAAGACAGATAACAAAACTGTCA
>CM053514.1:44130425-44307925 GCA_028627145.1 Eidolon dupreanum | reverse complement strand
TTTTAAGACCAACAGATTGAGGTGTTGTTTCCTAATCCCAGATTTTATTATCTACTTGCCTGTCAATCTACATTCTGATGACCACCACATTTTAAGGATTTTCTGTTCGCCAATCCCTCTAATTCTTTCAGATTATAGCTTAACCATTCATAGATTATCAACAAATGATGTTGTACCAAAAGGAATGAGATGAAACATATCAGTGAATTAAATCCTGTCAAATTATATCCAGTAGAGGCTTATTATTACTAATAATAGTTAAAAGGTATGGTTACTCACTGTGCCAGCCACAGAAACGTTAAGTAATTAGCCCAAGACCACACAGCAACCAAGCAGTAAAGGTAGGGTTCAAACCCTGGCAACAACACTACTGCTGTACAATACATGCTCCCTGCCCGCACTGAGCCGAGTAAAGTTCTGGCAGGCCTGTGTACTATACTGGCTTATTCAATATCTGCTGAAGCCCTCCCAGTACAAAACACTGAACAGGAGGTGGACCGGGCATGGAGAAAAGACAAACCAGGTGGTACTCTCAAAAAGTTTTAAAACGTAAAAGTTTAAGTATTATGGGGAAGAGAGAGATGAATAATTACAGCAGTGAAACTATTCTGTATGATGGTGTAATGGAAGCTACATGACATTAGTTAATCAATTTTAACAAATGTACCGCACCAACGCAAAACATTCCTAGTAGAGAAAACTGTAAGGGTGAGGAGGGGTATATATAGGAACTCTGTACTTTCTGCTCAATTTTTCTGTAAACCTAAAACTTCTCTAAAACATAGCCTATTAATTAAAATAATAATTTAAAATATACCAAAAAAAAAAAAAACAACCAAGTGTTATTAGGTAATTCCCAAAAGGACACAAGACTACATGGAGAAAAAGAGACTAAGGACATAATCACATTTGAGAGTAATTTAAACATGCATTGATGTTAGGGAAAATACTTGTTCTATGCAGGAATAGCATTTCAACAAAGGCAAAGAGCCCTTCTATTTAGCTAAAGCATATGTTATAGGTGGGACAGTATAGTGGTAGCATATGAAATTAGAAAGTCAGACTGGAGTCAGATTTTGGGAGATATCTAAATATTAAGCAAAAGACATTGAACTTTATAAGTAGCTGGGAATCACTGAAGGTTCTAAAGTAGGGGTATGGCATAAGCAGAACAGTAGAAAAATTAATTCTGCAGGAGCAAGTCCCATGAATGAGAAGAGCAGAGACCAAAGCCAAGGTGATTAGATAGGTTGCTTTAATTGTATAGGCATGAGGTAGTGAGATTTTAAATAGCACAGTGCAGTAGCATGGCCTAAAGGAACACATGAGTGAATAATTACAGAGGAAAATCTATCAGGACCTCAAAACTGGTTTGTACATGGGAAGCATGAGGGAGGGGTCAAAGGTGACAGTGTGGTTTCAAGCCTCGGTGAACACACGAAAGCCGATATACTCAGCCAAAATAAGAATACAGAGGTTACCAGGATTCAGAGACACGAGTTTAGAACTCAAGAGAGCCAGGGCTGTTAGAAGTATCAGGTTATTCATCATTAATTGGTTTAAAAATGTAAAATTTCTTTTAAAAAGAATAAAATCTAACTCTAATACAGCCCAGACCACCCTATCAATGGGTATCCCTGACCTGAAAGGAAACAATTTACCCCAAGAAAAGAATCAAGAAAAGAGAAATGAGACATGTATATTCTGTTTCTCATGCTAACGCATACAACCAACATTAGTTTCCAAAGTTAAAGAAATCAAAATAAATTCTCTCAAAAGTATCTTTTCTATTTTCTGGCTTAAGTAAAGGCATTCAGAAGGAAGGTACAGAAATTTTTTTTTGAACCATCCTTTCTTAATATGTGCAAACTTCCTCACATTTGGGATTTATACAACATCTTGAACTATTTTTCAGAGAGTCCAGAAAATTAAAAATTACTTTTGCCAAACATTTTTTCCTTAACATGAGAACCTATGTGTATTTTCAAGAAAACACAATTCTTTGTTAGAATTCATAACATTTAACTCATCCACATGATTTGTCCTACTAACAATGGCTGACATTTTCTAAGCTCTTATGACGTGTGCTGCTTTTAGAATGGTGCAGACATTGTCTCACTTAATCCTCCCAGAAATCCTGTGAAATTGGTCTAGTTATTATCTTGGTGAACAGATGAAGAAACTGAGATTGTGAGAAGTTAATCTGCCCACACTTGGCGTTGCCAGAACTCAACCCAAAATTTCAGATCTCAAAGTCTGTGGGTGCCCCTAACCAACAACCTACAAAGTGAAATCTATTTTATTTGACAGTCCTTTCCATCTAACTGTTATGTGCCAGGAAATGGGATGTGGTCAAGAAAAAAGATGTTGAACAGCTAAAGACACAAGAAACCAAAAACTCACAACCTTGTGTCTATATGATGTGAACTGCACAAAACTGAGTCATCTTACTCCCACCCCGGAGGCCAACAGACATCACCATTAACATCCATGTATTGGGACAGTTTAAAAACAAATTGCAAGGCCAAGAAGTAACCAAAAGTTCAAGAGGAAAAAAAGTAACTCTTACATATCTGCAGACCCATACCACTTATCACTTAAACCTCAAAGAATTTTTTTAAGCAAAGGGAAACCAAGTCTTTCTTTTTGAAAGAATCAAAGTGAACAGGAAACTTCCCCTCCATTATTAATCTATCAGTTTTGGTTTTGTATTGCATCACCGTTAGCATAATCATTTTAGGTTTCTATCACTTTAAGTTATGTCCCCAAAACCTATCAGATCCAATAAAAGATCCCCAAGACACACATTTATTATTAGTGTCTTAATTTTTCAAATCAGGTTAATAAGAAATATCAAATCAAAAAAAAAAATCATAGGCCGAAAATTAACAAAACACTTCAAACTGAGAAGTCAGTATTTGCAAGTCATTGAAAGAAATTTTATAGGATAAAATGTCTGAAACATTGGAATATCTAGATTAACTTTTATTATTTACAAACCACAACATGTAGCTTAGAAATCTATACCAGAAACAGATTAAGGTATTTTACTTATAGTATTAGCATATTACCAGATTTGCAGATTTTTAAGTAAACAATGATACTTAATATGAGTGCACACTTTATAAGTGAAAGACATGTTAGATTCCAAAAATATTCACTTAATAACTATCATACTTGAACATTCAGAAAACTTAATGTCTTCTTTTTTGTCATTTATTCTTAATAAATAACACTAAAGCTTAAAATCTAACTATTGCACATGAAACACATACTGTGGTTCCTGAGTACGAGTAGGGAATGCTTTATATGTTAATATAGGTTCTTCAACATTACAAAAGTCGAATTTGCCTTGTCTTATTACATGTATAAGATTTAGAAGTTTTTCATTTGTGTTATTTTAAATTTTAGTGTTAAGAGGCAAATGCTTACTTAAAACGCTGTTTAAGGTTTTTGAACCATTTTGATTGTGTGTATGTGTGCATTTACACGAAACTCTATATGAATGTTATTCTAGGAGTAGATACTCAGCTGAGAAAAGAAAGAAAACAGATCTGTAAGGACTTGCAATGGAATGTGCATGGTTTGGCTGGAAGGCTCATAATCAGAACAAATTGCAGCACATAATGGCTGGGAAAGTTAATTAGGTTAACAACACAGCGCCACAACAAAACATTTTTGTTTATTTTAATCATTAAATTGTGGACAGGAGAGAAAATGCATGTATTACATCCATTTGGTTCTTAGTGCTGAACTCATTTTAGATTGTTCATTTGTAATTCCCTGAATTTCGGAGCTTTGTAAAGGAAGCATAAGAACCCCCTGGAAACAGTAGCGACCAGTACTACCTGCTATAAGATCCAAATTATTTTAACTTCCTTTTGGTAAACAGCCTCAGTGTAGGTATCCAAGCACTTATGAAATGTTCGTAGAAAAAAGAGAAAGAAAGGGAGACAGAGACAGAATGGACAGATATACCAATGACCATGGCAATGGCAGCGACCAGCCAGCACGCATAGTTGAATCAACCTTCAAGCCACTACCCATGAGCTCTAAAACCCAAATGAGGCACAGGACCAAAACCCAGAGACTAGCTGTTTAACTACTTCTAAGTGCAGAGGAAAGCATGCTTACAGAATGAAGAAGAGACTGGGCCAGCCTGCCCCCTGAGCATGATCCTGGAGCTGGAAAGAGACTATAAACTAGCTAGACAAAACAGAGGACTGTTAAAAGGTCATTACAATTATTATCATTGCTTATGTAAAGCAATCACCAAGAAAGAAATGTATATTTCTTTATTTTACTTTTCTCATCATTAAATTTGTATGCTGGTTTTCTTGGACACTTCCAGTAAGGTTGCAATCATGTTTAAAAGCACCACTTCCACTTTTCTTTAATTGGTTGGGTCTTTATGTTATCCCAAAATAAAAAGTAGGAACACTGAAAAAATGGCCAGAGTACTGCAAACCTGACCAATGAACATATGCCCCCAAAAGAGATGGGTTTTATACCCATTTAGGAGGGCGCACATGTGCTTCAAAAGCGCAGGCTGATCAGGGCAGGAAGCCCATGGAATCTGGACTAGAAATCAATTCTGTGATTATTTCAGACTATAGGACTAACTTTGTAAATCATGACTATTCCTTCTCTGGGATAACATCCTTGACAGGCATGCTGGCTGCCACAGGGCTGCTTAGGTTACTTCTGTTCCTAGTCATCCATGGGCTCTCATAAGGGCAACCCGTGATTAAAGAGTGGCTGAAGACCAAGGCAGCAGTATCAAATGCCTCCGGAGCATGAAAGTGGCAGAAGCAGCACCATGAGGAACAAACCACTGTTTTTTACTATGCTAGAATTCACAGGAAGGACAGTGGCTCATAGAGACTCCCCATAATACTTTGTCTTCTACCAGCTTACACTGGTTCTTGCCTGTCTTCACACTCACATGCTCACACATATCCACATACCTCATACCACTTACACATAATCATACACACAAGCTATAAAGATTAAGCAAAAGTTGATGTTTCATGAAGCATAAAATACAGAAAGTGCTTATTCCATCAAAATTACCATTAAAATTACCAAATAACCAACACTGCATGGATTGATTCTACTTCTAAAATAATAAATTTGTCTAACTTTTACAAATTCCAGAAAAAATGAACAAGGGTCACATGATTTTTTTAAAGGAGAAATTATGCCTTCTATAAACACACTGGAAGAATAATGCAAATATCTGACTTAATAAAAATAAATTCCAGTCTTGACTCGAAACATCACAAATGAAGGTAGAAATACAGATATATTTTCATATATATGTAAAGAAAATTCATTATTTTAACACAGACATAAATATGCCTCCCTAAGGATCAATTCAAAATAGGACTCATTAACCAGCAAGTTCAATGCCGGCCCCTCCCCGTACCCAGTAAAGCCAGAAATGCATACTAGTGACATCCAGGAAGGAGGAGGGCACCTGCGCAGCACATACTTGTCATGGACAAGGATGGGCATTGAGAGCAGGCTCCTCAGAGTGTCAGCTCAGGCAGTACCACAGTCAAGACAGGAAGGTGCAGTTTTACTGGATTTCTGCCCTTAGAGTCTACAGTTCTGGGCTGAGGTTACCTTCAGGTTCTGACTCTCCAATTATATGTAAAAATAATTTAAATCAACCTAGTAATACCTTTCTTGAATAAATAAAAGATAAGCCCACAGGGAAGGAGGAAGCAGGTTGGTTCATGCAAATCAGTGTGCCCAGATATGCAGTGTCCAGAACAGGAGAACTGCCAGCCAGGGCATGTAGAAAAGTGGAATGCAATTCAGGAAGGCCAGGTGGCTATGAATTCTATAAACGGCAAAGGCAATAATGACCTACAAGATTGGAAAAGCAGAGAAAGGAAGGTTACCATTGATCTATTTAGTTTGTTTTTTCCAGAAGGAGCTCTGGAATTCTTTTTCAATGCTCCATGCCTGAACTGAAATGCCTCTCAACGCATGACTTAAAATACCAATATAGCATATAGAAACAGTGGCTCTATGTTATCTCTGAACACAAATTAAGTAAATTAAATTTTTATAAGCCAGCAGCAAAACCTGTATCTCAGACACTAGTGTTACCTTGAGGCTCAACCATTAAGAACTTCTGAAATCTTAAAGTGGACCACTTCAAGTTGGGGGTGGGAGAATCCTGTCACTAATTTTGACAAAGCAACTTTTGTACCTTCTCTAATAACTAATAACTATTTGGAGTAGTGTAGACTTTCCATGTGAAATGTGAAGTATTCTGAACTCCTGCCAGACTAATCAAGACGATTTCCAAAACGCCAAAACAGCAACTTTCTGTAATAAATAAGCGATCACATTTACATCTCACATTAGAAAATTTGGAAGAAAACGTAACACCTTCTGTACCAAAATAGAGATTACGAACGCCTGCCCAAACTATACCACCAACCCCCACTCTTTAACCCCATTTTGCTTTATCCTCTCATAGAATAAACACTGGTCCAAGTGCAAAAGCTCAATTCACAAGGAATGAAGAGAATATCAAAATGACTGTGGGCTTGGATGCTGGTAATCCCTGTGGCTGCTCACCATTGGAAGTGGTGCTGGAGGCCACAGCTTTTTCGCTGACATCTGTTCGAGTGGAGCATTTCACTACAGAATTTTCAACTTTTTTCTTCTCAGTGGTCGTGGAGCTGTGGGACTGGGCCTCCATGATGCCTTCTCATTACTTCAACTCTCTGCTACCAGGAACACCTAAATAAAAAAACAGCGCCATCAACTTCAAGTAAGAGTGGGAAAAAAATGTCACTCAAAAGCCCACTTCTATCCCCTGAGGAGGTGCCTACAGCTTTAGCAAATTCAAAACCTGGAAGAGACTTTGCTACATATTTTATTGCAAAAATTCCTCAAGTTCTATTAACGAGCCAGTCAAATGTGCAAAAGGAGAACAGAGGGCAAGGTCCATAATGTGGGACTTTTCCCAAATTCCTACTGGGTATTTGTTATTAAATGGTCTAAATATCTCAAGTTTTAGCTGTTTATAGTGTGAAACACAAGTGTCACTCATATTACTCTTTTAAGCCACATCTACAAATGTCTCTTCAGGTAGCCAACTTCATTGGAAGTGGTACTAGGATAACTTTCCGAACAGGAAGGTTTTTAATTAGATGTTTTAAAAAGCATGCAACGATTTCTCAAATTCAAGCCCTACTCAAAGTTCTGAATCAGAAAATAATTTAGGCCAAACAGCCAGTGATGTTTTGCTCCCCCCTCTAAGATATCTGAATTGCAATATGCAGCTTAATCCTAATTCATTCAGGTAAACCATACTCTTTAAGGTTTCTTAAAATGAGACCATTTCCATTCACTTGAGTTATATCTTTTTAAACCAAAGTACTAGAACAACACACTCTCGACCCCACAGAGAAAGTCAAAAGACTGCCAACAGCAAAGACCGGAACCACTTAAGAAATATTAAAACTCAGCTAAAGGCAAGTTCAGTTACTCAGTCTTTCACTGGCTTCATTCATGTGATAATAGCCCTAACTCATCATTCATCAATTTTCACTCAATTTGGTTCACGTTCTTTTTTTTACAATCATGGTCTATGCTTACAAAGAATACAAGAAAAGATGACAAGTACCCTCTCTAGAATGTTTTCTTCAAGCTATATAGATTGCAACACTTCAGTACAGTTATCTGCTTCTTTTCTACATTTAGCAGGCAATGACACCAAGTTCAATCAGAACAGCGATCAGTGAAGTAAAATAAGCAACTGCTTAACTGACTGAAAGAATTAAAATACCAGATGAAATATTTTTGGTCATCCTTAGCTCAACTTTGCAAGGGGAACTGTAAATTCATTTTTTACTGCGCAAGAAATCTGGAATTCAAGTAACTAGAAATGCTTAAAACCCAGAGGCTGAGTGGCACTGAAGGACCAGCTTTTCCACTAATTCCCTTTTCTTTTCCTAGATCATTCATTGTAAAATGCACAAGTTATTTAAGAACAGCTTTTCTGGAATAAAAAAGAAAATAAGAAGCACAAAGCTAAATTTACATATCAATTGTTAAGATCCACTTCAAATTCAGAAATAGCCCTCAAAGACCCCTAACAAAGTGACAGTGAAGGAGCTCAGAACTTCCTTTCAGAGGGCAGCCATCGTGCACAAGTCCAGAAAGTAAGGCCTTGTTACCGGCTACCTGACTGGAGTTGTTCAGTGCCTCAGTTTTCAAGCACACAGTGGGACTTAACCTTAGGGGGAGGGGGTGCAGTTCTCTTTAAGAAAATGTTAAAAAGTTATGGATCCTTTCCTCAGAAAAATACCCTTAAACACTAGAGTGTACATTTAATTTCAGAGAGAACATGGGCTCTACAAGCTTTTCCATGAATCCAGATAAAGAAACCTTGAGGGAGAAATTTTCAACAGCCCCTTCTAAATCTAACAATCTCAGAATTATTTTTTTTTTAATGCTCCCTAAAGTTGATTTAAATGTCAGTCTTTAAAGTATGCCACAGAACAATTCATCCCCATCCACAGCACTGTTTTTGAGTGGTACAAGAGCCACCTGAATCGGTCTGCCACAGAGCTTGTGAAACATTCAGATTGCCTGGTCCAATACCTGATGTCTTGGAGGGTGGCACCAGGGAACCTTGTATTGTAACCAGCACTAGTGATTATCAGGCTCACCAAAGCTTGCAGACAACTGTTCTATACGTTTTTGCTCACCACTCTAAACCCAGTAAAGTAGGTACCCATTTAAGTCTTGGCTGACTAGATGAACTAATGAATGGACTATACACCCCAAGTGAACCCCAACAGCCTGCATGAGCCTAGCCTAGTGCCCATAACAATGATGAACTCTTTGGAATCTTTGCTAAAAAGGCCATCCCCTCTTCAGACAGTGAGCTTCAAGAGGATAAGCCTTTGGCTATCTTCCCATCACCTCGTACCCCTAAGAATGTGTACTGAGTAAATAAAGGATCTAGTGATGACTCCATGACCCAGATGCTTATACAGTGTCTTCAATCTTAAATCGTCACTGGTTTAGCTGTATATCTTTTATATCCGGTGTTTCTTTGAAAACTGGCAAATTACATAAAAACTAAAAACTTTAAAGGAATATTAATCAAAACACCCCATCCTCAACCATTTTGGATAAAGAGACATTTACTGTAATTGTTTCCCTCAAAACACATAGTTTTATTGGTTGAATTTGAATGGAGTTTTACTAAGTTAAAAATGCACACGGAAACAAGCCAATAGACCAGAAAAACCCATGAAGAGCTGGGATTCCTGGTAAGGAGTCAGTCTCTTCCTTAGTAGATAGAGCTAATTAACAGTAATAAGGAGACAAGTCACCAAAGTTGCTTGACAAACTTGGTTTTTGTAGTTATTGGTTTTTCCCTCAAGCACAGGACTTCATTTTAACAAAGCAATAAACTCTCCAAATACTCAACACCACAGAGAGAGGCTCAAGGGGGAGAAGAGGTAAAGAAAGCCCCAGGCACTGACTAAAATCGCACTAATTAATGGTGGCAGAGAATACTAATTCCTATCCCCTTGTTCGAAATAGATTTTTAAAAAATTAGGCCCTTGGTCACTCAAGAGTCTGCCTCTGTCTTCTATTTTGACAACTTATTTTTGGATCTCATTAGTAAGTAACTAATTATTTAAAAGTGTGGCTTGTACTTGGAACAGGTCTATAAAAATGGCAACTTGCCAAGGCAGACATCATATATCAGTTTATTTAACTGATAAAAATACAACTCTGTCCCTGTCCGTTAAAAGAGAAAGTTTCAACAAGCTCTCACCTCATCAACACTATGCACTAAGAATTAGTGAGCAGAAAAGAGTCCACCTCTACCTGTGATGGTGGTTTTTTCATAGATTAAGCGAAGTTGAGAAATTTAGTCCCGAGTTGATACACAAAAGCCTGAGGTATAGAAGTGACCAGTAAAAATTCCTGGTGAAATCCTAAAATATACAAAATTGGGGCAGTTGCTCATAGTACTACTTTCAAACCCTGGACTTTCCTAAACGGTAAAGTACAACTTATTTATGTCAAGGAAAACTTTTCGGTTTTGCTTCAAAGATTTTTCTTTGAGGAAAATATCAGTTTTTTAGATGTGAATAAAATGAGAACTTTCCCCTGACCATGTTTCCTTTTCTTACAATTCCACACTGTTCTACTTAAACCCCTTTCACCACTGTAACATACATGCAAAATTTGCTGGCATGTCCCTTGACTTTTTATGCTTATGAAAAAAAACAAAACAAAACAAAAAAACTGTAGCTGATGTTTGAGTCCCAGAAGCTTGAGTATATGAAAGAAAAAAAAATACTGCAACCAGGGAAAACTGCGCTAATAGTGTATGCCTGCTAAAGCCTAGTCTCCTATGTAAATAGAGAGGTAAAGATTCCTTCCTGAAAGCAGTCCTGGCTTGTCCCCCACTCAACCATTCCTGAACCTTTTGTAATTTCCCGGAAGCCTAAACCCAGGGCACAATGAATTCCAGACCCTATTATTAACCTAATCCCTCTCCTATTAACAACCTGCCTGCAGGTGGGTCTTTTCTGTCTAAATTATAAATCTAAACTTGCTTCAAACTCCTGCAAAGAAGGCATCTAAAGCTTCCTGGAGCCACTGACCAGGTGAGGATTTAGTGCGCGGCCCATTTTAGAGTGTCAACAAAAGGGGCAACATTGACCAAATTCGAAATTCCTGTGGGGACCTATATTGGAAGCAGCATTTTAACACAAAAAGCCTCAGGTAGCCCTCTTTTTAGAGTAGCCACTAGGGCTGCAAAAAATATCCCCAAACAGAAACTTTTATCTTTGCAAAAACGAGTTAATTGGAACCATGGTTTTTCTTAGGCTGTGGGGCTAGGTAGTTCTCTGACAGTGCTAGCCTTCTGCGCGTCCACGCCGGGCTCCCTACAGTGCTGTCCCTGAGACGGTGCCAGGGACCGTCGCTTCTTTACGCCCTAAGCGCTTCCCTGCCCCGGCGGCCGGACCTCCGGACCTCCGGACCTCGGCGTTGGGGGTCCGCGCTGCGCATCCAGGGCATTCTCTCTGGAAGCGCCGCGCCGCCGCGTCCCTGATCCTTTCTCGGCAGCGGTCAGGTCCGGTCGGCAGCTCAGGTCCACGCCCAAGGGTGGCTCCTCTTAAAATGACGGGGTGTCAGGGCCGCGGGGACGCTCCCAGCCCCATTTCCATCTTTACTCCTGCAGCGGTCTTCCCGAAAGTACAAAACCGGGCAGAACAATCCGAACCCCGCAGAGACTCTGCTGCGGAAGAAGTGCCCCATCACTTTCATCATGCTGGTTACCTGTTCCACCGGAATATTCTAATGAGGGCCCGGCAGCATTTCCAACAGTTGTCGGTGGCAGCCCTGCTTTCATATGTACACAGCCTTTTTACCAGCTGAATCCAGAGGTACGACTTTGCACGTACTCTGCAATGCAACACCCTGTGTGTCGCACTACAATAAAACATTGGGAACGCCATGTCTTCAGGATACCAACCGGTGTGTGCTTCATTCACAAACTTGTAACTCATCGTCCATTAACCTGGGCCCCCTAATACCGTTTCTTCATTAGCTGCCCTAAACAGACTGAGGTGTTGAGAATGGGTAAGGTTCGTACACATCTTGTCATCTTTCAGGAAGGGAGGCCCTCAGTGGAGTTCCAAAGTTTCACCTTAACCATGAGGCTTTATGTAGCAGAGAGTATGAAAAATCACAAGTCTAGAAATGTGCAGAAATCAGTCATTCACCTTACAGGTCTCTGTGGTGAAATTTAGAATCCAAACAGAAGGATTTCTTTAACCTGCTCTGCTTAAAATTTTTAAGAGAAAGTAGTAGTACTAAAACCAATATTTAAAATGTTTGAACTGTATTAAACAATTTTCTAACCTAAGGTGAAATGAAATATAATTATAAACTGATCATGCATCCTTTGTGAACAGACTACTTAATTTATTTCCCTCATCCAGTTGGTTTATTTTTAAGTTGCCTGAACTTGGGCAATGATTCTGATTTTTTTTTCTTAATGTATTTAAAGATTTAAAACAACTGAATTAAAAAGGTTGATTAATGATAACCTAATCAGTTTCTGATAGATTAAAATAGCATCTGCCAATGAGGGATCATAAAGAGAAGGCATTCCAGCAGAGCTTTTAACAGTAGAGATTAGGCCTTAAGTGAGAAATTATTCTGTGCAGCTTAGGGAACTATTACTCAAGTGGAATAAGGCTTTCCTCCAAAGAAATTACATTCACTTACACCTACCTGTATGTTTATGAACTCAATGGTCTCCCTAATGTGTTAATATTTTAAAAATCTAAAAAGTACCAGCCTATGTAAGGATTTCTGAGAGGCCTCCCCTGTATCACTGAGGAAAGACATTTCTCTCATACTTTATTACTAATAGATTATCTGCTACTTCAAGATGCTACTCTTGGAGCAACCATTTTGGTAAAATTCCTATTAGTTATACCTTCCTGTAGCATTAAAACTCAGTTATTAAAGAAAATGAATCCTTTAAAAAGAGAAATTTTTTAAAAATCAAAAGGCACAAACCTAATGTTAATTTTAACTTTTTAAATTTTCATCAATTCTGAAAGTGAGAAATAGACTGCGTTTCAACGAGCAAAATTTAGGGAATTTAAAACATTTAGTGGACTTCACATAATAATGCATTATAGTTAACCTCTCATGGGTTTTTGAGTGTGGTTGATGTTTTCTTGTGCTCAAAATGTTTCTGAACTTAAAATCAATTAGACATGCGTAAAGTCTGTGACATACAGACAGTTACCAAGATTTCTAAGGCTTCCTCCCCTTTCCCTATCAGTACTTTTCTGCAAGAAAAAAAAAGCTCAATTTCCTAAGTTCTTAATGAAATCTTCATGAATTTTTAACTATAATATTGTTAATTGTACAATTATTTTACCTTTACATATGATTTACATATGAGCGATGGGGATTTTGCTGATGGTTTTAAGATCAGTGATAGTTTTGTTTTATTATTATTATTATTTAGGGTATTTTTTTCCATAATCAGGAAAACCTAAAGCCTTACTTGAAGATAAGAAAGCCGCAGTCTGTTCAAGTTGCCATAGTAGTTCCCCAAATCTGCTGCCTATTGTTTTCAATCTTTCCTACATTTCTGAAGCTCCTGGTCTCAGATAAGCAGTATTCATGACATCCCCAAATGAAATTATTCCAAGGGGAAATAAATGCCTGGCTAAAAATTAAGTGAATTTGGTTTTAGTAAATTAACTACATCAAAATTTTTAAGAAACCCATATATTGAACTTCAACCACTAAAAAGCTTATTTGATATAATCATTCCTATTAGTTAAAATCACAAATGGCATTTTGTGTGCCAGTTTTACTTTTCTGCTATGTGTATTCAAAAAACATCATCAGCTTCTCTGACTTTCTCTGCTGCTGAGAAGTACTTTATGAGAAACATTTGAGGGAATTATGAGGTCTCAATTTAATAACTGTTACTATAAAACACCAGTCTAGTATACTTCGGTGAGTAAGGCTTTGTAAGTGCCATTCACAAATGAGCAATAATGTGATGCAACCTGGCATCCCTTCCCCATTTTTGTGGGTTTGCTGAGACAAAATCCTCAGAGATCTCTAAGTTATCAATCTATAGATCAGCTAAGTTTATGAAAACTATATTTTCCTTAAACCCACAAAGTCAGAAAACATGATCAAAGGTGTCCCTTATCTTGTTTCTCTGAGCTTTACAGGAATTAAAAGTTTTCACACATTTTCAGAAGGAAAAAAACTTTAGAAATCATTCTTATAGAACTTACATAACTTTTGACTCCCAGGATCACATATCTCTTTACAATTCAGCTTAAGGGAGAAGAGTACATACGTTCTATGAATAGTAAATTACTTTTAAACCATCACAAATATTAGACCAATGTCTGCTGGTTGTTAAAATCAGCTAAAGATATCCCAAAGATACTTAATGTACTATTTTGTGAAGTACTGTTTATCACATTTTATCCTCCCAATTTTAAACTTGTGATTCTTGAATCTTAGTTGTAGTTTAAAAAGCAAATTTTTCAAAATTTAAGTATTTTTAATTAAGGTTTATTCAGTAAAAATTACTTCTGGTCCACTAGGTCTATAAATTTTGCTTATTCGCAGACAGAATTCTTCAGCTATCTTATTTTTCACTCCTCCCCCACAATTCTGTACAAAACTGCCAATGCAAACTATACCAAATTGCACACCCTCCTGATGAAACGCTTTGGTACGCAATTTCATTTGAATGACCACAGCTCAAACAGCAGATGTTGTCCACACTTCTGGTCACTCCATTCAGGTTCCCATACATCTTAGTTCATTAAGGCTTCATTCTTAAGTTGCTGGCTGAAGTTTCTCTACAGAGATAACTTTCTTGAGACTTTTTAAAAATATCACAAAATAAAATTAATAACAGGGTTTTAACTGCCTTATTCTTTCACTACTGCAATTTGAGAGTTATTGTTCATCTAAATTGTAGGTTTCCCATCTCTTTTTGTAAAAATCAATAGTTTATCATGCAAAGCACTCAGGAATATTGTCGGTGTTCAACGCAATCTTCAAAAAAAAAAAAGTCAAAGTAGCTATCACTAAAACTTTCCATATGAAAATGAGCAAATAAGATGTCACACTGCATTCCAAAGGTACAGAATCAATAGACAGGAATTTAAATAAAATTACACTTATCTCCCATTATTTAATTTTGTGGCAAAAAAATCACTCAAATATACAATCAAGTGCTTATGTTTAAAACATACTCCTGTGTCACACACACATGCACACGTGTGTGCACACACACACAGTCCCTCCCAGTCCCCTCCAAAAAAAAAGTAAAGAACTACTAGCTGTTTCAAGCCAGCAATCAATCCAATTTACTGCAGGTACAATTTATATGTACAGTGCATGCCACAACAAAACCACAGTGTGATGCCAACAGGGCCCTTAAGAAAGTTTTCCCCTAAATCTCTGGAAAGGAGCTTTAAAAGAAAGCAAGGATTACAGTCAGCCAGAAGGTAGGGAGGGAACTTACCTCAAACCCAGCCAAGCGGAAATCAGAGCAGTAATTCTACAAGTCGACAGAGTACACTTTCAAAGCTATAATAGTGTGAAGAAGTGCTGGGCAGCATGGCCTGAAGGCAGCACTAATACACTGATGACTAATGGCAGGGCTGGGGCAGACAATGAATTTGGGGCCTGAAAACTAACAGAAACCATGCAGTACTTTGACAAATGGGCTTTCACAATTTCATTCATTGAATAACCTTTAAGCACAAAATTGGCTCCAGTTCCCTTGGGAATTATATGACATGACATGTTGGGCGATGATGTGAGTATTTTCTTTTTTAATTATGACTTAGGCAAAATGCAAAAGTACCATATGTAAAGACACAATGATAGATACTACAGATGCAGATTTGAAGCCAATACAATATTGCCTTTCAGGTAGGGGCTGAAATGTTCCAATGCCA
This sequence comes from Eidolon dupreanum, assembly GCA_028627145.1. Lineage (NCBI taxonomy): Eukaryota > Metazoa > Chordata > Mammalia > Chiroptera > Pteropodidae > Eidolon > Eidolon dupreanum. The sequence continues at coordinate 44,292,395 of CM053514.1, read as the reverse complement.
CCTTATTAACTATGTAATAGCTTGTTCATTCACTTTCTTTAGAGAACCGTAGATTTTCTGGGACATTTTGTCTAGCTGAAATATACACATACAGAATAAAAAACACTTTCACATTAAAAAAAAATACTAAAAGTGGTCATGAGTAGCGAAGAAATCTGCACTAAAATATGGTGCATTTAGAATTACAAGTGGAAAAAGTCTAATTTTAAGGGGCTAGCAAAAGAAAAGGTACCTTAAAACAATTGAGACACAATGTAAAGTTTGCAATGAAATTCACTTACAAACACATTTAACATCTAATTTCTTTCAAACAGTTCCCCTCCCTCATCCCCGCATAACTAACACTTCTATGTAAAAATAATTTTGGCAATTTTTAAAGAGAGAATGAAATACCTCAAGTGTCTCTAAATTAACAAATACCACTTACTCCAGACAGTATTGCCTTTAGCAGCTCCTAAAAACTTAAGAAAAGGATCTTAAAACAGGAAGCTTAGTGAGCTCATAAAACTGTTGTTGGAGCCAGAAACACATAGCATATTTAATCTGCAAACTGTGAGAGTCTACAGTGATTTCAGCAAGATCTGAGGCATGCCCTCAAGGTTTGCTGGGATCTGGGATTAGGGGGTTGATAAGAACCTCTACTGCCCATAGACATGTTTTTCTTCTGCAGTTAAACACAAATGCATAGAGACGTTTGACTGCTGCTTGGCGTTACTGCTCAAGTTATATAAAAGCTTTGCAGCTCCTTTTGCTGTCAATATATCAAAGTTTTAAAAAAATCATCAAAGTGTGAAATTTCATTTAAAGTCTTTGCCGGTCTACAGCTCTATTTCACAGGCCCATCAAATAAAAGTAAAGATGAAAAATACACTGAAAGTACTTGAAAAAGTTTGCAGCAGTACCTCTGCCCTGTTGTTGTTTATTCTGCCTCCCTTTATTTGCTTTGAAATTAGAACAAATCAATTTTCATCTAGAAAAATGACAACATGAAGTGAAAGGTAGCATCTTCTAATAGACTTTAATGGAAAGACAACCTGAAGTCATTATTAGAGTGGAATCTTTTAACAAATTAAATACACACACATTTCCTCTACAGTCACTTCAGCATCTCAACTGCCTCTCAGAATATAAATTGGCAGAAATTTTCTTGAATCTTCCAAAACAAATCAGACTGACTATAGAATCTGAATGCCAGCAAAACTAAAATCTTCAAAGAATTCTTTAGCTGGGGATTTACAACAACTGCATAAAGAAAAGTCTGACTTTTAAGATAATCTACTATAGTCTAAAAGCATTAACATTCCATTACTAAGGTTTTCTTGAGGATTTCATGACTCATTGATTCACTTTTCCTTCAAGACTGGTTTTTCCTAGTACATTACTGTCCATATAAGTGAGTGCATGAAACAATGATCATTAAATTGTTTCCTTTCATAAATTCCCAAACCCTATCCTCAAAAAAAGGGGGGATCTCAATGAGCAGGATACCTTACAGGGAAAGAAGGACCTCTAACTGACTAAGCACAGAAGTCTGAAATTCTTACGATATGCAGATAATTAAGAAAACTGGCCTAGAAACAAAGGAAAGTTCAACTTTTAGGCTTGAGCATAAAACTGATAAATTAATGACTCTTGCATTAAATAAGTAATGAAATAACTCAACAGAGCCATTTGTCATCAGTACTCATTTTCTCATTTCTGTGTGTAGTCCTTTGCAAATCAGACATACAATAAAAAGTGTTTATACCAGGGTTCAATCAAGGAATACAAATATTTTAAAGGTACCAGGAATTGATAGGTATCCTACTAATCTAGTAATAGTAATATAATCTATATCATTTAAAATGCTTCAGGAGACACCTCTCACATTGGATTTATTTAGGCATCTTAACCCGTTTCCCTAGGCTGACTTTAAGAATTATACAGCCTGAAAGGATCTCCCCTCAGGCACAGAGTTTCTAATTAAATAGCTTTTAGTACAAAGTAAATTCTCCTCTCTCTATAAGTATGCTGTTACAACTAATTTAAACATTTTTTCGTGTTTGTTTTAGGTCTGACTGTAGTCTACCTGTCCAAAGTGTATGTGTATCAGGTTGTTAGGACCAATACTTCCCAACATAAACAAATTCTTTAGATACTTCACACAGTTTACATTGTTAAGACCAATCACCACTCCCTTAATATATTCTCACAACTGAAATACTGTTATGCTTTGGAAAAAAATTAAGATATTTTGAGGTTATTTCACTACTTTAAAACATAGCATTTTCCTACTTCAAAATAATCTTGACACATGTAATTAAGAAACTGTCAGACTATTATTAATTTTTAATTTAAAATCTAAATGAAATAATTACAGGAATCAATCAATAAGGCACCTATTCAAATTACAGAGCAATTACATAAACACTCAAAATTAATACTTTAGGCCAACTCTTAAAGATTTTGGTCTATAACATGCTAAGACATCGAACAACACAAAAAGCCAAACATGGGAAGGATGAATAAATAGTTCTGCCTTAAACATACTGAAATCAAATCATTTTATTTAGCTAAGGCAGAAGCCCCCCACCAGCTATGCCCATCGCACTCAAGCTGCAACTCTTTTTAAAAGTTAATTTATTTCCAGCAGACACATATTTCAGGGATCTAAAAAAAAACCTCATCCAAATTCTGTACAAAATCACATGTGGGGGAAAAACCTAATTACTGTGAATTTCCAGCAAAGTGCTCTGTAAAGACAAATTGGGGAGAAGGAAAAAAGCAAAAGCAGAGCAGAAGGTGCTTTATAGAACTAATAATACCAGTCAGGCTAACAGCACTGCCCACATCTTTCCACAGCAACCTCTGAGGGGAACCTAAGTTTTGCCACCCCAAAATATGCCTTTTGGGCTATTGACTTTTAAGCTGGTTATTAATAAATAAAAGACTCAGAAAGAAGCTTTGGTCCTCCCCCTTGCCTACCTAAAGGAATTCAGATAGAAAAATCTGCTTAAAGGACAGGAGCATCACGTTAGCATATTATAAACTATATACTGTCAGAGAGAGAGAAATCTAGCAAAGCCTGTTTGTTAGATATCCCTCTGTGTCCAAATGTTTCTGGGTGGCCCAGCAACAATTTGTATACTACGTGTTTGTTCTTTCTCATCTACCTGTAAATTGCTTCCTTTCCCTTTGAAATCCCAGTCCCCTGCTTCCCTCTTTGTTCAGAACCGCATATAAATCTCAACTGCCCAATGTGTCTTCAGGTCTCATATTCTTGTGTCACCCCCGCATGTACACTCATAATAAATTTTGGACATTTTCTCCTGTTAATTTATTAGTCCAGCTGGAAGAACTTAGAAGGTGGGAGGAAAAATTATTTTTTGTGTCCCCACACCTCTGACTTAAGGGCTCTTTTACTTGGAGATGGGGACAGTCCATCATTTCAAACCGAAATGGCAGCTGTAAAATGTGGAACAGCTGGCAAAGAGCTGGGAGAAAATGTTTTACATAAATGCACGTACATATAAACTGGCAGAGGGCCACAAGCACTGTACCCAAGGCCAGAATCTATTCGGCACTGCAAATCAGGGAGATGAGAAGTTGGGGGCAGAAACAGTGGGAGGAGGAGACCTCCTTAAGCCTCTTTCTACAAAGGGTCAGCAAGCCTGGATCCAACTACTCTAGGGGTGGCATCTCCTGAAGGAGATGCAATAGGAGACAAGCACAAAGTTCAGGAAAGGATAAAAGGCTCCGGTGTGCAGTGGTGCTTTAGCCTCTGGCAATCTGCTGAAAAGACTCAAAAAGTCTCCAAGTTCTCAGTAAATATTTACTCCTTCTCCACCTCCTCCCGCCCATTTTCCCTCTGCAACTCAAGAAAGTAACTGTCCCCTGCAGAGTGATTCATACAAAATCTGCTCTGTGAAACTGCGGCCTTTTAAGAGATTGCTGTAGGGCCAAGGTTACCCACATACCCGCACTCACTCCCTGCAGCTTCTCTATTTGTTTTCTTTCCTTTTGTTTGTTTGTTTGTGCTGTCCCTGGAAAGGAAAAGAAATGAAGGAATCCCAAATCATACACAGATCATACACAACTTTCACTTTTCCTCTATTACAGGGGAGGCGCGTCTCTCCCTGCGCTTCGCTCCCCCCGCCCTCCGAAGTGTTGGCTGGAGGAAGCCCCGCAGCGGCGAGCCCCGCGCGGACCCGCCCGCTGCCTGCCGCGCCCAGCACCCAAGGGGGACGCAACAGTGCACTGGCCGGTGTCCGAGCTTTGAGAGTCTAAACTAGCTCGTCTTCACCCTATGAGTGGGCAGTGGGGGAGAGGGGTACCTTCGCCGCTGTAGCAAACTTCGTACCCCTGTGGGATGTGCAGTTCTTCAGTCCGTCTCCAGTTGGCCGAGGGGTCAGACACTTGGAAAGGGAGCTTCAAGGAGTGAGCGAATGAAAGCCTTGCTCTGACGCCTAACGAGTTGCTCTCTAAATCTGGGCGTCTTTCACAGCCATTTTCACTTCCTCCTGTTCCCTTCATTGGGGACCCCCTCTCGACCTGGAAACGCCGGCGCGGCCGCAGGAACTAGCTGCCCAGTGCCCAGCCCGCGAAACAAAGAACTTCGGGCGGGACGTACCTGCGGTAAGCGGCGGCTGTCAAGTCCCCGAACTTCCCACAGACCCGCGTCTGGGACGCGGGCGAGCGGCTCCCAGCTCTGCGAGGCGCGGGCGGCTCGGGCTACGGCGAGCTGCGGGGATGGACGCAGGGGACGCGGGTCGTCGACATTGTGTGGCGCAGGGGCCCGCGGGGCGCGCAAAGAGGGCAAGTCGGGGCGCCGAGTGTGCGCGACGGCGAGTGTGCAAGCGCGCCGGTGGCGCTGCCCCTGCCCGCTCCCCGCTCGTGCAGCTCCGGCATCGGTTTCAGGGATCGTGTAATCCGATCCCTTCTGACTCACAGGCCCTGAGTGACAGTTCTGATTTGGTTCACCCGCGGGAGGGAGGGAAAAGAGAAAGAAAGAAAGTCCCCACAGTATGCCTCTCCTGGCATCCAATCGACTTTCTGGAAGAAGGTCCCATCCCGGCCTGGAGACCCGCGCAGTGGAGGAGCCCCCCTCTATCCCCCGCTCCTGCCCAGCGCAGCCCGCGCTACTCACGCGGTGGAAAAGTTGTCCCTCGGTTCCGTGCGTCCCTCCTCGCACTCTCTCCTTCCCTTCTCTCCTCTTCCTCCTCCTCCTGCCCGCGCTCCTCCTCCCCCAAGTTTTAACAGATGTTGCCGGACGCTCCCCTCACCCTCGCTCCCTCTTCCTCCGCCCCCGCCCCCGCCCAGTCTCTTTTCTTTCTGCTACTCCACTCCACGCCGTAGGGACGCGCCGAGCAGCTAGACCCCTGCCGCCGCAGGGGGCGAAGTTGGGAAAACTTGGGAGTGCAGCTTGACTTACTTTTGCTTTCTCGCTCCTTCCAGGCCGCACTGGGTCCCCGTGCCCACAGCGGGTCCCAACTGCGATGTGGCCAGTGCTGACAAGGAGGCAGCGCGGCGCCGGCTGAGGTCTGTGCTGGGGGGACCCGGGGCGCCGAAGGCCACGCGCGCGCTCCCTGCCCCCCTCTGCCTCCTCCGCCTCTCCCAGGTCCTCACGCAGACACATTCATGCCTGCTCCTCCTCTTCCCCCTCCTTGACCCCGCGCCCGCTCGGCGCGCCGAGGCCCCACCCACCCGGCGAGGGAAGGGGGCCGGGGCGTGATGTCACGGCCGCCCTCTCGGCCTGCGCTTGTTGCACCGCCGGGACGCCCCCGCCGGCCACCACCCCAGCGGCCCGCACGCGGGGTCTGCGTTCTTCCTGCTCCTGTTGACTCCCACCCCGCCTCACCGCTCCCTTTTCTTTCGCTCACAGTTTAAGTCCCTTTTTTTCTTTTAAGGCCTCTCTGAGCACACCACTTATTGGCTCCCCCTCTACTTTTACATTTCCCCTGGCCAACCCTGAAACTCCCTCTCTCACAAAAGGATGCTTTTGGAAACTCAAGGTTTTCCTCTCTGTCGGACTGACTCATTTGCCTTTGGGGCCAAATCTGGGAAGTAGGAACTCCCAGTACACAGCTTTCTGTCCCTATGGGCGACTTTATAAAGGACACAAAAACAAAGACCCCGGGCTTGGAGCCTGGACTCCAGCGTGGTGCTTGCTTTACCCTGAGCTAAAGTGTGTCTATCCCTGATTTATTTTTAGCGGCCCATACTAGTAAAAATTATTTCCCTCCTTCCTCACCCAGCAAGCCTACATCTGTTCCCTCTCAATGTACCCAGCCTGGGCCGGGAACTTAAAAAGTGAGCTCCAATTGTTGGTGGGAGGGCAAAGGAATAAAAAGAAAGAAAGAAAGAAAAAACTGACATTTCAAAATCCATTCTCTTGGGGTAAACTGAGCATCTACCCACCTGCCCGCCGCCAGCAGTGCCTGGGATCTCAGGGTGCACTTGTGTTGACTCGCTGAGCGTCTTGACTGAAGGGAGAGAGTGGGTGGATGAATGATTAGCTATTATGATTTCAAGAGCATTTTGAGATTCAAATGCTTAACTGGAGAATTTTTTTTAACGAACTTTATGGTGGTATTCACTATTTGTTTCTTGGGACTTGTTGCTTATCTCAAAGACTTGAGAAAAGCAGACTGACATAAGCTTTTATGGTAAAGCATGGAGATAAAGTAGGCCTGAAAGTCCTTTTTAGGCATTTATTTTAAGATTTCTCAATCTACCTCACCCGTTTTTGTTTTGTTTTGTTTTGTTTTGTTTTGTTTTTTAAAGAAAAGAAACCCATCATCATACAGAGTAAGGGTCTCAGGATGAAAGAGTGGTGGTCCCAGGCTCAATTCCTCACATTAATTGACCTCAGGCCCTATATGATTCTCTGAGCCTCCACAGGCTCTGAGCCCATCTATGAGATGGTGATAGGAAAACCAGGCTGCATACCTCCCAGGATTTGTATGAGTATCCAATAAGATAATGCACGTGAAAGTATAACAGGCCCAAATGTGTAAGAATTATTATATTTCTGCAATTGCAGAGAATTTCAAGCCACATGTACTCCTCCAGCATCCATCACAATTTTTTTGTATTCAAGTACTGTTTCTGCTTCAATCACATGAATGCAAATAATACAACCTGATAGCCTCCCCTGTTCACCCACTGGCAAAAAAATAAATAAGAAAGACAGCCAATAAATCAACAACTTGAATAAACTAGATATTTTGACTTTTACTTAAAACAATCAGTCTTCTAGCAGATTTTGGATCATGAAGATCTTGATTCTCAGTTTTAAAAATACTAGAATAAAGAAAAAGGTAATCTTTCTCTTTATGCCCATCCATTAGCTAAAAACATAAGAGGAGGAATAATTAATATTGGAGTATCCTGTATGTCCCTATTTCCTCACCTTAGAAACTAACAGCTCTCTGCTTTAGAGGTAAGCAAATATGTAAGTGGGCACATTTTGCAGAAATAGCAAAGAGAAAAAATAAGGCTTGCCTTGACTTTCAATCTATTTTAACACAAAAACCCTTTTTGCAAATGAAATCTTATATGGAATCCCAAAACTTAAAAGAGCTACTCTGGTTGCAGTTGGAGGTAGAGTCTCAGAGTCCAGATCCCTAGCCTTTCTCTTGTCACTCACTCCTTTTTCTGCATGACTCCTGAGACATCTCTAAAAATCTCAAAGTCACCCTAACACTCAATATTGGAATAAACGGGCAATCACAGACTTTACAGGGCTCTAAGATTGCCTTCTTCCATGTCTAAAATTCCACCATTATAGATTCATTTATTGCTATCTCTAATCAGTTCTCTTTTCTAATGCAAATATCCCAGGAAATTTTAATATAGTGAGTTCTCAGAATGATTAAGAGTATAAAACAGATTTTTTTTTTTTTTGGCAGCAAATTGGATGAAGTGGGAGACATGAAGATATTTATATTAGTTTCCTGGGGCTGCCACAAACTGAAATCTATTGCCTCACAGTTCTGGAGGCTAGGAGTCCAAAATCAAGGTCTCGGCAGGACCATGATCCCTCTGAAATCTTTAGTGGAAGATATTTCCTTTCCTTTTCCTAACTTCTGGTGGTGTCTGTCAATCCTTGGTGTTTCTTGTCTTGCAGCCGCTTCACTCCAACCTATGCCACTGTAGTCATACAGCATTCTCCCTTCATCTGTCTCTTCTCTTTCTAAGGGCATTATTAGTCATATTGGCTTAGAAGCCCACTCTACTCCAGTATGACCTCATCTTAACTCAAGTACATTGGCTACGATCCTGTTTCCAAATCAGATCATGTTCTGAGGTTCCAGGAGTTAGAACCTCAGCAATAACAGTACTGAAAGAGATAGAGGAGAATAAAGGATCAGCAATTGCAAAGACAAAGGATAAACCTGAGAATAAACTTCTCATGCTCCTTTGCATTTTTTTGCATGGCCATGTGTGCATTACATAATGACTGTTCTTGCCTTCACTTACCACTGCAGCATTTCCACCTCCCTTCACAGTAGTCCGCAATTAATTATTGGGAAATTCCAAGGGGATATTTCATGTGTACTGATAAACTTCCAGCTACAAGTGACAAAATTCCAACTCGAATTGCTATAAGTTAAATTTTAAGGGGGATGGAGTGTTTTGTTTACTGAGAAGTCCAGAAGTATGTAAGTAAGCTGCAGGCAAGGCAAGATCCAAGGGCTCACACAAATGCCTGCTGAGTCTTTTTCCATCTTTCAGCTGGGCTTCATTCATACTTCATACAAACTTTCTTTAGGCAACAAGGAAGGTGGCCAGAGGTAGCTGCACTTTACATAATCAACCTTACTGTTCGCATTCCCAGAGAATAATTACCACGTTCAAGGGGATGCAATATTCCACTTGCCCAGGCAAGAGGGATAGTTGCATGCCAGGTGCACACTTAACACATGTCCTCTTTAAAGGCCAACATGATAGCCACCATTTTCTTCCTGTTTTGTGCTGGTCCCTTGTGTAAATGCAGGACTGTCACCTTTGATTCAGTTGCCCATCATAGGGCTGCCTACTGGGAGGTAATGCCTTCAGTTCACTATTCTGAAGTCACAGTACATCCCACATCTATTTGGGGGGAAGGATTCTATTGCTCTTTGAATCACATAATTGATCATAGGCTCTTCATATGTTGTTCCTTATGTATGAGTATCTTACCAATTTTCTTTTTGAAAATTGCTCAAATTTGCTTAGAAACTTTTCCCTTAAGGACTAATACCTCTTCTTTGCTCCCAAACTTTAAGTTAGTGAAGAGTCTTATGATGTGAATACAAACAATGCCCCCAAGTCCCCAGTGAAGCTTTACTATCTATTGGAACAAGCCTTCCTGCTGCATGCTGTCCACACTTAGAGTGAGTTGTTTCCCTGGAGCCTCCTCAGTCTGGCATGCAAATAAATAGACTTCTTGCAGACAACATAACCAGTCCTCTCAACATTTCAAATGTTTCTGAATTACAGCAGAAATTAGGACCTTTATCAGTGTGTATGTATGTCTTTCGGGAGTATCTATGTCTTTCGCCAGTTAAGACGCTCCTTCCCTAAAAGGCTTCTCACCACTTTGAAAAATGGTGGGAATTGAAATACTGTATTGGCTGCATTTGAAAACTATAGTCCAAAACAAAAATAAAGTTTCTATCATCCGTGTATGCTCTTCTCAACTGACCTGACCCCTGAGTGGGAGCAGCTGGAGAAGGTAGAACTCCTTTTCAGCCAAGAAGCCCTGATTTGCAGGAGCTGTCTCATGGCTGTTGGTACAAGGAGAGAGGGCTGTGGGTGCAAGAAAGATAGAGCAAGAATAGAGCACTAAGCCCCAGTATCACCCAACTCATTACTCTCTCTTTCTCACTCCCTCTCACTGTCTCCCTCTTCTGACCCCTGCTGTCCTAAAGTACTGTCTTCTGGACTCCACCACAGGGCTATGGCAGATGATTCTTACACCTAGCTGATTTGAGTTCCTGAGGGCAACTCCAGGCTCACTTAGATTTTCTACTGCTCCCTCTCATTTTCCAGGCATCCTGGTTCAGGGTGCCTTGTACCCACCAGCCAGTATGCATGTAGGGAAAGTGCTGGGGGATGCAGGCAAATCCCCAGCCACCTAAAAGCCCCAGGGAAGGGAACACTCCCTGAGGTGGCGCAGAGTCAACAGAACTTGAGCTTCACCTGCTGACTGGCTGGTTGGTAGAGAGAGAAAATGCTTTTAAGTTCATTGCACAGGTTCCCCTACGAGGGTTTCCCTCACTCAGCACCTGAATAACTTATTCTTCCATCTTCTTAGAACATTGGAATCATAAATGTAACCCAGATGTTGACTATGTCGCTATTCACCTTGAAGATGTAACTATAATTGGCTTGGATCTCAGCCAATCCCACAAGTTAGGAAGATCTAAAACCCTCCCATTTGATTTCTGTAAAGTTCAGAGCCCCTGTGGATGCTGCATGACATCACCCCATACGCCATACTCAGATCTTTGCTCACTCCACAGAAAACCCACCCACAGTGGCAATTGGGTGAGCTTGGCAGATATTACTGATGATTTGGGTAGCTCAGGGGTGATTTTCTCTATCCCTCTCTTTCAAAAATGAAACAAAATTTTCTCTATGTCTCAAATAAAGTAGTTTAGTGACCAACATCTGTTTCTTGAGGTCTTACCTTCCTTTCCTAGGAGCTTATTCATGTGATACTCTGGTTTTCCTTGTCTTTTCTGTCTCTCTTTGACCAAGATCTGTTCTACTCACTATCTTTGTGATCACCTCCCATCCATCTGGCAACCATGTTCAGTACTTTTTTGAGTTTTCTTTAAGCTAAAGTAAGAAGCAATGGCCTATAGGACAAATGTTGTCCCATATTTTTTGATGTGCATGAATAAGTTTTGCCCTGGACACTTCATTTTGCCACAGTCACTACTACTCCTCATTGTTTTATACTGCTACATTAATTTACATAATCTATCTCACTCTTAAAAACACTTGAATTTGCTGTTTTTGCCATAAATAAGCCACTTACAAACTATAGGTTCTAGTGAGGTTTTTTCATAAATAGAGTATAAAGGAGGAGATCTGATATCAATCACATCACAACAAAAGCTCCAACATTTCCTACTAGAATTTCTGTCTTTCATTTATCTCTGCCCAGGTGCCTACCACTACATTTTTAAAATTTACTCTGCCCATCTCCTATTCAGTGTCCAGGCTCACTGCCAGGAGCAACAGAACTGGTAGAGCACTGCTTTGGTGGCCATGGGAGAGTGTTAATGAACACGAAAGAGAATGTGAGGACTCAGAGAGCCTAGCGGGGGAAGGAAAGGACATAGGAGCTCTGTGTTGCATTACCTCATTAGCTAAGAGCTCAGAGCCAGTGATTATTTTTATACTTTTGTTATTGTAACACTCCTTTTATGCCCCTTCCAGGGGCCATCATGGTTTAAGAGGGAAGCACAAATTACATAGAGAAGATAAAAGGTAAGTGTTTCTCTCTCATTCTCTCTCTCTCTCTCTTTATGTCTATCCATAATGTATAGCATTTTTTAAATAATGATTAACAGTCTCACTTTTGCATTTTAATATTAGTCAAAAGCATAGAAGACAAACCAGACCTGGATATAAATAATTTCTCCACCATTATTAGCTTTGTAACTTTGCCAAGTCAATTCACTCAGTTTGCCCATCTGTAAATTTAAAGTACAGTATACATTGCTTAATGATGGAGATATGTTCATAGAAATGCATCATTAGTCAATTTTGGTATAGCCTACTACACTCATAGGTTGTATGGTATAGCTTACTGTTCCTAGCTACAAACCTATGTAGCATATTACTGTGTTGGATACTGTAGGCAATTGTCACACAATGGTGAGTATTTGTGTATCTAAACATACTTAAATATAGAAAAGATCCACTAAAAATATGGTATAAAAGGTAAAAAATGGTATAGGGCACTTATACTTATATGGAGCTTGCAAGACTGGACATTGCTCTGTGTGTCAGTGAGTGAGTGATAAGTGAATGAAAAAGCCTAGGACATTATTGTACATTACTATAGACTTTATAAACACTGTACACTTAGGCTACACTAAATTTATAAATATTTTTCTCTAATAATACATTAACCTTAGCTTACTGTAACTTTTACTGTATAAACTTTAAAAATTCTTTAATTTTTTGAGTCTTTTTTATAACACTTAGCTTCAAACACACATACAGCTGTACAAAAATATTTTTATTCTATGTATTCTTTTTCTATAAACTTTTTATTTTTATTTTTTTTTAATTAAAAAAATTTTTTTATTGTTAAAAACTAAGATACACACTGATTAGCCTAGGCCCACAGAGGGTCAGGATCATCAATACAACTATTTCTCACCTCCATATCTTATACCACTAGAAGGTCTTCAGGGGCAATGACAAACATGGAGCTGTCATCCCCTATGATAACAATGTCTTCTTCTGGAATACCTCCTGAAGAACCTACCTGAGGCTCTTTTTGAGAAGGTGTCACTCTTTTCAGAAATATGTGCAAGGTGGTATGCCTGGTTTGTTTGTTTGTTTGTTTTTTCCATCACAGATTTGCTTATAAGTAGATAATGTATCATGAACAATCCTGTCTATTAATGAAAACCTTTTGGTGTTAAAGTCCATGTTTTCAAACGTTTTAAGGAGCTTGTTGATGTCTGCAAAAGCTTCTTAAATCCTTCACTAAACCACTTGCAATGAATTTTCCTGGGGGTTCTTTTTTTCTTTTTCTGCCGTATCCTTTTCTCTTGCCTATTCTTTAGTTATGCTTTCCTGTTCCAATTCCAACAACCCCTAATTAGTCAGTTCTTCTGGAACCATCTCTAAAAGTTCAAAGTTCAAAGTCATTCTTATCCACACCTAGAATAAAATTGTTTGCATTCTCAACCATAGCTTTGTTGACATTTGCAACCTTCTTATCCTTGGCAAATCCTTTGAAGTCATGGATGAATCTCTTTGTTGTCCTCTAGATGCTATTCATACACTCCTTGGTGATATCACCCCAAGTCCAAGCAAGGTTCTTAATGCAGTCATAGATGTCGTAATCCTTCCAGCATTGCATTAGTATCTTCAAAGTATCTCTCAGTTGCAGCAACAGCCTGAGCAAAGGTCCTCCTTAGCTGCTAGGCCTTAACAGCTGCTGTAACATCTTGACCCATTTGTTAGATCAAAGAGGTGGTGTTTGGAGGAAGAAACACCATTTTGATATTGGGATGAAGATCACCAATAAAAGGAGGATATTCAGGAGCATTACCAACAATAAGCAAAATTTGGGAAGTATTATTTCCAAACAGTGCTTCTCCATTTCATTAGCATACCAATTCAGGTGAACAACTTGGAAGAAAAGTTGGATCATCCATGACTGCTCATTTCTCCTGTAGTACATTGGCAGTGTGTGCTTATTGGTACTCTTGAAGGCCCAGGGTTTCTCACTGTGCTAGACCAAAAGAGTTTCAATGTATAGCCTGCAGTCTTGCGCCCAAGGAAAACTGCTATCCTGTCCTTAAAAGCCTTAAAAGGTGGTATTGACTTGGCCTCCTTATGTATGAAAGTCCTTTCAGGCATCCATCTCCAGAAGAAGAAGTTTTCATTCATATTGAATATTTACTCTAGTGAGTAATTTTCTTCCATAATCAGTTTTTTAGCTTCCATCACTTCATTCTTATCCTTCAAGATCATAGGTATGGTAGAATGGGACATGTCTGACTGGTGAGCACTAACCATCACTGGTTTCCCATCTACGTAGTCCTTAGTCACTTTTAATTTTGTTTCCAAGTCAATTACTCAACATGGGGTCTTACTGGTAACATTAGCAGTGGACTTTCTGTGCTTAGGGGCCATGATGAACAAAACAACATGAGACTAAATTAAGCACAAGAGAAATGATGCAATCAAGGGACACACTTTAAACACGAGATGTATGAGACTGCTGCAGGTGTAACATGGCATATTGTTTTCCAGAAACCTTTTTTTAATAAGTAGAAAGGGAACACTCTAAAATAATAAGTATAGTGTATAGTATATAAAATAAAAAGTATAGTATAGAATATGCATAAACCAGTAACATAGCCATTTATTGTCACTTTCAAATATTATGTACTAAATGTATGTGTACAGAAACATGTAATGCATCATACTATAATGTAAAGCTAAGATGACAGGAATTTCTCAGCTCCATCAAAATCTTATAGGACCACCATTATATGTAGTCCATTGTTGACTGAAACATTGTTATGTGGCACATGACTGGGCTAATATACATCTAACAGAATTTTTGTGAGAAGGAAATGAAATGATATATACAAAGGGATGAGCTTTCTGACTGGATTAGGAGATGCCAAGAAAAGCAAACTTCCTCTCCCTTTAATTTTTTTATGCCAAATGAGCCCCATGTTATTTCACAGCTTTTTCATACTCAGTAAGCAAGACACTTGAGGTGTGGGAGTTTAAGTCCCTGTTCTACCTCACCTATAAAGTGTGACTCATTTTGAATAGTTTTTCTATTGAAATATACAAAGTCACAAAAATATTCTAAGTCTCTATTACAAAGAACTCTTGGGAGAAAAGTTTCTTTCCCAAAGAAATAACCTGTCAATTCCAGATAACTTGTTACTCTTTCATGCCTACAATCATTTATAAGTCATTTACCAGTACATCATTCAGAAATAGCAAAGATCCAAATCACCTGACCCTTAGCTACTCTTGGTTTTTCTTTATACAAATATATCGACAAATGTGGCTTGTACGATGACAGTGTGCAGGCAAAGCTCTGAAAAGAGATGGGTTTTTCTTCCTTGTTCAGACTGCCTACAGCTAAAAGACCTTAGATTGATTCTTCATTCAGTCATTTATTTATTCAACAAAAGTGCACCGAGCGTGTGACAGGTTGTACAAGCTACTGGGCATATGATAGTGAGCCAACAGTCACATTCCTTGCTCTCCCAGAGCTTAGAATCTAGAAGGAAAGACAACACACACACACACACACACACACACACACACACAGATTGTGGTGAGCTCTATAAAAAAAAGAACAGGCTAATATATGACGGATTTCAATGTAGGGACCTACCATAAATAGGATGGTCAGGGGGATGACTGAGGCTGAGATCCAAGGATGAAGAGCAGTGGTGAGACTGACAGTGTGGTCCAGACAGAGGAAGAAATAATATGGGTGAAGGCTCAGAGATTGGTAGGGCTTGCCAGATTCCAGGCAAGAAGGTAAGTGTTGGCTTTGCTTATATTCCACCTGATACAGGAAATTAATCCCGCAGTCATAGGTAATCCCAAAAAGGGTTTTGAGATCCTTGTTTAAAAGGCATGTTATTATAATAAAATGGCAGTATATGCTTACTTTATAATTTTACTCCTACATGAATTAAGAAATCATACAATACATTTATCTTTTTCCCTCGAAGTTTCACATGATACTTGAAAGCATTGATTCTACATGTTGCTTCAGTTTCCAAGATACCATCTAAAGAAACATATGCTCCACTTATTTACCATTTGAAATACCAAATAAAAAAATATTCATTCTGCCTACTTCTTAAGCTCCACCAATATTAGCTATATTTTAGAGCATAAATATATAAGGTTACATGTGGTGTCTATCTGTACAGCACATTTCAAAGAGGCACACCAACAGACACATATGTACAAAGGCTCTAAGTAAAATCGGGTTTGAGCCTGACATACCAATGCATTGCAGAGTCTTAGTTGCTTGTTAACTTTAATTAACAGTGCCTGAGCAACTACAGTCAGATTTCATCTACACATAAAAAATGAAGTGGAGAATTGAGAAAATTATCTTCATATGGGCCAGGCAATTAAGGCAAAAATAATCCAGTTAGCCTGGATTATCCAGATTCTGGTCTTATCAGATGACTGCATCAGAAAGCCAGAATAAAACACCATTTATTTTTAAAATGTTAAATAATCAGAGTGTTGATTGGAAAGGTGCTGGGTAGATATCCATCAAGGTTAAAGCCTCCCAAAAGAAGCAGCCCAGCCATGGAGAACCCATTCAAGCTTGCACAAATGAGAAAGACTTAGGCAGTAATCAAATTCCTGCATTTTCTCAAACTCAGAGGGCATTCAGCATGGACAAGGCACCTTTCACAATAGAGCTTCTATTAAGGACAAAGTTTTAGAAGTTTTAGAGACTAACTTTTTAAAATTTTGTATTGTAAATTATACCATGCTCTGAGCAGGAATGGACACAGACACCTATGTTTCCCAAGGGAAATAATTCATGTCCCAGAATTATAACCCTCAGCTCCAGGCTGCTTTCCAGGAGACTTCACAAAAGAGTCTAATGGTTTATGGTGGACTGGGCTTTCCCATTCTTATCTCATTTCCACAATATCCCAGTTACGGAAGTCATGGAAGAGAAGTAGTCCACCCACTTGCTGTCAAGTCAGTATGGACACTCTCTTACCCTTAAAATTTAGCTTGGTATTGGTGACAAAACTTAGGCTCACAGAATCACCAGAAATTTTAGTTCTACCCTTTCTGAGCTGCAGTTTTCTCATAGATAAAACAATCCTGAGGCCTACTTTATAAAATGATTTAAAGAATTAAGTAAGATAATACTTATTCCCTACATGACATATAGACACTCAACTTGATTTCTTTCTCCCTTATATTAAAGATACTTAGAGTAGTTCCAGAGTAGGAGGATCTCAATAAACATTTGTTAAATGAATAAGATAGGTAGAGTGCCTGAGGGGAGATAGACCATAAGGAAATGAGGCTAGATATTATTTTCCTCAAATAGGAACTGGAGGGTTAGTGTGACATAAAGGTCACAGAGACCTGGAAGGAGCCCTCTTAGCTCAAGCTTGAGTGGAATTAGATTGGGCAGGAAAGTCTTAAAGGCCATGTCCTCTGAAGCTGGGCCCCCTCCCCTTGCTCTCTGTTCCTCCCTCACCAACTTTCATTTTGTACAGGTCTATAGTTGCCCATTCAAATACATAATCTAATAAAACCTAGACCCCTGGGTTCCATGTGTTTCCTTGTGCCTGGGGTAGAAGGGCTATGCCACACCCATTTCTCAAAATAGGGGAACAGATAGTCATGCTGTCAAGCACAGATATCAGCCCACTCCTGGCATCTTCATAGGGTTCAATGAAACCCAAACACTGGTTTTCAGACTCCCAAATTTTAACTTTCCCTACTTATCTATGTGCAGAGGAATGGCCTAGAGAGAATCAACTCACATGTGAAAGAGCGATTAGTTGATAGATATTTTTATATATTTATCAACAATTGCGTGCTTTCTTTCTATTAGACAAGGCTGTCTCTGTGCACTGCGTGTGGCCTCCTAAGAGGGAAAGAGGAATGACTGAACCTTTTTATGGAGCCATATTGATTTTAAGAAAGCAGACTGTATATTTGGTTAAAAATAGACACATTGGACTTACCAACAGCTCTTGCACACAAAGGAATACCTAATGTCATGTTCTTCTCTCTAAATAATATCTTTGTGAAGGCCCGCTAACCAGATATTATCTTTAACAGTTGATAAATGGTTACACTTTACGAGTTAAAATTTATTAGATAGTAAGTATAATTTTTTAATAGGAAAATATCCTTTCTACTGGGACTATCTGATAAGTTTGTGAAGTCCCTGACACCTTCTGAGAATGGGTTTATATGTACCCAGACTGTTATGTGCCAGCACCCCCCAAGCAAGCCAATCTGTAATCACAGCCCTTTGAACATGGTAGTTTCTGCTGTGTCCTCCCAGATAGCTAAAGTTCATGAGTCTGTCTCTATTTGCAGGTTACAAAAGGACAATGGTTTAAGTAAAAGAAGGATAAGTCATTGAAAGACAACATAAGAGAAAGCTCCAGGAAGGAGGAGCCAGATGTCATTTAGAACATCTTTATTGAGATACTCTCTCTTTATCTCTAGATTTCTCCAGGTCTTGGCTAGAGTATCTTGCTGAGGACTGTGTTTCTCTAACCACATTAAAACATATGACCTCAGATGAGAAGAAAATTTACGACTTATGTCTTCAGACCCTGGAAAGGGAATAATTCTCTACCTCAGATTCATTTCAAAAATTCCATGGGGATGAATCCAATAAATCCTGATATCGGAATTAGGACTTGGCAATTGGTTTGACTTGTAGGGCATGAAGGAGAGTGTAGGGTAATTCCCACTTTCTCATATTGGTGATAAGATCATGGCACCAACCTACATAATTAAAGAGTATGTGATGGTAAAAAGGAGGGGACTTATGAGAGGCAGGGCAGGGAGAATATGTACTATTTTGATTCTTCAAGTTTGAAGTCTGTGTGGTAATGAGATACTAGATATATAAACATGTATACTAGATATATGAACATATAGTTGGGGTGAGTGGGTACAGGTTTGGGCTGGAGATGAAGACTTGGGAATCCTGAATACATATTAGTGAAAACTATGAGAAAAGATGGATTCACGGGGAAAAGAATATAGACATAAAGAAGACAATGTGACACAACCTTTGGCAATGACAACATTGAAGTGATAGAATAATAATAATAATAATAATAATAATAATCCACCAAATCAGACTGAGAAGGTAAAGCTGGAACTGTAGGAAGGAAACCTAGAAAGGAAGGGTTGTTGAAGAATTAAGTGGTGGTCACTGTTCAAATAACTAAGAGAGGTTAAACGAGGTGAGGATTACAAAGTGGCTGTCAGATTTGGCAATTTGGTTTCCCAAATAAACATTTATTGAGCATCTAATATGTGCCATGCACTGTTCTAGGTGTTTGGAGAAGGTGAGGAAGGGAGAAGCTAACATGGTGCCTCTCAAACTTTAATGTTCATCTCAGTTACCTGGGATTCTCAGTACAATCTGCTTCAACAGTCTGGGGTGGAACCTGGGGTTCTCCATTTCTAATGAGCCCCCAGGTGATGTGATGCTGTTTATCTTCAGGTATCACTTTGAGCATCAAGAGATTAGACAATATGACATTATAGGTCATAATAAGAAGTCAGCTTTGACTGTCAGTGAAATAGTGGGAACTATTGGTGCCTTTGGAGAACGATTTCAGGGGAATTGTGGAATTGAAGCCAGTAGAAATTGGGAGGTCAGAGAATAGGGATGAATTACTGTGAGGGAGGAGAATTTGGATTGGTAACAATGAAACTAAAATGGAAAGATTTTCCAGATAACATCTTCTGTCCCTCAACCATACTATCCGTCCTTCTTCTCTTTTAAACAGAGCATGTGCCATTTTTGAGGTCTCTATAGTCTTGATTAGGTATATTGCTTAGGATTCGGTCTATGTAAAACATAAAATTATAAAAATAAACAAACAAAAAGGGTTAGACTTGAAATGTTAACATATATATTTGTTTGAGAATTTGAGATGTTGATTTTTTAGGCCAGTGGCTTATATGTTAACATTTTCATTAATTTAGTCTAAAGTTATTCAAACTATAACTTTTGACTGATTGCATTAACCTGATTATATGGGGGCAGGCCTAATGCCTGGCTTTTCAAAGTTTGGGAGTAGATGCAGTCACTAATGTTGTTTCGTTTTGTTTTATTTTGTTTTGAGGGAGGCATTGGCAAGGTTTTTAGAAGCAGTTGGTAGAGGGAAGAGGATGAACATTTTAAACTGCCTTCACAACTAAAATGTGATGTCGTTTTCTAGACCCCAGTGATATGGGGTAGGGGTAGTTCTAGCTTGCAACCAAAGACATCCAAGACTCATGTGGGCTAGTTAGTGTGAGTTTCTAGGCTACCTCTGGATTAGGAACTTCTAACCATGACACTATACAGTCATCCTCTAACGTATTGAGAGGTTACACATCTCACCTGGCTGCAAACATCCTTAGATCTCAGGAAGAACAAAAGTAAACAATATCATAGAAAGAAAGAAAATAAAATATTCCATTTCTTTTTGGCCCACCTCCAGGTTTCTGCATCTCATTCTGCTTCCATTTAAGTTTGCTGTACATAAACCAGTACTTAAGTTTATCAGATGTTGATGTGAAATCCAAAGTATTAGAAAGGGATTATAAATCATTGACACTATATTGGACAGGGGCTACCTAGCACTGCCAACACTTTCACCAAGCTTAGACATTTTCCCAGAGATGATCCACTTAGCATGATGTAGTCTAGAGCCCAGCTCTGGGCAGACTCTTATAGGAGGAGTTTCCTTTTAGAGACTGTTCTATAGCCACAATTTTATCAGAAGAATGTGAACAACACAGCGACAATGCAGAAGAAAGTGAACAACACAGTGACAGTGCAGAATAAACTGTGAACTTGCCCTAGGTAGAAATACAATTATGCTTCTGAGTCTTCCTATCTGATGTCCAATCCGAATAGTCCCAGAGTTCTGATAGAAATATGTACAGCTAAGAAACACAATGACTACTTGTTTCAGTGTCTGGGTCCATATGTCAATGGATGGAACAGTCTTGAAAAAGGATTCAATATTTTTATAGTCAATTATTACAAGTACATTCATTAAAAAAAAAAAGTGTGCATTTAAATCTCATACCAGTGTATTTTTTAATCTTTTTCTAAAAATCCCCAAATCTCAAATTAGTAATAAACTATAGAACTATGAAAGTTTCTACAGTTTTTCACTCAATGCACCTCTGGAAATCTTCTCGAGAAGCAAATCATTATAAAGTTGCTCATATTTTCCTATATGGAAATGTCATAATTAGGAGAAGCTGAGATACTAATGATTTGAAGTAAAATAAATCATAAGTATGGCTACCAATCTACCATAAATACAAAGCCATAACAGCTATAAATCTCAAAGATCACTTAACATTTAAAAATTATGTTCTAAGTCACAGAAACCTATAATTTTATAACTGTAAAGGACCTTAGGGATTATCTCGTCCAGCCTACAATTTGGAGATAAGGAAATTTGAATCAAAGATGATTAAGTGATTTGCTTAATTTAGTTAGAAGCAGAGTCAAAATTGTATCTCCATCTTCCCCCTCTACTAAGTTCTTCCTTGGCAAAACCTTGCAAATTGAACATGTAAATACTAACAAGAAAACAATTAAAATATACATAAAGGAGATAGAAAAGTTACTTTATCATTAATGTGACCTTTATTAATATTTTTATTATAATAGATGTTAATTTGATATCCATTTTATAATTCTGTTATCCTTCTTAGAATTTAGGAGGATATTTTAGGGGATAAAATGATTTTTTTTTCTTCTTAATAAACTTTCCTAAGCAACCATAAACTTTCGAAATCATTCCCTTAATACAGAGGCTAGAAAAACTTTTTGGTGAAAGACCAGACGGTAAATATTTTAGACTTTGTGGGCTATATAGTCTCTGTGCAACTACTCAACTCTACACTTGTAGCACAAAAGCAGCCCAGACAACAATACAAGAATGGACAGGTCTGTGCTCCAGGAAATCTACTTATGAACAGTGACATTTGAATTTCATATAGTTTTCATAATTTTCATGTGTAATGAAATGTTATTCTTGGTTTTTACTTAACTTTTCTGTGTCTCTGTTTGACCATCTATAAATGTGGGTGGTACCATTTATTTCATAGGGTAGCTGTGAGGACTGAGTGAACACCTCGAGAGCCCCATGTGGAACCTGAGCAGAGCAAATGTTAAATAAATGTCAGTTCCCCTTTCTGCTTTTTCTTCTTCCTAACCCCCATACAGGTACACACACACACACACATTTTTTTTTTTTTTTTACTTTAAAAAGGTTAATTTCTTTCCTTCCAATTTCTTTCCTTTTTTCCTTTCCGAGTTACCCCATGGCACTAAATTTGATGAAGGCTCACACAAGACCCAGCTGGGATGGCTGAAAAATCAGTTTTCTCTGTAATATGGACCACTTGTTTTCCCCTTGCTATTTTTGCTCCTTAAAAGAAAAACAAAAACAATAAAAACAAATCACTAACAAAACCCAACATCTTCAGGAGTCCAAATGTGGAAACAACATGTATGTTGTTCTGGGGTGATTCATTAAGGTCAGAATAAGAAAGCTTTGACAAACTCAGATTGTATCAAGGTAGATGAACTTCAATTTACTCTCACCTAGGAGTCACTCAAGGAAACACAAAGTCACACAAGGGCAGCTAGTAAAAGGGGGATGCCATTTTTCTTAATCTGTATGCCAAGTGTAGTTGGGACAGGAGGGTGTGAGGAGGAAAATATTATGGCTACTTACTTCTGTAAATAGACTTCTAAATACCTATTAGAAAAGTTGCCTAACTTCTTCCTGCCTTCTTGAGTCATTGCTATAGAAACAGGGGACAGAAATGAGGTTCTTGCTTTCAGGCATTCATCTACTGACCAGTTATTGAGTACTAGTCAGCATGAAGGGAAATGGGAGCTTATGAGCTAATGCAACAGTTCCTGCTCCAAAGGACCTTGCCCTAATTAGGGAGGGCCAGGCAATAGACAAGAAAATGAAAATTACATGCACTGTGATAAGTGCTATGACAGGGGTGACACTACAGGCTCCATGAGCTCCTAAGAGAGTAGATAGGGAAGGTTAGTCGGAGGAAATGACAGGTAAACTGAGGTCATAAGGTTTAATATGACTGAGTTAGGCAAAGGAAAGATAAGGAAGGGCAGACACAGAAGAAAGAGGGAGAAACAAAAGCAGATGCATTTTGGGGGTGCTTACTATATGCCAGCCATTATTCTGAGATGTTTATGTGTATTACTTCAATTATGAGGTGGTTACTATTATGATGCCTTTTTTCACATGATAAAACAGAGATTAGGTTACTGCCTCAGTGTCACACAGCTAGTAAATGGCAAAGTTGGGATTCAAACCAAGCATTTTGGTTCCAGAGCCACCTTGTTTAACCACTGCACATAGAAAACGGCAGGAGAGTATATGGGATGTTCAGAAGTAATTGCAAGTTATCTAGTATGATTAAATGGGGCAATATCTATGAAGTAAATGCATCAAAAAATGAATACTTTTCAAGAGAGTAAAGCTCAGAGAGGCACTCTCAATCTTATTCTCATTGTAGTGCATACAGAAAGTGACAACAGTAGTAGCTGGATAGAATTTGGGGGCATTTATATGATGCTAAAAAATTAGTTACATTTTCTTTATATTATGTAATTATGACATGAAAAATATAAAGTATTAAAATATTGATATAAAATTTATATAAAAGTTTTAAGTAATATCTTTTCAATATTTTTGGTGAAAAACTTGAGCTTGCTTTTTTATAACAGGTTTTTTTGCTTCAATTGTCTGCAACAAGCTCCACTTAAGAGTTTTTTCATGTTCATTTCTTCAAAATCTTAATATCATCAACAAGAAACTTGTTAACATAAACAGGTAATAAAACATTTAAAACATCTTATTTTACAACTATTCAAAACTGCATAAGAGTTGAAATTATATTAAAATATCTAAAAGCTTTTATTTTTCCATTGACAAAGGTAGAAAAGAGAATGAATTTCTAAGGCAATCAAGCCATTATAAATACAGCATTTCACAATATTGATGAAGCTCAAATTAGCAGAGGCAGGAGTGGTGTCAGAGTGGTCACCACACTGCCAGCTTAGCCAACTATAAGGACAGTGGTGACAGTTACCACTGGACAGGTGTATTCATTTTTATGAAGACAAATTTTCCTGCCCAACCTCTTCTGCCACTCTGTTCCTCAACCATCAGCATCTTTTACAACTCACTGCTCCTTGGTGTACCTGGCAGTTCCAGGAGCACCTGTCCACAGTCTACAGTGGCTTCCTCACAGCTGCTGCTGAGATGGACAGCAGGGCTAGAGTATCAGGTCCAAGGTAAGAGACAGAGCTTCAAGTGCCAGCTCTCCATGTCTGCTGCAGGACCTAGGCACACTATAAGACTTGCTCTGCCACCTTCTGAGTTGCTCTGGACTAGACTACTCAAAGCCTGAGGCCACCAGCCTGGCTGACCCAGAAGTGAACAAATCCATTTTTGGTGGCACATCTGCAACTCATTCCTGGATCACCAATGAATCATTCTGAAATAGTGCTTAAGTATGTAGGCTCTGGAGCCAGATTGCCTAGATTTGAATCCCAGTTTCTCCTCTTTCCAGCTCTGTGTCTTTTGGGTAAGTTAATTAAAATTTCTATTTTCTAGTTTTCTCCTTTGTAAACTCATAGGCTTTATGTGAGTTAAATGACTTTGCACATGAAGTGCTTTAAACCTGTTCTTGACAGATAGGAAGTCCTCCCAAATCCTTGCATTCAGTACCACTTAACTTAGTGACCAAATTTAGATATTGGCTTAATTGCTGATGTTTTTAAGCTCTAAGGCTTTTTCTCTTTTATTTTCAAAGAATATCTTAATATTCATTTATTTATCTATTCGTTTAACAAACAATTATTATGACACCTGTTTTATGCATGTCTTGGGCTAAGTGATAGTGATTAGAGATGAAATATGGTTCCCACATTCATGGAGCTTACAGTCTTCTAGGAAAGAAAGATGCCAAACAAACGTACATATAGGAACTGAGTGTGATAAGTACCATGAAGGAAAATACAGGACACCAAAAGAGAGTTTAATAAGGACGTTAAATCACTTAA
Organism: Eidolon dupreanum; assembly: GCA_028627145.1. Taxonomy (NCBI): domain Eukaryota; kingdom Metazoa; phylum Chordata; class Mammalia; order Chiroptera; family Pteropodidae; genus Eidolon; species Eidolon dupreanum. The sequence goes on along the minus strand of CM053514.1, from coordinate 44,267,830 downwards.
TTCTGTTTGAAAAATGGTAGGGAATTTGAGCAAGAGATATTTAAGCTGAGGCATGCATACTGAGCAGGAGTTGGCAAAAACATGGGAACCAGGAATGAATTCTAGGCTGTGGAAATCACATCCGTGAGGCCCTCAGGCAGGAAGGAACTTGATGTATGTCAGAAGTAGAGAAACCAGTGGGCTGAGCATTGTGAACTGTGTGTACAGGAGTGGCCTAAAACAGGCCTGAGAAGCAAGCAGTGCTGAGATCTTACAAGGCCCTTATGGATCATCTCAGGTAATTTTATTTTTAACCTAAGGTGTGAAAGATTTTGAAAGAGTAAAAATATATTCCAAACTATGATGTATATAGATGGAATGGAAGGCCATGGAAGCTGAGAGCCTATTAGGTGCTATTTGCAGTAACCCTAGATGAGAGATGGTCATTTAAACCAAGTGGTGGCCGTGGAGACAAAGAGAAATAGGTGGATGATCATATATTTTGTAAGTAGTATTAAAACCCCGGTTCAAAACTGAATGTGAAGGCAAGGAGAGGAAGTGGGAGGGGACAATTATGATTCTCATTTGTTTGTCTTGACAAGTAGGTAGATGGTGATATTATTTAACTGGGATTTGAGAAGAAAGATAAAGAATCTAATTTTGAACATGCATTGAAGTATTTGTGAAGTAGTTAAGTGAAGATGGATGAATAAGAAGTTGCCTAAATTTATAAAATAGTGGACTAAAAACTTTTTTAAAAAGAAAGGAATCATTGGTGTATAATTGGTATTTGAAGTCACTGGAGTGGATGAGCATGCCAGGGCAAGAATGCAGTGTGAAAGACAGATGACCGAGTTCAAAGCCCTTAAATACAATGGTGAAGTGAATGCAGGTTCTGAAGGCACCAGCAAAGGAGAGGACAAAAAGGAAGAAAATCCTATCTTATAGGTAAGTCAACACTGTGACACAAGAGTGAGAATAAAAGAGGATTTCAAAAAAGGGAGCTGGCCTACTGAGTTGAATGTTACTGAGCTGTCGAGGAAGACAAACATTTAAATGTACCATGGATTTGGCAATAGAAATTATTAGTAACTTTAGCCAGAACAGTTTCTGTGACATGGTTAGAAAAGAGCCAGTCTGAAGCAAATGGAAAGTGAGGAGGCTAAAAAGTGTTAATTTGAACCTATGTATTTTCTATGCACCATTCTATATTTCTCCCTTTTGTTGCCAAAATTATTGAAATGGTAGCCTACTTCTGCTGTAGCCATTTCCTAACCACTGATTTCCCTCCTCCATCACCAGCTACAGCCCATGAAATGTATTCCCCACTTCCAGAGCGCATCACTGGCAACCTTCAAGAGAAGCCCCATGAACTCTGATTTCATGTTATAGTAGAAAAAAAATGCCTACAGTTTTTTATGAGGCATTTTTGGGTACTTGACACAGAGGTAAAATTCATAAGTGTTTAATCTTGATGAGCACACAGTGGGAACAATAGGTAAATAATTCTAATTAAGTTTGACAATTGAGTAGAACACTGAGTATTTCATTACCAGTGGTTTTCTCTTTTTTCTGTCTTCACCCCATGACAGATAACTTTCACATCTATGGCAAGTTTCATGTACTTAGTCCACTCCTTTCCTTCCTATTCAAGAAAGCACAGCATATTGGAATTCAAACAGGAAAGAGTGACATTTACAGTGACAATTTTGAATGTGTTCTTATTAATTAAAAAGGCAAATATTCACAAACTTCAGAACTTTATTATTACTAACAAATTCCTTGTGATGCACCACAAACCTGATGAATGAAGAGGAGTAGAGTTGCGGGCCTCTGAGATACAGGTTCAGATAGCAGATAATGTAGGTAGGGAAGGAGTGGTGGGGAAAACTAATACAGGAGGCATAGAAAAGAAAGCACTGCTCGTGAAGTGCTTTCTGTGCTGAGGATTTTCAGTTTTATCCAGTGACGTGAAGGGGAATCTAAAAGAAGGACTTCTGGAGTCCAGATTGAACCAGGATGGGCCAGCAGCATGGAGGTGGATTAAAAGGATATTATGGTAATCCAGGTGGGAGATAGTGATGGCCCAAACTAAGGGAGACAGTGGAAAGAAGTGAATACATTTGAAAGAAAAACAAGTTTTATATATGAAATCTCTTGATTGTTTTCATAAAGCCACATAATCCTGCTTTACATAGTAAAGCACTTCACTATGCTCCTTTTTAAGCTTCACATTTTTCTTTCTTTTACCATCTGGTTCTTAACAAGACAAGTTAGTTACAGAGAGAGATCTTGTTATGGTCCTTTCATTTTTCTCTTTATGTCCCCTTTAAAAATTCATCAGCTTCTTTGGCACCAACTTACATCTTGATACTGATGGTTCCCGACTAACCTAATGGAAGCCCAAAGTTAATATAAAGGTACAACAAATAGAATGTAATGTCTTTTCACCTTGGTCTTTACACTAGCCAATTTTCTAAATTTTCCCATTTCCTGCATGGGTACTAATTTTTCTGGTCACTCAAATTTGCAACTTTAATTTAAAATTATCCCCCCTTTTTAAAATTCCCTTCGTTTTAGCAGTCAGCAAGTTGGTTCAATTTTTTCCTTCAAAACACCTCATATTTATCTTTTCATCTCTGTTACACCCTATTACTTACTACACTGCTTGGTATAGCATAGACACTCAATATTGATCAACTGATTGACAGTCTAAGTCTAGCATCTTATAGCTCTATGCTTTGACCTTTGCTGCAGCCACCTAAAATGGCTTTCATTTATCTGCTTGCATCCCTTGATGCAAAGCCTTCCAATGGCTTCTCACATCCCTGACCTGTATCCACCTCTTCACCAAGATACCAAGATGACCACCATCGCCCCAGTTACTCCTTCCAGATACCCAGCTGTTATTCATGACTCCTCTCTCTATCTCATCTCCTTATATACAGTCCAATTTTTGTCTGGAGTCAACTCTCTATGATTCTACTGCCAATCCTAATGTAAGACACACCATTTTCACTTGCCTTCTTTTTTTCTCCCAAATTTTATTGTGGTAAGATATACATAACATAAAATTTACCGTCTTAACTGTTTTTAAGTATACAGTTCAGTGCTATTAGATATTTTCATATTATTGTACAACTATCACCACCATCCATTTCCAGGACATTTTTGGTCTTGCAAAACTTAAACTCTGTACACATTAAACAAAAACTTCCCATGAATCCCTGCCCCTGCCACTGGCAACCACATTCTACTTACCACAATTCTGTTACTATGACTATACAGTGGAATATTATTCAGCCTTAAAAAAATGAAATCCTATCACTTATGACAACATGAACAAAACAGGAGGATATTATACCAAGTGAAATAAACCAGAAAGACAAATACTGCATGACTTCATTTATACTTTTCACTTGCCTTCTGACCTGGTTTCCTTAACTCCAGATTTGCCTTATTTTCAAAACTATTATCCATCTATAGCAGGGGTTGCCAAATTATAGCCAGAAGGCCAAATTTTGCCTACTGCTTGTTTTCATAAATAAATTTTACTGGAACACAGCCAGGATCATTTGTTTACATTTTGTCTATGGCAGTTCTTATGCTGCAAACTCAGCTCTGAGAGTTGGCATAAGATCCTATGGCTTACCAAGTTTGAAATATTTATTATCTGGCCCTTTACAGAAAAAGTTGGCTGACTCTTGATCTATAGTAACAAGAGTAATTTTCTTAAAATCCGAATATGATCATATTATTGTTTTGTGTAAAATCTTTCACTGATTTCTCATTATTCTTAAAATATAACCCCCAAAATTGTCATATAGTGAAAACCTAAATCATGTACCCATACTTATCGCATGATACCTTCCTCCTTTACTATACTCCAACTGCACTAATTTAATTTGTATTTCTCATGACTTACCAATCTCCTTTCAGCACCCAAGGTCTTTGCACATGTGATTCTTTCTGGCTGGAATGCTACTCATGCTCTTCTCTTGCTTTCTATTCTCCTTTCACCCCACTGCCATATTACACAGCAAAACCTTCATATTCTTTCAGATCAAAAATTAAATGTGTTTTCCTTTAGAAAGCTTCCCTGACCCCCTCAGTTCATTTTAGTCACCCTATTACACTCTCTCATGATGCTTTCAGCCTTATTTTTTTTAACAGCTTATTGAGCTATAATTTGTATATCACAAAATTTACCCATTGTAGGTATAGCATTCAATAATTTGTAGTAAATTTAGAGTTGTACAATCATCACTGCAATCCCATTTTAGAACATTTTCATCACCTCAATAAATATATATATATATGTATATATATATATATATATATATATATATATACATATATATATATCCCTCATGCTTATTTGCAGTTAATCCCTGCTTTTACCTCCAGTGTTAGGCATCACTAATCTGCTTGCTGCTTAAATTTGCCTTTTGAGGATATTTCATCTAAATAGAATTATATAATATGTGTCTTTTATATCTGGATACATTTATTGAAGATAACGTTTTTGAGATTTATTGATATTGTAGTGTGTTTATTTTTTTCATTGCTGAATAGTATTTCATTACATGTATGCCCCACATTTTGTTTATCCATTCATCCATTGATGGACATTTGACTTTTTTCCACTTTTTGGCTAAGATAAATAATACAGCTATGACTATTCATGCACATATCTTCATGTGGACATATGCTTTACTTATTTTGGGTAAATTTCTAGAAGCGAAATTGAAAGAGTATATCTTCACCAACACTTGATATTGTCTGTATATGTAGTGGTATCCCATTGTAGTTTTAATTTGTGTTTCCCTGATGACCAATGGCTCTGAGTATCTTTTCTTGTGTTTATTATCATTTGCATATCTTCTGTAGTAAAATATTCAAAAATTTTTTCCAATTTTTATTGAATTGTCTCTTAGTAAGTTTTAAGTTTTTTATATGTTCTGTATACAAGCTATTTATGAAATATACAATTTGCAATATTTTCTCCCAATCTGTCATCACCTTGTCTTTTCTATCTATTGGGGCACAAAAATTTTTAATTTTGATGAAACCCAGTTTATCAGTTTTTTCTTTAAAGGATTCTACTTTGGTGTTCTAAGAACTCTTTGTTCATCCCAAGATCTTGAAGATTTTCTCTTAAAACTTCTTCCAGAAGTTCTCTTAGATTTAGGTTTATTATCTATTTTGGGTTAACTTTTATGCATAGTGTGAGGTTAGGGTCCAAATTCCTCACTGTATATGTAGGTATTTTATTCCTGCAGCACCACTAGTTATTGACAAGACTACATTTTCCCTTTGGAAGTGTCTTGGCAACTTTGTTGAGCACCAAGTCATAATAAATATAAGGATATATTTTTGGACTCTCAGGTCTCTTCCACTGATCTATATTCTTATTCTTGCAACAATATTGTCTTGATTTTGATTATTGGCTTTATAGTAAATTTTAAATTTTCGTAGTATAAGACTTTGGTAGTATAAGACTTTCAAAAATTTGTTCTTGTTTTTCCCAAAAATGTGTTGGCTATTCTAGGTTCTCAGTTTTTCATATACATTTTAGAATTAACCATCAAAAATGCCTCTGAGAATTTTGGTAAGGATTAATTTCAATTTAAAGATCAATTATTCAAAATTGCTGTATTTTTAATATTGAGCCTTTCAGTCCATAGATATGGAATGTATCTGTACTTATCTAGATTTCCTTTAATTTTTCTCTGCAATCTTTTGTAGTTTTCAGTGTAAATGTCTTGTGTCATATTTGTTAAATCTATTTCCAAATATTTTATTCTTTTCGACACTATTGTGATTTAAATTATCTTTATTTCATTTTGCGATTTTTCTTTGCTAGTAAATAGAAATGGAAATGTTATTGCTATATATTTATAAATATATTTAGTAAATATAAATTTGCTAGTAAATATATTATTTCTATAAATATATTTCTATATAATCTATTTCTGTTGATTTTTATAAGTTGATTTTGTAGCCTACAAAGTTGCTAAAGGAGTTTATTAGTTGTAGTGGTTTTGGGATTTCTACATACAGGATTATGTCCTCTGCGAGAAGGCAGTATTACTTCTCCAATCTAGATGCCTTTAATTCTTTTTCTTTTTTTTCTCTATGTTCCTCCCCCTTTCCCTTATTGCTCTGGCTGGATCAATGTTAAAAAGAAGTGGCAAAAACAGGCCTCTGATAATAGCAGGAAAGCTTTCAGTTTTACCATTAAGAATGATGTTAATAATGGGTGTTTCATAGATTCTCTTTAGTGGATTGAGGAAGTTCCCTTCTATTCTTAGTTTGTTGAATATTTTTTGTTTGTTTGCTTATTTATTTTTTCATGAATGGATGTTGGGTTTGTCAAATGCTTTATTTACATCTATTTAGATGATTGTTGTTTTTGTCATTGATTGTTATTGATTATTATGCTATATTTTATCCATTGCTTTTGGATATTAAGCCAACCTTATATTACTGAGATAAAAATCTACTTGGTCATAGTATACAGTTCTTTTTATATGTTGCTGGACTTGACTTGTTAATATTTTGTTTGAGTTTTGTGTCTATATTTATGAGGAATGTTAGTCTCTAGTTTTATTGTAATATCTTTGTCTTCGGCACGCTGTAATTTTCCTTTACATTCTTGATTATATATATATATATAACTAAACTGATCATTATTTGATTAATATGTGTCTCTCCAACTGGATTGCAAGTTCCATAAGGTCAGAAACTGTGTCTGTGTTGTATACATCTGTCTATTATACACACTCAAGTCAATCGTTGAATAAACATAAACATATAATATCGAGGGTACCACAATTTCATATCTTGATTTGAGCAGATACACATATTGTCACCTGCATGGCTTCCATATTTTTAGCACTCTTTCCTTATATTTAGATGGTTATTGTACTGTAGTCAAGTTTAATATTTTTTATTGTTGATAATGTATTAATGAAAGAGTGTTTATATACATCTGTCTAATCCTCTTAGTATTAATCTTTTTTTATACTCTGAAGGTGATTTTGAATCCAGAATCTGTTGCCTTTCATAAATTGTGCTACCTTTTAACTGTATTAGAATGCCTATCTTTTTCTTTCATATAATCAAGATGTTAACATAGCTCTCCTTCCTGATTGGTACGTTGTGCTTGTTGTTTTGGTCTATTTCATCACTCAGAATGCAGCAGAGCCTGTCTGAGAATTTGCTGTTTACTCTTTTATGCATTAAATCTCTGGGCAGGAGATCTGGGTCCAGTGGGAAACATGTTAGTCACCCACTATTTAGGTCATCTGTTAACATTACAGCTTCTCCAAGTAGTGAGATTATCCTCAATTTTTCTGTCATTTTGTTCTAAACTTAGCTAAAAGAACCTTTTTGCTGTCTGTAGCATGTTCTGAAATTTTCAATTCAATGTAAGCTTTGACCATTATATCATTATTCTAATAAATCAATGCTACTTTTTTGTGTCTTTGGAATAGAATAAAGAAGGCAATTCATGGGCCTGTCTACCATACTCTGACAAATATAAACATCTAATGGAATACTTTCCTTCGGAAATGAATTGTAGCAGTATTTTAGGACTTAGAACTGTAACTTTGTATTTTAAATGCTATTTTATAGAGAAGTAGTTAAGAATGTGGTTAGTCCTGGTTAGACTCAAATTCTAAGCCTGTGTTTTCTAATCTGCAAAACAATGATGATAACAATTGTAATTTATTCTTGCAAGATCTAATGATATAATTTATGCAAAACACTAGTTCGGTCTTGACACATAGTAAATTCATTATATCTTGTTATTATTTATTACTTATCAATACTCTATATGAATGTTGTCTGCATTTGTACAGATTTTTGTAGAATAGAACTATTTGTGGCTCCTCATACAAATGGTAAAGAGTTGAGATGATGCCTTTTTGAGAAAACATGAATGATTCTGCCTTTTCTTCCAGTCCAAGATCTCTGACAAAGGAAGACAGTAGTATCTAAATCACTGACTTATAGGTGCTTCCCCCCTAGTTTTTAATTCGAAATAGCTTGCATTCAATTAACAAGAATATAATTGTTGTTAAATAATCTGTAGATCCATATCTTTTACTCATTGCTTTATTCTATATATCAGGCAGAGCAAGTTAATATGTATAGTGTTGTGTGCCTATGTTATTGCAGCTTTCATGACTGTGATTTGGCTCTGCATATATGCAAAATAACCAGGACATTTATCATGATAAAATGCTGACCCAAAATGCCTGTATGCTCTAAACGAAAATATTTATCATTGTAGGCACTGGGATAGGAGTAAAAAAAAATAATAGATTTCAATTTTGTAGTGAATCATATAGGCTACAAAATTTCTAAAGAATATAATTTCTACAGTGTAAAGAATGATGTACACAGTGAATATCTACCTACCATTTCATATTTTCTGTGAATAATTCCACTAGCAGGATCAAGTTGTTTTTCCACAAATATTCATATATCTGTTGAAATTCTCACTGCTCCTTATGTATACTATATTTTTTAAACAAAAATAATGTATGAAACCATTATTTTATTCATTTAACTGTCAAAATATTGAATAGCTATTGTACTCACCTGGGAAGATGTCCATAATATGAAAGGTATAATATTTTTAAAAAGTATATATGCATGGTGTGTATGTACAAGTATATATGAGTGTGTAGAAATAGGTCACATTAGGAAGAACATGTACTAAATAATTACTTCTGGTGCATAGGGTTTTGATGAGCAAGGCGGTGAGAATATTCACTTATTTTATATAATTAAGAAAAACCGAGGTGATGTGTGTCTGATTTACATTTTTAGAAGTTTAACTATTATGTGGAAAATGGGGGTGGAAGACAAGAATGCAAGCAAAAAGAGCAAAAAGGGTATCTCAATGAAAAATGGTGTTAACTTACATTAGAGTGAGATGGAAGTGAAAATAGAGACAAAAGGATAGATTTAGGGTACATTTTGCAGGTAGAGACCACAGGACTTACTGATAGAAAGGGTAGAGGCAAAGAAGGAAAGCAAGGAATGAAAGATAAGTCCTGGCTTTTGGACCTGATAAATTGAGTAGTTGGTGTTGCTGTTTACTGTATGCAGCCTGGTACACCAACCAGGTGTCCAATGCAAGGTATCTGAGGTGGCAGTAGCATATTATCAATTCATCCGTTCTCAACTATTGACTGAGAGCTTACTATACATACACCAGGCCAGCATTCTAGGCACTGAAGATTCAGTAGTATTGAAACAAAGTCCTAATCTCGTGAAGTTCAGGGAGAGAGTTAGACAAGAAATAAACAAGTACATATTAAAAAGCCACATCATGAATTTTATGTAGTAATATTAGGTATTACTGTTCAGTAACTCACAGACTAGAGAACAGAACAGTGCTCAGTCATATGTGTCCTACTGAGAGGTTTGAATGTGTGTTTTAAATGATGAGGAGCAAGGAAAGAATATTTGACCAAGATTCTTTGAGAATAGAGACTTGTGTGAATTGAAAAGAGAGTTGTATTTTGGGTTGATATGGTATCTTGAGGTACAGTCTTTGCTTTCCAACTAATCATTGGGTGAGTTAACATAATTTCTGAGACAGAATCTCTCAATGTTTCCGAATATAAATAATGTCAATGTATAATTTTTATTAACTAATTTAAACAAACTTGTACACAGGTAGTAATTATTATCAGCCCAAATACCATTTGCTTGCTTAATCCATTCCCGGAGACTTCTTAAGAATCATTTCTAATGTGACTTTTAAGTTATTCATGCTATATATTCTATATTTATTTATGTTTATCCCTAGGATATTTAGAATGTTAAGGAGGGTGGAAAATTAATAGGATGCTGTGAGATGCACCAGCTGCCTTAAGACAGCAAGAAACAAGCAAAGGACATGCCTGTAATACAGTCCTTTCTCAGGGGCCAGCAGACAACTTTCAGATGCCTTCCCAACAGTCACTACCCTGTCTTCCATGCCAGAAGGACTGATTTTGTTGGGGTATCAAGTGGGAATGTTCTCAGAGAAGTGAGCCCTTCCCTTGCCTCAGTATTTGAACCATAACTGGCATTCATAATAACTCCATTGCCCTTTGCCAAAATTGGGTTTAGAGATAGAAATGGGACTCACAGTTTACCAATGGACATGCTGCAAAATCTACTAATAGCATTCTGAGATGTGGCCCTTCCTTCTTTCTTTCCTGCTTTTGAACTTCTGTGAGTAAGGAAATAATCCTGGAAGCTTCAGCAGTACATCTTGTGACCATAAGGAGAAAGCCAAGACAATCAAAGTGAAACTGATACAGAACCCTGACTTTTTTGAGCTGCGAGATTAACCAGTTCTAGAAATTTTAATCTCCAGATTTCTAGCTAGTTGAATTAAAATAACGTTTGTAAGTAACTTTATCAGTTATTTTTGTTGTTGTTGTTGTGTGTGTATGTGTGTGTGTTTACAGCAGAAAAATATCCTGGTACATGGGACAAAAATTATTCTGATCTAACCCTACCAGAAATCCTATAGCATCTACAGCATATACAGTGACAGGAATTTCAAAAATCGCCAAGATATTTATGATTCTTTGAAAAGTCAAAAGAACAAAAATACATGCTTTTTATATACTTTAAGACTGCTTTTAGGTACATTCAGGTTCATGATTATTGGTTCTTGAAGAATTATTTCTTTTATCATTTTGTAGTATATTTCTTTATCTTAGAGTTTCTTGTCTTAATTCTATTGTCTGATACCAGTACAAATAGTTTTTCACTAGTCTTCTTTTAGTATGTATTTTCCTGTTATATCTTTTTTTTAAATTCATTTTTCAATCATAGTTGACATATAATATTATATTAGTTTCAGGTATACAACACAGTGATTAGACATTTCTATATCTTGCAAAGTTATCACTCTGATAAATCTATAGTGCCCACCTGAAATCCTGGTATATCTTTTAACATCTTATTATTTTTAGATTCTTGTTTGTTAATTTAGTTTTAGTGTGTTTCATGTAAGCAGCACGAAACATACATCTGGAGCTTGTTTTTGTTTTTCTAATCCAACTGAATAGCATGTCATTTGATGGATGATTTAAATTCATTTATATTCATTGTGATTATTGATATAGTCAGTTATTCCTGCCATCTTCTTTTGTGCTTTCTATTTGTGTGTTTTTTGCCCATCTTTTTTACTATTTTTTTGTGATTAATGAAATTTCTTCACTTTTCTCACTTAATTTCAGAGTTACAGATTGTATTTCTGTTCTCTTTAATTTTTAGTACAATTAACTTTATATTCTAATGAAAATAAAATAATTTAATTTCTATCTTTTCCCCTGAAGAAAACTAAATATTTTGGCTTCTATAACTTTCTCAAATTCTTCCCTCTTATCTTTAATATTATTATCATCCTGAGTTTTAGTTCTATCTTTTCAATTAATAAAAAAATTGGATTTTATTCACAGTGCTATTGTATTTTTGGATAATAATTAACAGGTTTTTCTCTTTCTTTTTTCCTTTCAACACTTTTAAGACATTATGCCCTAGACTTTTGGCCACAGTTGTTGCTTGTAAGAAACCTGATGTCTCCGTAAGTGCTAATTTTTTAATGGGTATTTTGTCTCTCCTCTCTGTTAGTTTTTAACATTTCCTTTTTATGTTTGAAGTTCTGCAGTTCCAACAAGATCAGTTTTGTTGTAGATATTCCTGGCACACAATACATACTTTCTAGGAAGACTCATATTCTTTCATGCTGGTAAATTCTAAGCTTTTTTTTTTTTTTTTTTTACTTAATCCTGCCTCACTGTCATTTTCTTTACTGTACACTTCTGTGTCTCTCAAGGCTACATACACTTCAGCTGCACCCACATCTTTGCCCATTTTCCCCAAACCTGCCCTTTTTCCTTCTTCCCTGCTTCCTTCAGTCTACAGCTTTTGCATAACAACAACCCCTATGTGAAGCACGTGTACAAGAATCAAATTAAGACCCACTGATTAAGTAACTTTGCTCAAAGTCATGCACTAGGAAGTGGTAGAGCATTCTCTTGACTGCTCCACTGTACACCTGCTAAAAAGGGGCTGTTAAATAAAACTGGCAGAATGAGGCCTGGTAACAATCCACCAGGAGGTGCATGGCTCAGGTGAACCATCTCACTGCCAGCTGCTGGCAGCTCTCAATGCAAGGCTCTCATCAAACTTCTACTTTCACTACTACAGGATCATGATGGTTTGCGGGCCTCTGCCTGCATGCCTGGTCCCTTTCTACTCCAGTTGAATTGCATCTACTTTGTCAGCCTTGGGGGTAGGGATAGAGCTTGGGAATCTGGTCTTCCTCCATCCTCTTTTCAACCCCTTGTTCTGGCACAAATGCTCTGCCCTCCCTCCTCTAAGGCTTTCTCTTTATGATTCTTAATAGCCTTTTCTTTTCTTTAAAACCTTACTCTTGAATATCAAAAACTTTGGCTCTCAAAAGTATTGTTTCTGATCTGGGATCAAGAGCTTATTTTGGAAGTTAAAAAACCAAACACTGACTATTTCTTTCTCTTAGTGTTTCAACTGACCTCCTTCAGGTTCTGTGGGAGCTCTACAGGAAAGGAAGAAAGAAAAGCACAGACTATATTTCCAGCTGCTTTCCTGCCATAGTATTTAAAATATGTCACACAGAGCCTGGCATATGTTCCATATGCACTACATGTTATCGGTATTGTTATTTATTTATTTTTATTACCATCTTAATCATTTTTAAGTGTACAGTTCAGTAGTGTCAAGTACATTCATCGTAATGTAGGGAGGCGGGAAGAGAACTAAATTGTTAAATCAAGCTATGGTCAGAGACTGCAATATGCTGATCAGCCCTACAGCCAGACCTTGAGGACACTTTCAGAACAAAGGAAAATTTCTGCTGGGATTGCTAATAAACTATTTCCCCACACTGTGAAGGGAAAACAGGAAAAACAGGGTCTTTAACTCATATCCTACACAAAATAAAAGCATTCATTCTCTATGGCTAACATCATTGGGAAATTATGGATCAAAGGCTGGGAATTGCCAACAGGCTTTTCAATGTACACACTCTTATTCTTTCTCATCGTATGCCCATGTCAAAGGAAAATGGGTAAACAAAGTCTTTAAACTGTAATTCACAGAAACTAATACTGATATGTAAACTAGATTCCCCAACACTCAGGGCTTTCTTTTTTTTTTTTTTTCCTTGTCTTGGCTTGTCTTTGCTTTCCCTTGTCTTTGCTTTTCTCCTTCTCTAATAAACTTTCCTTCTGACTAATCCTGGCATGCGTTTGAATTATTTCTTGCACTCAGCAAAGAGCTCTCTCTCTGTGCAAGGCTTGAGTTGACCCCACTAGAGGGAATTTGCCTTATCCCGTATCAGTAGTGTTGGGCAATCAATCTCTAGGACTTTTTCATCTTGCAAAACAGAAACTCCCCATTCCCTGCCCCCATCCCCTAGCCCCTGTCAACCAACACTGTACTTTGTCTCCATGATTTTGACTATTCTAAGTACCTCATATCAATGAAATCATATGGTATTGGTCTCTTTGTGACTGGCTTATTTCACCTAGTATAATGTCCTCAAGGTTCATTCACATTGTAGCATGTATCAGAATTTTTGTCCTCTTTTGGGCTGAATAATAGTCCCTTGTCTGTATATACCACATTTTTCCTTATCCATTCATCCATTAATGGACTCTTGAGTTGCTTCCACCTTGTGCAAATATCTCTTTGAGACCCTGCTATCAATTCTTTTGGGTATATATCCAGAAGTAGAATTGCTAGATCATTTTGTAATTTTATTTTTAATTATTTGAGGAACCACTATACTGTTTCCAAAGCAGCTGAGCCAAGAATACACAAGGGTTCCAATTTTTCCAAATCCTTGCCAACATTTGCTATTTTTTTTTTTTTTTAGTGGTAGCCATCCAACTGGGTGTGAGGTAATATCTCATTGTGGTTTTGATTTTCATTGTCCTAATAATTAGTGATGTTAAGAATTTTTCATATTCTTATTGGTCATTTGCCTCTTGTATTTTTGCAACTCTTGCTGTGTTCATCTCAGAGAAAGGGCTAAAACATATAGGTGTTCGGTAAACTTTGGTAAAGAATTCTATGATCTCTCTGAGTCCTTTATTAGCCTCTAGATTTCTCACTTCTTCTAACTCCTTGGTCTTATCCATTCTGCCCAAGACTTACCATCCACATGATTCTGATTTTTAGACCTCCTATGCTAAGAAAGTCAGGGACTAAGGGCTTGTTTAAGAATGAAAAGTTTGTTCTCTAAGCCAGGAATCTGTGTGAGAGTAGATAAGGCTGAGTAGATATGGCTGTTTTGTGAAGGAAAAGTGTGAGGGGTAGGTCTGGGGGCCTGGGAAGACCTGAAGCATCAAGTCCAAGGAAGCATCTGCAAAGCAAAAATTGGATCTAATGAAAATTGCCCATAATTTCAAAATGGTAAGGCAGTCACAGGGCTTGAGAAGCAGAGACCAGCAGGGCCTGTTCATAGACAGGAAGATATGAGGGTGCTGAGCAGTGATGCCTCTGCTTGGTCTGTGATTCACATGTGAGGTTCTATATGCTCAGCCTGTCCCCATCAGGGCCTCATGTACATGCACCCTACTTCTACCCTGCTTCACTGAAGTGTTCCATGGAGGGATTTTCATGGATTAGGAGAGGGTCCAAGTAGGAAGGCAGTGTAGAATGAGTGGGGTCTACTTTGAGAAGTGTCCCCAAACTAAAATGTAAAAGGCTCTCATTCTACAGCAAATATAAACTAGTCACCTGATAACTATGATGTTTTACAATCAGAAATTGAGCACTTCAGGGTGAATTGTGTATTTTGCATCTGGCTGTTATATAGATATAGGGAGGTTACTTTATTCCATATTCCTTTAGGATTCGTTTTAGTAATTACTTGCATATTGTTCCTCCTTTTTGCCCTAGGAACATAGACAATTTTTATATAAGACAATCTGAAAGGTGAATGGCTGTTATGATTATTGTTATGTGGAAATCTGCAGTTTGGGGTTATGGCTTTCATGCCAAAATCCCTGTTCAGTGAATCTATAGGATTTCTTTTCTGGAACCTTCTGAAGAGTATTTTTAGTTCAATATATTTTATCTAGAACACTGCATTTATTTGGCATATTTTACTTTTAATGCATTAATTTTATTCTTGAAAGAATTTTAAGTTCTTTTGGGCTTTGTGTTTTTGTTCCTGCTTTGATTTTTGTTTTGAATAGACCCTGCTTACATGAGCCTGTAGTATGAGTAGGAATAAGTTTAGTTACTCATCATTTAAAAGCATTTCTTAGCTACGTTTTTTTAGTGATTTTAATAATTAACAAAGAAAATCGTGCCACTATGTAGCATCCTGAGATCCCTCTAATCCTTCCTGGCTGTTGTATCATCAAAACTATAACATAAATACCCAATTAATGATAAGGGTACCATAAAATGGGAACTGTTAGGCTTGGCAATTACCAATGTCAACCCGTAAAGGACCAGTTTTGAAAAGTAATATGGCAGTGTGAACTGACCCAGCAGCCTGCCTCCTATGGGCACGATCCTATCACACATCAATGGTGAGACTCCAACGCAGGTACTTACCTTCTTTAAGGCTGAATTTCCTTTTCTGTAAAATGAAGATGATACTAATACCTAATTTAGAAGTTATTGTTCAGATTAAATATGAATAATAATTACTGCAGAGAATCTAAATTAAGTAACTAATCTAAAAGAGAGAAAAGATTGTACTTACAAAGGTGTTTATTTTACCATCATTCATAATTTAAAGAGTTGAATCTCACTTAAATATCCATTAATAAAAGAACCATTAAGCATAATATTGAACAGATTTTTGGTGGAATGTTTTGCAGCCATTAAATGAACACTTTGAAGATTATGCAGCAAAATAAAATAAATAGAAATTCCTAATAACATAAATTAAAAACATAAGAAACAATTTATTTAAAGCATGATTAAATTAAAATATAAATAAGAAAGAAAAAAGAAGAGTTCACCCAACAGGATGATTGAGTTATACATCTTTCCTATTGTTAAGTTTTTCTATTACATTATTATATTACTTTATAATTAAAACACAGTAGCATTAATTACTTTTATTTTTCCTATTTATGAAAAAATCGTTACTTTAGAAAACATAGGTAATGCAGAAAATCATGAATAATAAAGTTAAAATTACCCTTAAGTCTGCCTTTTGTATTTTTTTTATTATAGTACAGTTGATACATAACATTATATTAGTTTCAGCTGTACAACAGAGTGATTCAACATTTATATACTTACAAAGTGATCATTACAATAAGTCTAGTAACCATCTGTCGCTGTACAGTTATTACAATATTATTGGCTATATTCCCTATGCTGTACAATAAATCCTATGACTTATTTTATAACTGAAAGTTTGTACCTCTTATCCTCCTTCACTTTTTCTTCCCCCTCCCCCAATCCATCATTTAGCAACCATTAATTTGTCTTCTGTATCTATGAGTCTGTTTCCATTTTGCTTTGTTAATGCATTTTAAAAATTATTTTTAGACTTCACATATAAGTAAAATCATATTGTATTTGTCTTTCTTTGACTTATTTCACTTACTATAATACTCTCTAGGTTCATCCATGTTGTTGCAAATGGAAAGATTTCATTCTTTTTGTATAGGTGAGTGATATGTTATTTCATATATATTACGTCTTTTTTTATCTATTCATCTATTGATGGATACCTAAGTTGTTTCCACATCTTAGCTATTGTAAATAATTCTGCTATGAACATAGGTGTGCATGTATCTTTTTGAATTAGTGTTTTCATTTTCTCGGGATAAATGCCCAGAAGTAGAATCTCTAGGTCATTTGGTAGTTCTATTTTTAATTTTTTGAAAAAAATCTTATATTTTTTCCTGTAGTGGCTGTACCACTTTACAATCCCACCAACAGTGCACAAGGGTTCCCTTTTCAACACACTCTTTTCAACACTTTTTGTTGATTTATTGATGATAGCCATTCTGACAGGTGTGAGGTGATATCACATTGTAGTTTTAATTTTAATTTCTCTGATGATTAGTGATATGGAACATCTTTTCATATGTTTATTGAACATTTGTATGTTCTGTTTGGAAAAATGTCTATTCAGATCTTCTGCCTATTTTTAATTGGGTTATTTATTCTTTTTGGTGTTAAGTTGTATGAGTTCTTTATAAACTCTGGATATTAACCCCTGATCGGATATATCATTTGTGAATATCTTCTCCCATTTAGTAGACTGTTTTGTCATTTTGTGGATGGTTTTCTTTGCTGTACAGAAGAGTTTTAGTTTGATGTTAATTTTTTCTTAAATAGGAAAAATAGATAAGAAATAGGAAAAATAAAAGTCTTATGTTCAATATATTTTGAGTTTATTCTTGTATATGATGTAAGAAAGTTGTTTAGTTTCATTTTTTGCATGTATCTATCCAGTTTATTGACACCATTTGTTGAAGAGATTGTCTTTACCCCATTGTATATTCTTTCCTCCTTTGCCATAGATTAATCGACCACATAGATGTGGGTTTATTTGTGGGCTCTCTATTTTTTTCCATTGATCTACGTGTCTGTTATTCTGCCAGTGCTATATTGTTTTTATTATTATAGTTTTGTAGTATAGTTTGAAATCAGGAGGTGTGATATCTCCAACTTTGTTCTTTCTCAAGATTGTTTTGGCTATTTGGGTTTTTTTTTTTGAGGTTCCATATAAACTTTAGGATTATTTGTTCTGCTTTTGTAAAAAATGCCATGGTATTTTGATAGGGATTGCATTGCATCTATATATTGCTTTGGGTTGTATGGACATTTTAACAATAGTAATTATTTCTATCTATGAACACAGTACAATCTTCCATTTATTTGTGTCTTCAGTTTTTTTCATCTCATATCTCATAGTTCTCAGTGTACAGATCTTTACTTCGATTAAATTTATTCTTAGGTATTTTATTCTCTTTGATGCAATTGGAAATGAAATTGTTTTCTCAATTTCTCTTTCTGATAGTTCATTAATAGTGTATAGAAACACAACAGATTTTGAATTCGTTTACCAGTTCAATAGTTTTTTGGTAGTGTGTTTAGAGTTTTCTACATATAGTGTCATGTCATCTGCAAATAGTGACAGTTTTACTTCTTCTTTTTCAGTTTGGATCTCTTTTATTTCCTTTTCTCCTTTGGTTGCTTTGGCTAGGGCTTCCAATACTATGTTGAAAAAAGTGGTGAGAGTAGATATCCTTGTCTTGTTCCTGATCTTAAAAGAAAAGCTTTCAGCTTTTCACTGTTCAGTTTGGTATTAGCTGTGGGTTTGTCATATATGACCTTTACTATGTTGAGGTATGTTCTCTTTATACTCACTTTATTGAGAGTTATTATCATAAATGGATGTTGAATTTTGTTAAATGTTTTTCTTCATCTATTGAGATTGTCATATAATTTTTATCCTTTGTTTTGTCAATATGGTATATTATGTTGATTGATTTGTGGATACTGAATCTTTCTTGCATCTCTGGAATAAATTCCACCTGATAATGTTGTATGATCCTTTTAATGTATTATTGAAGTTGGTTTGCTAATACTTTGTTGAAAATTTTTGTATCTATTTTCAGTGGGTATATTGACCTGTAATTTTCTTTCTTTCTTTCTTTTTTTTAGTGTCTTTGTCTGGTTTGGCATTATGGTAATGCTGGCTTCATAGAATGAGTTTAAAAGTGTTTCTTTCTCTTATTGAAATATTTTTACAAGAATAAGTATTATTCTTCTTTAAATGTTTGGTAAAACTCACCTGTGAAGCCATCTGTTTTTGGACTTTTGTTTGTGGGAATTTTTTTATTACTGCTTCAATTTCATGGCTAGCGATCAGTTTGTTCAGATTTTCTGTTTCTTCCTAGTTCAAACTTGGAAGGTTGTATGTTTCCAGAAATTTATCCATGTCTTCTAGGTTGTCCAATTTGTTGGCATATACCTGTTAGTAGTATTCTTTAAAGATCCTTTATATTTTTGTGGTGTTGATTGTAACTTTTTCTCTTTTATTTCTGATTTTATTTGAGCCCTCTTTCTTTCTTTATTGATGAATCTGGTTAAGGTTTATCAATTGTTTATCTTTTCAAAGAACCGGTTTTTTATTTCATTGATATTTTCCATTTTTTTTTAAATCTCTATTTTGTTTATTTCCATTCTAATCTTTATTATTTCTTTCCTTCTGTTCATTTTGACTTTTGTTTGTTCTTTTTCTGGCTCCTAAAGGTGTAAAGTTAGATTGTTTAGTTGGGATTTTTTATTTGTTTGAGGTTGGCCTGTATCCCTATGAACTCCTCTCTCAGAACTGCTTTCGCTGTATCCCAATGATTTTGAAAAGTTGTGTTTTCATTTTCATTTCTCTAAAAGTGTTTTTTGATTTTTGGTTTGATTTCTTCTTTGATTAATTGGTTGTTTAATAGTACGTTTTTTAGTCTCCACGTGTTTGTGGGGTTTTTTTTTCAGTTTTTTTTTTTATAATTGATTTCTAGTTTTCTACTACTGTGATTGGAAAAGATAGTTAATCTGACTTCAGTCTTTTTGAATTTATTATAGCCTCATGTGATCTGTCTTGGACAATGTTTTATTGTATAATTAAAGAGAATGTGTTCACTGCAATGTTTGGTTGACATGTTCTGTAGATATCTACAACATTCATCTAAACTAAAGTGTCCTTTAAATCCAATGTTTCCTTATTCGTTTTCTGTCTGGATGGTTTATCGAATGATATGTCAGGTATTAAAGTCCAGTACTATTATTTTATTACTGGCAATTTCTCTTTTATGTAGTTAATATTTGCTTGTTATATTTAGGTGTTCCTATAGTTATAGTTATAGCTGTTATATTCTTTTCTTGGAATCACCTCTTTATTATTGTATAATGCCCTTCTTTGTCTCTTTTTACAATCTTTGTTTTAGAGTTTATTTTGTTTGATATGAATATTATTTGATATGAATATGAATGAATTTTTTTCATTTTCATCTGCATGGAATATCTTTTTTCATCTCTTCACTTTTAGTTTGCATGTATTTCAATCTAAAGTGAGCCTTTTGTAGGTAATGTATAGATGGGTTTTGAGTTTTAACCACTTTATATCTTTCCATTGGTGCATTTAGTCTATTTACATTTAAAGTAATTATTGATAGATTATGTATTTGTCACCATTTTGTTAGTTGTGTTTTGATTGTTTTTGTAGTTTTTCTCTGTTGCTTTCTTCTTCTCTTGGCCTCCCTTGTAGATTGCTGGTTTTGTTTAATGTTATGTTTGTGTTCCTCTCTCTTAATTTTTTGTGTATGTTTTGTACATTTTTGGTATGTGCTTACCATGAGGTTCACATATCTTGACTTACATATTTAACAGTTTAGCTTTAACAGACAGGTGTTTAAGTTCAATGTATTCTGAAAATACAACATTTTTATCCCCCCCCCCAATGCACACTCTATGTTTATGATGTTATATTTTAGGTGTTATTGCATTTATTGTTTTTATATTCGATATTTCTATTTTTGTATTTTATCCTTCATATTAGTTTTTTAAGTGGCTGAACCCCTGCTGTTACTATATATTTGCCTTTACCTGTGAGATTTTTTCTCTCATATACATTTATTTCTGGTTATTTCCTTTATTTCCCCCTTAAAAAAGACGCTTTATCATTTCTTGTAAAGCCAGTTTAGTGATGATGAATTCCTTTAGCTTTTGCTTGTCTGGGAGACTATCTCTCCTTCAATTCTGAATGACAACCTTGACAGATAGGGTATTCTAGGTTGTAAGTTCCTTCCTCCTAATACTTTAAATGTATCCTGACCCTTCATTCTGTCCTGCAAAGTTTCTACTGAGAAAGTAGCTAATAGCTTTATGGAGTTTCCCTTGCATGTGACTAGTTATTTTTCTCTTGTTGCCTTCAAAACTCTCTCTTTACCTTTAACATTCACCATTTTAATCACAATATCTTAGTATGGGTCTCTTTCAGTTAATTTTGTTTGGAACTCTGTGATTTCTGGAACCCAGATTCTGTTTCTTTCCCAAGTTAGGGAAGTTTTCAGCCATTATTTTTCAAATAACTTTTCTGCACCTTTCCCCTTCTCTTCTCTTCTGGGACCCCTACATAATGTAAATGTTAGCATGCTTAATATTGTCTTAGAGGTCCCTTAAACTATCTTCATTAAAAAATGTTTTTTTTTCTTTTTACTGTTCTGATTGGGGTGATTTTCACTATTCTGTTTCCTAGATCACTAATCTGCTCTTTGTGTCATCTAATCTGTAATTAATTACCTTTAGTGTGTGTTTTTCTTTTTCTTTTTTTTTTTTTTTTTGCGGTTATTGTATTATTCAGCTCTGATTGGTTATTTGTTATATTCTCTAACTCTTGGGAGTTCTCACTATGATTCTCTAGTCTTCTGTGTTTGATGAGCATCTTTATAACCAATACCTTGAATCCCTTATAAGGCTAATTTCTTACGTTTTTTTTTCTTTTTTTAAAAAAAAATCTTGTTTTTTCATTTTAAATACATTCCTTTGTATTTGTTTGTTTGTTTGTTTGTTTGTGTTTTTTTTTTTTTTAACTTTCTGTGTTTCTATAAAGTAGGTGAAACAGGTACTCCTCATATTCTTAAGGGTATGGCCTTGTATAGAAGTGACTCTTGTGTAGATTGCATGTGACAGCAGTTTTTGCAGACTAGCTGAAGGTGAGGCAGCCACAGGCTGAGTTGTCTTGAGGTGCTCCAGGTCTACCCTGGTAGTGTAGCCTGCTGAAGCTGGAGCTGGTCTGAGCCCAGGGTCCGAGGTATGTGGGGGCTGCCATACAGGCCAGCTAGAGTACTTGGATGGAGGTTCTGCCCTTGCTATCAAGGTGGCAGGAAACCTAAATAATGTCACTTGCCAGCACTTCTGATTCTGGAAAGTTCCAGCAGTTCCTTACCTGTTTGGCAAGTTTTAGAGTTAGTAAATGATTTTCTTCATGTATAGTCTAGGTCAGGGGACCTCAATCCCCATGCTGCAGACCAGTACCATCCAATGGCCTGTTAGGAACTAGGCCACACAGCAGGAAGTGAGTGGCAGGTCGAGCAAGCAAACTTCATCTGTATTTACAACCGCTCCCCCGTGCTAACATCACTGCCTCAGCTCCATCTCAAATCATCAAGCATGAGATTTTCATAAAAGCACTGGTCCCTGGTGCCAGAAAGGTTGGGGACTGCTGGTCTAGGTGACCTTTAAACCACTGGTTTTTACTGTGCCTCAGGGCAGTTTAATTTGTGTATAGGTCCTGCAGTTAAATTTCTCCATACTGCAAGTTGCTACATTGGGATGAGGAAGAAGGTCCCATGACTACTGTGTTTCTGCCTCTCCTATTCCTTCTCTACATGGTCTCTCTGTTTTTTGTTGTGCAGAAGCTGTTCCATCAACTCTCAGTTGTTCTTCAAGAAGAATTGCTATATATGTAGGTGTATATTCAGTGTGTTTGTGGGAGGAGGTGAGTTCAGGTTCTTGCTATGCCAACATCTTGAACCTGCCCCTCTGCCATTAGTATGTTAATTTCTATTGTTCCATACTTTTTCAAAATTAGTACTACTTTAGTTTCAACTTACCTTTCAGCCTTATTCTCAGGCTGTTACTTTTACATCTCTTCTTTGTCTTTGATCTTTCATATAAGTCTATTCTCCCTTTTCTAGGAGCTGTAAATTCTTGTCTAATTGAGAACAAGACGTCCTTTTTTGAAATATCCTTGTGTTTCCTGTCAAAAATAATTTTCAGTGGTGAACTGTGCGTCCAAAACTTCAAGATAATACTCTCTTTCCTTGTGATGCCTTATGTAATTTCCCCATGCCATGTTCTTATATGGTTGTTTTTTCTTTAAGCATCTTTAGCATAGTAAGACCCACACAGACTCTTGGTCTCATGCACTTAAACTTGAATTCATGATGACTTCTCCCAGATGCAAGGCAGTAGGGGACATCCGTGCACTCAGTTCTTTTCTAACAGGCATTTATCATGTTCTCTTCTGCATTCAAGCTGAATATTCACTTGTTCTTTGCTCAGTTCTCCCAGAATTTGGAAAACCTTTGTATTTTATATAAACAAGCTCTTTCAACAGAGACATGTAAAACTCTCAGTCTAAGGGTACACATTCCCTGGGCTCTATCTCCCTTGGCTCCCACATATAACGTTTTATGTAAAAAGAAGTACATACCTGTAGATAAAATTTATTTTTATCTGTTTCTTGTTTGGGCATAGCATAGAAAATTAAAGTGTTCACTTAACAAGATAGGTTTTTTTTCATATACATTATCAGATAGGCTGTCATTTACATTACACGAGAATCGTTTGTTGGAATGAGTGGCAATTCTGCTTAGTACCAAAGCCAACTAAAATAATGCTTCTTCCGAATGCACATGAAACTCTGTCCAAGAAACAGACCTTCTACCTTGAGCTGAAATCTCTGGACAAATGCAGAACAAGAATGCTGATGAAGTGTGGGACACTGAATGGATTTGGTAAACTGATTTGTGTCATAAATCAATATCTTGGCAGTGATGACTCTACAGATTTTTTCTTTCTTTCTTTTTTCTTTCCATTAGTTGTAGACCATGGATGTCCCAAATAGGGTTTGATGATGGAGGAAATTTGAAAATTCTGCCTACTTACTTTGTGAAAGGTCATCATATCTTTCAAAAGGTAAAACATGTAGAAACCAGTTCAGCTTTTCAATCCAGCTCCAACTACATATGCCAGGTAGTATTTTAGCAATACTTCTAAGAATTTTCCAAAATGTTACCTGTGATCCTTGGTTTTCAGATCTGCTTTAATTTTTTTCCTAGCCATTGTAATAAAACTGTCAGAGAAGACACTCAAAAATGCCTGGTGAAACTGGATATTCCTGCATTCAATTTAAATACTTTGTTAAATATACTTCTAAAAAATGACAGTGTCTGGTCTTTTCTAACTTATCACTAAAATTTCTAAAACTCTGAAAGAACTGAGCAGAAACACACAAATATTTCTCAAAAATTAGAAATTAGCCTGACAGAATCTTTGATAAATTTTCACAAACTATAAATAGAGATGGATTTGAGAATGAGGGTTGGTAGCTTCTTCACTATCACCTTGTTAAAACACAGCATTGTGGCTCATAAAATTGATGTAAATAAGGAAACAATACATTTCATCTTTATCTCTCTTCCCCACTTGATGACCTCTGACTCAGAGCCAGGATTTCACCCTACCTAAAAGTTAGGTGGTCATCACTTTACTATGTGGCTGCACTTCTTTGCCACGTATTTCTATAGCATGTCCTGAAACTCAGTAGGAATGAGGACAGACTGCAGTTGTACGTTGTAGCCAGGATACGAAAGAAGGGAAAGGTCTACTTAACAGGACTGGCTTTTGTATATGCCTGTTAGTCACATCATCAGGCAATCAGCCACAGGACTAGGCAGCTCTCCCACTTATTGCCAGGACTAAATAGAGGTAATTCCTTTCACGAATGCACTGGATACTCTCCCCACTCACCTTCTGCTTCAGGTGAGAAAAGTGGATTAGACCACCCCTTAAATGGACTATCCAGGAAAAATTTTCAAGACAGAATATAGGCCAAAGTTAAGGTTGTGAATTAAAGAGAAGAATATTTTGTTTTGTTTATAACGTCAACAAAAAAAAGCAAGGCTGAAGAACAGAAACTAGGCCAAAAACAGCACATGATATATAACAAGAGGGAAGAAGAATGGCTGAGAGGAGGCCTGATCTACAGTCTGGAAGACAAAGACAAGAAGTTAGAATAGACTTCAGTAATGAGGGTAGCAAGGAAGCTGAGCCAAGCATTCTGCACTGAGGACAGACAATGTTCTGAGAAATGTAAATTTCTACACTCCTTTGGCCAACAGAGATCCTTGGGCTGAATAAAATGACCTAAAATGACCAGCCATGAGAGTCAGGAGTGTCAGTTTGCAGGTTCAACAGAGTCATGCATGTTTGTTGACAGTCTGTTTATGAACCTCTTGGGCCAAAATATTTTGAATGGGTCTCCATGTACATCAGTACTTCAGCTATCTGGAATTTGTACAGAATGATTCATTCTGGAGAGCAGTATGATTTTGGTAATTTAGAGGACTCTTTCACCCCACCCCCAACCTCAGCTACATTATCTTCCATTCTATTTTAGTTGAAAATAACTTCGAGATGCAAAGAATTAGAGAGTGACAAATTGTACAAATAACTTTGTCAGAAGCATATGTGAATATCTTATTATGTACTTTATAGGAGAAAATTTAGTTTCTGTCGCAGTTTTATATTATGAAGTTATGCTTTATAAACTTAAAAAATAGCCCAGTAATTTTATTACAGTTACCTTAACAGTATAAAGAACATAAATACACAGACATTGTGCAGAACAAAATCTAGAGGGTTTTTTTTATATGTTTTAGTAACAGAGAATGAGTCATGTTTGAAATATAACACATGCATGTGTTTAAAGCCTAATTGGAAGTTTTATGTCAGCAATATTGTTGATGCAACTATATCTCTCTGTGTTGTAACCAAATAACCCACAACACAATGAACTAGTAACCGAAGTTAAAAAAAAAGGAGTAATTTATATTTTAAAAAAGCAAAAATAGCAGCAATTAAAAGTTACAACTGACTCAAAACAACAAAACTGACAAACTGATCACAAAATGGAAAATTTTCCCCAAATTAGACATTTTACAACCTACATGTGTATGCACAGTGAGACATTTGCAATCACAGAGCCTGGTGTGACAGTCATTTTGATTTTAGAATCCTCAAGAAACTCAAGAAAATTGCTAATTTGAGTCTATGAGCACCAAACTTTAGTTATCTTTAATATTTCAATTAGTAGGCTATAAATTAATAGCTCTATGTCGTAAGAATCTGTGGAATTATGTCATCTACTCCTAAGAACACACAGGACTTTTGGACCTGTTAGCAAGATGTGCAACAACTACACTTTGAGAACCACTGAGCTGGAATGTCCAGGTGCAGGAGGGGAGACCAAGGCCTTGCTTGGGGTTGGGAAGCTCTCTTTACGCCAACCTTTATGGCAGAGAAAACCAGACTCCTGGAAGATGAGCATTATGTAATACCCCTCAACCCCATGTTGAGCATTGCTCTTTAAAGCACCAAAATTTTAAAGAAGCATTTTTAATGGAAATTATTCCAAAGATGTATACTAATCAGTTATTTACCTTTTAATTACAGTATACCCATGCCAATTATGTTTTCATCATTGTTATTAATAAAATCAGTCATTCCAAAATACTATAATAAAACAATACCCATAGGTTTGTCTCCAAGAAGGAGATTTACCCCTAAATTACATAATCATAAACTGCATTGTGAATCCAGAAGTTTTAATAGTTTTTCTTTCTGTCTTCTTTCCTCTTTCTTGCTGTCAGATTGTCAATTCTCCCTCCCATTTCTCCTGTAGGCCACACCATTTAGCCTCTGACATACTACTTCTGATCTAAGTTAAAAACTACTATCTTGTAAAGAACTCATGTTTTAAAACATATTCTAAGTGTGTTTGGATTTTGCATAAGTCATAATTTTACAAATTGTGATTCTACTATGAATATAACATGGGAAATCAAGTACTTGCATTTGGAGGCATAGTTGTGGTTGCAATAAAAAGGCCTTATTTTGACTAACATACTTTATCAGTTTAAATTACTATTATTATTATTAATTTGAATAGTAACATACCTTACATTTTTTATGATACTCTTTAGTTTGCAGACATTTTGACCTATCTTTTCTCAAATGGTTTTTACCAAAATCCTAATAGCAAGGCAGAGTTAATCATATTCCATTAGTTCATTCATAAAGTTAAGTAATACTCAATGATGATGGTTGGTGTGTTAGGCACTGAGGAAACCAGGACTCTGAGAGGTTACATAATATGGAAAAGAACAAATGCTCAGTGAATAACAAAGCTGGATCTGATTCTAGGGCTCTCTTTGGTAATCTTTCACACATGAATGGGGTCCAAATTGTTACACTCTTTCAGGGTGAGGGGCAAATATATAATTTAACCATCTGTATTAATTTTGTGAATTAGATACTTTTATATAGAGAGTAATTAAGGCACACACAAACTCAGAGACCATTCGTAAATGAGAGCCTAGACAGTCCGTCTGTTATGCTATAAGTGGGATATGATTGTTGACCAGGATATAATAATTGTACAGTACTTATCTCTTACAACATTTTAAGCATCTTTGCTATTTTTAGCTCTCAAAACCCTACATAGACAGAAACATTCCTTCCCAGTCACTTTTCTTGAAAGCAATGGAAATCTTTTGTCTAGTAAGCTGGGTGAGTGACTCTTTCTTAATATACAAAACCCTAAGGCCTCCATGACCTTTTGATCTCCTATCCTTTACAATGTGGATCTTCTGAATCTGTCTCCCCTGCTGTGTTTCTCCAGAAATAGAACTTTTTAAGAAGGCCTTAGGTTTCCCAGTATTGTCAACTTTTCTCCTGGCAAATGATTTTCCTTTAAAGAAATATATGTGCCCAGATCCTTGTCCCAACGTGACTATGTCAAAACTTGGGAGTAAATAAATGTCTACGACATGTCCTTTCCTGCAATGAAAGAAGTCGAGGACTCTGACTAAAAAGGAAAAGAAGAATACAAAATATTCATTTTGATTCATAGATATTATTGCGAAACATTTATTTAAACTGGTCAAATGAACGCATTTTTTAAAAAATAATTTAGGTTTTCAATTAGCCAGGGTAGGTGAGAAACGATTCAGTTTGATTCCAGCAGAATTACACTAGATGAAAGCCAACAGGCACTAGGGATTGAAATAAGATCTTGGCACATCTATGTGATTATCTACTAGAGAGCAGAGAAGGAGCTTATCTCAACCACCAAGTAAACATAGTTGATTCTTGAATATATGGGTTTGAACTGTGTGGGTCCGCTTATACATGATACTAGAAGCCACATATTGTATGATGCTATTGATATGAAATATCCAGAGTAGACAAATCCAGAATGGTAGAAGACAGATTAATAGTTGCCAGGGACTAGAGGGTAGGAGGAAATGGGAAATGATTACTTTATAAGTGCAGGGTTTCCTTCTGGGGTGATGAAAATGTTCTAAAACTAGAGAGGGGTGATAGTTGTACAACACTGTGCATATACTAAATGCTATTGAATTATACACTTTGAAATAGGTAAATTGGTGAATTTTGTGTCATATGAATTTTGCTTCAATTAAAAAAATTAAAAAATACTGCAACACAAGGGAAGGCAACATCACTTTGAAAATTCAGGGAGAAAACATGCCTTTGAAAATGATTTATTATAAGAACCAGAAAAAAAAAAGAAGTATTTTCAATAACTTCAACTGAATGTGAGAAGTTACAACTCCTTGAAGCAGGTGCAGAGAGACCTAATGAGAGCCTTTGCTGAGGTTAAGACAACAGAATAATGTGAAAGGAAGTTATATGTGATATGGAAAGTTTGAAATAGAATTAAAATTGCATAGTAGAATTTAAATCCAGATGAAGATATTCAAAAGCTTAATTGACACTGTGGAAAAGTGAATTACTAGTGCAAAAGAAAAACACAAAATACTCTTTTGGAATTCAAAAAAAAAAAGAACAAATACAAGGAAATAATGAAAGGGTAGATAATAAATATGGCAGACAAAGAATGATAGAACTCAGGACAATAGACTCAAAGATCAAAAACACAACTAGGGACTTTTTTTTCTGAGCTAAAATAAAAGCCTAAAAATAGCGATAGAAAATACACCATTTTTTATATACCTTGTAATTTTTTAAGCAAAATAAATAAATAAATAGAAATAAAGCATCATATAACAGAGTAATCAAACAAGACAAACTGATCGCCTGAAAAGAAACAAAAATTGAGCTAGACATATATTTCTCTGATACACAATAGAAGATGTTGGAACAAAGTCAATACAATTTAAGGAAAAACTATTGTGAAAGAAGTATAATTTCCTAGCCAATTTATCATATGTGTGAAGACAACAGAGAGATATTCAGAGATAATAAGAGCCCAGAAAATATAAATTTATATATTTATTTTTAAAATTGCTTGAGTAAAACGGTACAGTTGCTTTGGAAAGCAATTTGGCAGTTTCATATAAAATTAAACATGAAATTACCATATAACGTAGCAATTGCATTCCTGCCATTTATTACAGAAAAATGCAAAGTTATTTTCACACAAAACCTGTGTATGATTGTTCATAGAATTTAATTTGTAATAGTCCCAAAGTGGAACCAGCCAGATGTCTTTCAAAAGATGAATGATTCAACTGTGATACATAGAATATTATTCAGCATTAAAAAGGAATAAGTTACTGATGTATGCAATAACTTGAATGAATCTCTAGAGAATTCGAATGAGTGAAAAGAAGCCAACCCCTAAAGTAGCATACTATCTAATTTCATTTTTATAATATTATCAAAATGATAAAGAAAAAGGAAAGAAATGGAGAACAGATTAGTCGTTGCTGGGGGTTAGGGACTGGATAGGGGTGGAGAAGTAGAGGAAGGTGAGCGTGCTTGTAAAGAGCAGCATGAGGTATCCTTAGGGTGATAGAACTGTTCTGTGTCTTGACTGTGATTGTGGATACATAAACTTACACATGTGATAAAATTATATAGAGATAAACACACACAAACACTAGCGAGTGAATATAAATAAAATTTGGGACATCTGAATGAGATTTATGGATTGTATCAATGTCAATGTATTGGTTGTGGTATGTACTAGAGTTTTGCAAGACATTGGAAGGAACCAAGTAAAGTATATACGGGATCTCTTTGTATTATTTCCTACAACTGTATGTGAATCTACAGTTATCACAACCAAAATTTCAATAAAAATCACTTGAAGATACTCTCCTTACCGAATTTAATCAAGTTAAGACACAACTAAAATGTAATTACCCAGAAAGTTTAAAATAAAAGGTTAAACTCAACAAATATACTCCCCCCCCAAAAAAAAAACATGAGGTGGCACCACCAATTAAAAAAAAAACAGGTCACCTCCAATACTTGCAGGACCAGCAACAAGGGTACAGATAGAGGCCCACATATTATGTGTCTTAAATATTCAAAAGTTAAAAGTTAAAAGCCAAGAAACTCTTAAATAAAAACAAGTCTGTCCCTCCTACCTTGGCACAATAAAAACATGTCCGCCCCTTCAAAACAGTCTGGAAGTCTAGAGTCAAAAACAGTATTTTCAGACTCCTCAGAGGTCCATGAAGGAAAGTGACAGCAAAGTGAAAGCTGGCTGTGGCACTAGCTCTGGGCCTGGCCAGCACCCTTTGCTTCCATGAGGGCCTGCTTATCTCCCTACCACACCAGCACCTGTCCTGGGGCCATTCATCAAGACTAGTGGTATATGCCTTCCGGGCAATATAACCTTAGAAAGAGGCTGCCAGGGTTGTAATCTGCTTTCTTTCAACTAAATAGTATGCCAGGGAGAGTTTTCTGTTGTTCTTCGTGTTCCTAACCTCAGGTTGTCTGTGGACTCCCTGCAAAGATGGCTGTGAGAAATGATCTTAGGTTCCCCAGCTTAGAGTGCAGACAGTACAACTTTGATTTTAGCTGCTTTACATATTGGATTTCTGCTTCAGATTTTGTTTAAAGTCGGTAAGGGTCCATAGCATTTTTTTTTTAAGGAAGCTTTCACATTTCAATTTGAATGACTTAACCAGTTACTCTCATTTTATTAATGTAGGGAGGAGGCAAGAGAATTAAAATGTTAATCATGCTACATTCAGAGACTACAATATGCTGATCGGTCCTGCAGCCAGGCCAGGAGGACACCTGCAGAACAAAGGAAGATTTCTGCTGGGATTACTAACAACCCATTTCCATTGTGGAAGGGGAAACTGAAACAACAGTCTTTAAGTGGCTGCCTTACACAAATAAAATAGTTCATTCCCTATGGCTAAAACCATGGGGAACTATGGATTAAAGGCTAGGAACTGCCAGCAGACCTTTCAGGCTACATACTATTCTCCTTCCACTTCCTCACTGTATACCTATATCAAAGGAAATAGAAACTAAAGAATGATATATAAACTGAATTCCCTGAACACTTTGGGTCCCTTTCACTCTCTGCCTCTGAGAGGAGACTAAGCTCTAGCTGTGAAGTGTTACCTCTTTTCTAATAAACTTTTCTCTTGACTCTAACTTTGGTATAGGTGTTATGTTGAATTTTTTCTACACTTTCCACCAAAGGACCTTCTTCTCTTGGTGCAGGACTTGGTTTTCACCCACCTTAGGGAAATTTGTCCTGTCCTGCATTTGTCCTGTCCTGTTCTCATTATCTGGCTAATTCGCATACTTCCATTCAAAGTCTTTTAGACGTCTCTCACCCACATGGATTTTTTTTTTTTTTTTTTTAGTTTTAAACTTTTTCTCAACCCAGTCTCATTTTCCTTTCCAGGTTTTCTAAAGGAAGCATGCGCATAGCCCTACATACCGCCCTCTGTTGCACTAAAAACCTTTATAAAATCTGTCTCTGAATAAGCTCATAGGTTCCTTTAGGAAAAGGACTTCCCTTCTTACCTCTGCATTCCCACAAAGTAGAGCTCACTAATGTTTGTTGGATGAATGGACCCTCTCTGCAACTCCTTGTTCAAGGTCCATGCTGCTAAAACGACAGGCATAACACTATTGGGAGAGTTCTTTAAAGGAGAGGTCCTGGGCTATCTCCCCCCAAAATCTAATAAGCATCCCAAAGCTGCTGATGCCATTGTCAGAGAACACACTTCCCAAAAGCACTGTAGTGACAACTTTCTCTTAGTTGTCTTCCTGAGAGGATTGTCTCTGGAGGATAAAATGTTCTGATAGTTGACTGAAGCATGTGGATCTACTTTGGATGAGCCTCTTTACCTTGTGCAACTAATTAATAGAAATTCTGGCTTTTACAAACATTTTTTTTTTTGTCGGTTTGGTCAATATGAATTATTTTCCCTGAGTTTGGTACCCTGTGGAATAGACAACAAAATCCACTTTGCATCCCTCACTCACTGAGGTCCAGCTCTTGGAACATGTGGACCTCATTACAGTGGTAGTGGCTCTTGAGAGTCTCTCTGAGCAGCTGTCCAGACATCTTCCTCCTAGGCCTCTCTGTCCTTCTGCCTCATCGTTACTGCAACAAATTAAATATCTTTTTCTAGTCACTTCTAAACTGATTACAGATTTAGAATGTGTGTTTAGAAGCAGAAGGCTATCCTTAAATAATTAGCACTAGGATGACTAGTTGAAAAAGACAGAATAAATCATAGCTGTTCTAAACAAGCAAAGAAACTCAGAAATACAGCTATCTCTCAGGGATAGAAGGGGGGCTGGTAGGAGTTCTGTGCTTTCTAGGGGATAAGTCATAGCCAAGGTATAAGGTAGGGGTGATGTAAGGAGAGGAAATAATTCCGAGGAAGAGGCTAATTATCCCAAGAGCTGGCTTGTAATGAAGGGCTGATTATAGCTGGGAAATTGCCTTCTTTTGATTCTCATGCATTTAATGGTGCTGTAGAGAAAAAGTCTTAGGTGCCCCGGCTCCTGTCTAGGATAATATTATTTAATAATAATAAGTGCTCGGTTCTCACCTGGTTGAGTTTGCAGAGTGGGAGGTTGGTTCACTAACACCCCTTTATGTGCTTTTAGTACCTTTCATTTTCAATGACTTCACGACATTTTGTTTTCTTTAGTTATTGTGTGTGTGTGTGTGTGTGTGTGTGTGTGTGTGTGTGTGTTGGGCTGGGGGTGGAGAGTAGCAGTAGCAAATGTTACTGTATCACTTTATGACTGGGGCAAAGGAAGCATCAGAGGCTGTGTGATTTCCTGAAGTCCATACCGTGGCTGTCAGCAGCTGTTCTTGGCAGCCCACAGAAGTTTAGGTGCCTGGTGGTTGGCAACACTTTCAGATTCTTGTTTTTGGAAATGATTTATTTAAATATAATATGAGTACATGGTTTATATATCCTCACAGAATTAAAAGAAATACAGACAATAAATAACAAGTTGGCTTCTACTTTTAAGAATGATTACACTCTTACCAAATGGCTTGGGTCAAAGTCATTTTTAAAATTGTCGCGTATATTTCTGTAAGTTCTAGGAAATTCAGCCAACCTAAAATAAAAGGAAACATTTTAAATTTTCTACCACAATAAGGAAATACTGTGTAATGGAGATTTGAAGCTAATATGAACTTCAAGTACTGAAGCCGGTAGTGAATTGTTTCAGCAAATATCTGCCATGGGCAGATTTGTGTAGCCTACTTCCCAGCCCTCTCAACTGCCCTTTTTGGATATTAATTACCTCTCATTTTAGGTGCTATTGGCATAGAGTGGCAAGGAGCAGCAGATCAACTCTTCCCTTTCTTAAGGGCTTGTAGAGGGTTTCTGGGGGGTATGGCAGAGATTCAGCAGGTATCCTCAGGAAATGCCATCCAGGGCCAACTCTGTTCCACATCTTCGTGCAACATTGTTCATTCTATAAAATGGAATAATGTTAATGTGTGCCTCCTTCCCCAGTAACTTCTCAGTAATAATTTAGAGAAGGGTGTGAAGAGTTTCTTCTTTATTCCAGTTGGTCTCTTAAATCATGAGTGCAGACTCCAACAGCTTTCACAATGACATTCACGCTTACTTCTTAAAGATAATTCAACTTTAGGTGACTGGAAATAGACTCTATATCCCCTCCCTCAACTATAACACAGCTTCCAAATTAACCAAACCAATTGACCGATAGACTGACCGGCCAACCAACCAACCAGTCAACCCACCAACCAACCAACTTCATCCTTTGATTCCACATGCAGCATTTTCCCTAATCAATGCCTAAAGGGCTACAGCTCAAGGGACAAGCTTAACTGGAACATCGGATTTGAATGGCATACTGTCTGTTTTTACTAAACCTCTCTCAGAGTCTTTTGTCTGAATTAAGGTGTCATCTACCACATCAAAGTCAAGGCAATGCTGGCACAGGCTAATAATTGGGGCGGGGGAAGCTTAATATGATATTTAAAAACTGGATCTTTGATATTCACTTAGTGGACAAGCTGAGTGGCTAGAGGTGATGGTCAAGAAGAACTCAGGGTCTTATGTGCATACAGCTCCCAGGAAAATAGATGAACTGTCCTCCTACCCATCTTAGTGGGCAGTTTACAAACTCATTGCCATTGGACCTTTTTACTTACATCATTTCCCCTGGAGCTTTAGCCCTAGCATTTCCTTTAAGTGATCTATCAGAGTTTTTCCAATGTCGTACATCTTTCTCTATGAAACTTTACAAATAAGTTTTTTCTCACTTCTTTTTATTTCCAGTGTTTTTCTATCCTTTTTGGACTGGAAGCCTAGCTACCCCTTGGCTTGCCACTTAGTCTGGCTCTATTAATGGTAATGATAATTAAAACCTTTGTAATGACCAACCTAATAAATTCAGCCAGATGTTTTAGATAGCTGTCAACTCTAAATATAAAACACACCACTTTAGCCTGAGATTCAAGTGTCATCTCATCTAGTTGGAAACACTTAGTTCTATGTCGTTAAAAAAAAAAGCGTTGCCACTGGGGCGATCTAAAATCTGTTGTGCCCCAGTAGCACTGAGGGATACCTTGGTTCTTTTTGCCAACGCAGCAAAGATTACAGATCAGAAAATTGGAAAAAGTAAGATTTATTAAACTACATTTCAAGAGAGAAATGGGCTTGTTTAAAGTACACTCCAAGGGAGTGGCAGGTTATAGTGAAGAGGGCTGTAACTGTGCAGAAGTAAAAGTTAGGGTTTGTTAAAGTGCCCTTTGAAGAATGAGTGGGTTACAGCATAAAGGGCTGTAACAGCGTAGAATTCAGGAAGAAACTTTATGTTGTGGCTATGATGGGTGGTTACAAGGATGGAGCTAAATGATTGGCATGTGAGGTCATTTGGATTGACATTTGGCTATTATATAACCTTTTGCCCACTGCACATATGACCCAGAATTCAGCCTGTTATAATTAGATTAATAAACTTCCAGGCATAGGTATGATATTATAATGATAGCATAATGAGGCTGAGGTGAAAAGAAGGTCAGTGTAGGACTGATTGCGTTGTGGCCGGATTAAACCAGCTACTGGTTTATGGCCCTTCATTTCTTTGTTCCTCAGGATGTGGGGGTGATTTATAACTATAAAATGGGTGTTTCAGGGAGGTATTTTGGCAGAGCTTTTATTCCTTAATTCCTCTATTGCTCATGTCTACCTAACTACCTAACTTAAGCAAAAACAGAAAACCACTTCAGATGTTATTGTTGACCCATGCAAACAAGCCCATCATGCTATTGGCTTTGCTATCCATTTTAAATGGTGAGAATTATTTTTCAAAATATAAACCATTTTGTTTATAGAGCCAATCAGTAGCACTCTTAATTAATGTATCACCAGGGCTAAGAACTTAGGGTCAGAGGAGCAGACTACATTAGATTTTTGTAAACAATGTTAGGTATTTAATTTAATTCCCAGTAATTCATCAGGGAATAACTCCTAATCTGGATATTATAAAAAATAGAACCTAAAGAATCATCTTGAGCTTATTATTATTATACTAGGATTTTTAAAAGTTGAAATCATAAAAAACAAGCTAAATGATAAAGCTAGACTCACTGATTATTGACTCTTGATAAACAGGGAAATGTTTGGAAAACCCAATCATCTACTGTTTTAGAATTTTTTTCCATTATAAAATGTTAATATTTTTCACATAGGTACACATGTTTCTGCACAAGTAGTTCATAGTTACTATACATCTACCAGACTGGCTGAGTTTCTGATTTTAGTGAAAGGGGAGTTTCAACTTTGGAGATAGAATGCCTCCAGTAAGTTTTATATTTTAGAATTCTTTTAAGTGTATTTGCAGGTTAACTGGGTTCTAACCAAATACTTCTTTTCTACTTTTGATCTGCTTGCAGAAAATTTGAATAGAGGGAAATTCCTTCCTTAGTTTTTAGGCAAAATTACTAGGACTAGGACTACAAACTACCATTTTTTAAGCTGTAGTTAAAAACCTGCTATCAGGCACCAAAATTAACTCAGAATGGATTATAAACCTAAATATAAAATCTAAAACTATAAAAATCCTGAGTTGGCCAAAGATTTCTTAGATATGATAGCCAGACTATAATCCATAAAAAAAAAAAAAAAAGATACCTTGGTCTCCATCAAGATTTAATACTTCTAGTCTCTGAAAGACAATAAAAAACAAGCCATAGACAGGGGGAAAATTTTGCAAAACACATATATGACACAAACCTTGCATCCAGAATACATAAAGAACTCTCAAAACTCAATAATGAGAAAAGAATCAACCCAATTTAAAAAAATGAGCAGAGGTTTAAGCAGACACTTCACCAAAGAAAATATATGAATAGCAAATAAACACATGAAAAGATACTCAACATTATTAGCATTAAAAAAGTGCAAAAAAATCACAATGAATTACTAGCATACACCTACTAGAATGGCTAAAGACAATAACAACAACAATCCCAAAAAAAAACAAAAATCAAACAAACAAACAAAACAAACATACTGAGAATACCAAACCCTAAAGAGGATCAGGGGCAGCTGCAACTCTCATGTATGACTGGTAGAAATGCAAAATGTCACAGTCAATCTATATAACAATTTGACAGTTTTCTTCTAAAGTTAAAAATATACTTACCATACCACCCAACAAACCCATTCCTAGTTACTTATCTAACAGAAATAAAAATGTACTGTCACATAAAACCTTATATAGTAGTTTTCCTTTATTCCTGGTTTAGCTTTCCATGGTTTTAGTTACTTGTGGTCAACTGTGATCGAAAAATATTAAATAAAAAAGTCTAGAAAGTTATAAGTTCTAAATTGTATGCAATTCCGAGTAGTGTGATGAAACCTTGTGCCACCCATTCTACCCTGCTTGGGATGTAAATCACCCCTTTGTTCAAAGTATCCACCTGTTAGGCATTTAGTTACCCTTCCAGTTATCAGATTGACTGTCATCGTATTGCAGTGCCAATGTTCAAGTAAACCTTGTAAGTAGCCTAATGCTAAACCATATTGCCTATGTCATTCACCTCACTTCATCTCCTCATGCAGGTATCGTCTCACCTCCCATCAGCACAGGAAAAATACAGTGAGTCTAGTATAGTAAGACATTTGGAGAGATACCACATTCATGTAACATTATAGTATATTATATAATTATTATATAACACACTATTCTTAGTTACTGTTGTTAATCTCTTACTGTACCTAACAAACTTTATCATAGTTATATATATATATAGGAAAAATATAGCATGTATAGGTCCAGAATTACCTGCGGTTTCACACATCCACTGGGGCCTTGGAATGTATTCCCCATGGATAAGTGGGGACTACTATACATATTTATAATAGTTTTATTCATAATAGTCCAAAACTGGAAGTCAACCAAATGTCTTTAAATAAGTAAATGGATAAGCAAACAATTGTATATCTGTACAATGGACTACTATTCAGCAATAAAAATGTTCAAACTATACATGAAGCAGCATAGATGCATGTCAAACACATTGTGATAAGTCGAAGAGACAAAATTCAAAAAGTAACATACTGTATGATTCCATTTATATGACATTTGAGAAAACATAAAACTATAGGGACAGAAAACAAGATTGGAGTGTTGGGAATGGGGAGAGGAGTTGACTATAGAAGGTTTTGAGGGAATTTTTTAAGGTGGTGGAACTGCTATGTATTGATTATAGTGGTTATATACTGTGTTTATTTGTTGAAATTAATAGAATTGTTTATTAGAAAGAATGTGTTTCACTGTATATAAATTATATCTTAATCAGTACAACTCCAATATCAATTACTCAGAAGAGATAGTCTTAAGAAAATATTTAATTAATTTAATACTTTAATATGCTTAACACTTTACTTCACTGTCATTAGCAAAGGTCAGAGCTTATAAACAGAGCCCTACTTTAACGACTCACCTCAGAAAGTTTTCTAGTCAGCCTCATCATTATTCCCACTCTTCAGGCTTTGTTCGCGTTCTCATCATCTCTCAAGAACAGTATTTTAAAAGTCTGCAAACTAGTCTCCCTTCTTTCATTAGATTTTCTTTGATCCATGTTGCATATTGGTCTTTTTTCCCTGCCAATGCTGTCACTTACTTTTTCCTTAAAGCCCATTAACAGCTCTCACTCTAGGTTGAAGTCTGAATTCCTTAAAATGAATAATGGTCTCACTGACCATAAATTCTGCCCCCCTTACTCCCTTAAATGCATATAAACTATCTGCATACATTTGTTCATATATGCATGCCATCATCTCATTCACTCTTCCTGGAATTTCTTTCCATATCTTGTTTACCTGGCTGATTCCTACTCATCTTTTAAGATTCAGCTAAAGGTAGAGAGAGTACATATACTTCCCAATTCCTTCCATAACATTCTAGGCATGGAACATTTATTATAATTGTAACTTTTGTATCTGCTTATATTGTTCTGCCTCTGCAGCTTATTCAAATGGTTTCATCTTGATCTTACACAAGGTGTCTTCAATAAATTCACTTAAACCATTTACCACATCCTTGCGGAGCAACTCCTTTGGGATAGTCAGGCATTATCTGCTTGCAAATAATGCATGGCCTAATAGGAAAAAAAGAATGAAAGTAAATTAATGATAATGTACCCTGAGAAGCACATTAGAAGTATGCACAAGATACAGAAATACCACAGGGCAATGATTAATAGTGAATTTTTCTTGATTAATAGCTAGTTACCATGTTCTTCGAAATGTTCTAGGACCACATGAAAACATGTCCTAATATGGCTTTATTACCTTATTCCAAAAGAGAAATATTTATTCCTCCAGTTCTTTTAGCAATTCTGAGAAGGAGGATTTTAAGTTGCCATCTTACTAATTTGGAAATTGGGAACAAGAGAGGTTGACCAAAGCAAGTAAGAAGAATGTTTAAGGTTAGAAGTGAGAATTTCCACCCCTCCCGCATCCCACATTTCCACCCCTCCCGCATCCCACCCACAGTCTTCCTTCTAATTAGATCTCATTACTTTGGTGCTTCCCCTCACTTTAGTTTTGTTTTTTTATTCTTGTGCCTATTTGGCTCCTAACCTCAACTTTTTCTAAAGCTTTGGCTTCTTTTTAAAAACATTGCTGAGTCCAAGGACATAGCTTTTCCTATTCTAGGCTGATTTGAGTAACCAATGTGAAGGCTGATATTCAAACTATTTAATAACCAGTATTGCATGGGCACCAGCCATTCATAATGGTCACTGTTCGATTCATCACTCTGGCTTAGGAACTACCTCTCTGACCAAGCTCCAGCCCTACACCCACACCTTGACATGCATCTACTTGATTAGAATTCCTGCCAGCCTTGTCCAGGCCTCTGGTGAAGGAGACATGGAGAAAGAATTTCACTAATTAAAAGGCTTTGTATTCTTGCAGACAATGGCAATACAATATGATATATGTGTAAATGGAGACTTGAACAAAGAATGATGAGAGCTTAGGAAAAAGTATGACTCTTGACCAAAAAACTATTAAAACTGATAAACAAATTTAGTAAAGGATACAAAATCAATATACAAAAATCTGTTGTATTTCTATACACTAATAACAAACTATCAAAGAGAAAGAAATTATGAAAACAATCTTGTTTATAATTGCAACAACAAAAAACCTAGAAATAAATCTAAACAAGGAGTTGAAAGATCTGTACACTGAGAACTATATGACATTGATGAAGAAAACTGAAGAAGACACAAATAAATGGAAATGTTTTTCATGTTCGCAGATTGAAAGAATTAGTATTATTGAAATATCCATGCTATCCAGAATAATCTACAGATTCAAAGCAATTCTTATCAAAATTCTCATGATATTTTCAAAGAAATAGACCAAATAATTTTAAAATTTGTATGGAACCACCAAAGACACCAAAAAGCCAATGCAAACTTGAGAAATGAGAACGAAGCTGGAGGCATCACACTTCCTGATTGCAGACTATATTAAATGATCATTATGATATAACAAAACATTATAGTATTGACATGAAAATAGATACACAGATTAATGGCACATAATAGAGAGCCCAGAAATAAGCTCACACATATATGGCCACTTTACTTATGACAAAGGAGCCAACAATATACAATGGGGAAAGGACAGTCTCTTTAATAAGTGGTGTTGGGAAAACTGGAACTCTACCTGACACCACGTGTAAAAATTAATTCAAAATAGATTAAGGACTTGAAGGTAAGACCTGAAAACATTAAACTCCTAGAAGAAAAGATAGGTGGTAAGCTCCTTGACATTGGTCTTGGCAATGATTTTTTTGGATTTGACACCAAAAGCAAAGGCAACTAAAAGCAAAAATCAAGAAGTGGGACTACATCAAACTAAAAAGCTTCTGCACAGTGAGGGAAATCACCAACAAAATGAAAAGGAAACCTACCAAATGGAAGAAAGTATTTGAAAATCATATATCTGATAAAAGATTACTATCTAAAATATATAAAAAAATTCATACAACTCAATAGCAGAAATCCAAACAATTTGACTTAAACCGGGCAGAGGATCTGAATAGACATTTTTCCAAAGAGGACATACAGAAAACCAATAGGTATATTGAAAAGTGCTCAGAATCAGTAATCATCAGGGAAATGCAAATCAAAACCATAATGATTTACCATTTCATACATGTGAGAGTGGCTATTATCAAAAAGATAAGAAATGACAAGTGTTGGTGAGGATGTAGAGAAAAGGGAAGCCTTGCGAATTATTGGTAGGAATGTAAATTGGTGAAGCCACTATGGAAAACAGTATGGAATTTTGTACAAAAAATTAAAAATAGAACTCTCATATGATCCAGCAATCCCACTTCTGAGTATTTATCTAAAGAAAACAAAAAAAACTAAATCAAAAAGATATATGTACCTCCCTGTTCTTTGTGTGTTTTTTTTTCCCATATCCAAGATATGAAAAAAAACTTAAGTGTCCATTGATGAATAAATGTCCATTGATAAAGAAATTATGGTGTATATATACAATGGAATATTATTTAGCTATAAAAAGAAGGAAAGCTTGTCATTTGCAACAACAAAGATGGAACTTGAGGGTGTTATTCTAAATGAAATAAATCAGACAGAAAGACGATACTGTGTGATCTTATTTATATGTGGAATCTAAAAATAAAACTTGAACTCATAGATACAGTCAACAGATTGGAGGTGGTTAGAGGCAAGAGTTGCGGGGGAGAGTAGTGAAATGGTTAAAGGGGGTCAAAACATAACAAACACCCAGTTATAAAATAAATAAGGCTTGAAGATATAGTGTATAGCATGGCAACTACAGTTAATAATACTGTATTACATATTTGAAAGTTGTCAGGAGAGTAGATCTTAAAACTTCTCAATGCAAGAAAAAAATTGTAACTATGTATGATGATGGATGTTAACTAGATTTATTGTGGTGACCACTTCATAATTTATAGAAATATCGAATCATTATGTTTTACCTCTGAAACTGTTATAATATTATATGTCAATTGTACTTCAATTAAAGCGTAGGATGGCTAAGGCTATATGAGGAAATTAGAGAAGAATCACATGAGAAATAATACTTGAGTGGCCTTCACAAATGAGAGGCTTCATTCCTGTGTATTACTCAAGGTGGAGGTCACAACTCATATAGAAGTGGGGTAGTACAAAGGAATATAATCAGTAAGTCAGCATGATAAAGTATAGGAGACATGCACACCTACACTGGGTTGAGGGGCTTGATTGCTGATCCTGCTGTAAAGAGTTTTGCATATACCATGCCATGAAGTCTGTGTGCTACACTTATCCTAAAGAAACAGAAGAGGCCCAAAGAACTTCAAGCAAGAGAGTGATGAACCCAGATTGTCCCATTAAAAAACTGAAGCTCTAGGAAAGATCAGTTGCCAGTTGTCCCCAGAATGGGCGCTCTTGAAGGGCAGTGTGGTCATATGTAATCCATGTATAATTACTTCTCCACTAAGATATCTGAACTTGTGTGTTTAGATGTGAAGCTTTACTATTTCTTCTGAAGTTAGTAGGCTCTGATCTTGTATCTGAATTCTTCATGTATAGCTTTAACAAACAATATCAACTTACTTACCAAAGAACATGTATCTGGCCTGTAAAATGAAAGTATTCTTTACCTGCTATTAACATATGTGGGAAAATAATTAAGTATCAAAATTAAGAGGCCCAGGAACTAGATGATATCATGCAAGTGCATGTTTCTCTGTTTACAAAAATCTGTCATATCTAATATCTTACCGTCATGCCACAACAATTCTCTGGGATAAACAGGGAAAACCAAAAGCTGGAAATAAGGGCTGAGTTAGTGCCTACTCAAGTACAGACCAAAGTATAATATTTATTCTGTTCTCTTGATGTGAAAAAACATTCATTCTCAGCATGTGATGCAATTCTTGTATATACTTTTAGTAGTAAATATTGAAGATCTATTTGAGCCAGTGTACTCAAAAAAAAAAAAAAAAGACAACACAATTATTACCATAATTAATGTCTAATAAATCCTAAGGGCTGGGCTGAAACTTGGGCATACCAATGAAAGAGTTCTTTTTCATTTTTCCACAGTTTTATTGAGATATAATCCACATGTCATACAATTTATGTGTTTAAAATTTACAATTCAATAGTATTTGGAATATTCACAGAATTGTGAACCATCACCACAATTGATTTTAGAACTGGTTTTAGATTTAGATTTTTAGAATTCATGTTTCATCATCCCAAAAAGAAGCCCCAGGTGCCTGATAGCAGTCACTCCCAATTTCCCTCAAACCCCACTAGCTTGAGCAACCACTGATCTGCTTTCTGTCTCTATAGATTTGCCTATTCTGGACATTTTATACAAATAGAATCATAGAGTTTGTTATCTTTTGCCTTACTTCTTTCACTTACAGTAATGTTTTCAAGATTCATCCCTGTTGTAGCATATATCAATACTTTATTTTTATTGTCAAATAATATTCTATTGTATAGCTATGCCACATTTTATATCCATTCATCAGTAGATGGATATTTGGGTTATTTCCACTTTTGGCTATTATGAATATTTGTATACAAGTTTCCATGTTGACATACGTTTTCATTTCTATTGGATATACAAGTAGGAGTGGAATCGCTGGACCTATAGTAACTATGTTTATCATTTTGAAGAATTCCCAAATTGTTTCAACAGTGGCTGTTGTGGACCGAATGTCTGGGCCCACACTCCATCCCCCACCCCGCCCCTGCCTCAATTCATATATTGAATTCCTAAAGGCCAATGTGATGGTATTTGGAGATGGAGCCTTTGGAAGATAATTAGGTTTATATGAGCTCAGTAGGGTCAACTCCCAGGGGGTATTAGTGTTCTTATAAGAAAAGGAAGGCAGATCTTTCTCTCTACCTTGCTAGGACATAGTGAGATGTCTGTCTGTAAGCCAGGAAGTTGGTTCTATGAAGAATCAAATCCACCTTGCTCTTGGACATTTTAGATTCCAGAACTGTGAGAAATAAATACCTTTTGCTTAAGCCACCCCATCTATAGTATTATGTTTTAGCAGCCTGAACTAACTAATGCAGTGGCTGAACCGTTTTACATTCCTACCAGCAAAGTATGAGGGTTTCAATTTCTCCATATCCTTGCCAATGTTTGTAATTTTTTCTTTTTTTGGATTATAGCCTCCCTAGTGGGTGTAAAGTGGTATATTATTGTGATTTTGATTAGACCCTGATGACTAATGGTGTTGAGTATTTTTCTTGTCCTTGTTGGTTATCTGTATATCTTCTTTGGAGAACTATCCAGATGAAATTACAAAAGGCAAGTGAGAGCATGCTGAACACTGTGAAGATAATATAAATGCAAGGTATTATTATGGATGTTAAAGGGCATGATGCCAAGAACTTAAGAGAGGATATTGAATTGTGGAAGTAGGTAGTTAGCACATAAAATGGTAGTTTAGAAAGTTAAAGGTGGGAGGCAGGAGTCAAAAAAATAGGATGATTGAAAAAGAAATACTGAAACTGATATACTACATTTTTTGGATTTAAAAACAAATGTAATCATTATGCAGTAGTGTCTCTAATGTGGGCTCCACATGTAGGTAAACTATTTTATTATGTGTACGGTAGGCTTCTCAATGTTGGCATGATTGATATTTGGGCTGGATAATTCTGTGTTGTGGGGGCTGTCCTGTGCATGGTACAATGTTTATCAGCAACCCTGGGCTCTGCCTACTAAGTGCCTGTAGCATCTCCAGTTGTGACATTTTACCCCCGCTCCACTGAGAACAACTGGAGTAGGGTA
This sequence comes from Eidolon dupreanum, assembly GCA_028627145.1. Taxonomy (NCBI): domain Eukaryota; kingdom Metazoa; phylum Chordata; class Mammalia; order Chiroptera; family Pteropodidae; genus Eidolon; species Eidolon dupreanum. The sequence goes on along the minus strand of CM053514.1, from coordinate 44,223,383 downwards.
CGAATGAAAGCAGTAATTCCTACTCAGCAACGATGTGCAAAATGTGATGACCTGCAAAATCCCATTCCAAGCAGGTCTTAGCTAGCCAGTGCACCCCGAGTATCTGTGGTGGCCCTCAATGTTCTCTGTGGTTTATTGTATTACCTTCCTAGGTGGATGGATACTTGGCCACTAGTTCCTCTCATTTAAATCCATTGGACTGTGTCTTGCTGGTTTCCCAGATGCTTTAGCAATTTAAGCCTTACTTATCTCTTTTCCCAAAACTTCTCTTCTCACCATACACTTTTGCATCTGCTATAATAAACTTCCAAGTCTTCCCTGGAGATGTTATCCCCAGATGTGATTCTGCATTTATATGCATTGTTTTCCCAACCAGGAATTCTTGGCGGGTGGTGACTGCTTTACTTGTCGTTATTTCAGCTTCTATCAATTTGCCTGGAACATAGGAGGTACTTAATAACCGATCAATGTATAAAGAAGGAATAAATAAACTGATGTAAAAGGAGCCCCAATGAGGCATCCACAGCACAACTGGATGGTCGTTTTAGATAATTAGTTTAAGGATTCAGTTCAACAACTAATGAAGTTCTTTGATTAGGGCTACTTTGAAAAACAAGAAAAGGAGTTAAGTTGAACAGAATCAAACAATGGTATGGATGAGGTACATAAAAATTTACCTCCTAATTAATTGAGACTTGCACACATAGCTAATTATAATATGCAGAGTGCAGGTAAAATCTTGCTCAGTCACTAATACTTACTCCGTAATCACAGTGCCTAGCGGCCACATCTCAATGAAGATCCTGGTGTGGAACTAAGCCCCACCCTTGGTGCCTGACTCATGCTGTCTGTTCTGGAATCTTGTGCTACTCTGCACTGTTACCATGCCAAATCCTGTCTCGCTCTTCCAGGACGTTTTGTGCTTCTCTGATGCCTGCTGCTGCTGTTGCCCTTGCTCCTCTGGGCCTCTGCAGTTCTGTACTGCATCATGCTGCACCCAGGCTGAGGACTGATGGCTGCCTTCAGAGCTCAGAATTCTGCTTCCATTGTGCTGCCAATCAGACTGTACTATTCTCATTTGCCTGGCCTCAGACTGATCATCCCCCCTTCTGTTGTTGTCTAGAACTCCCACATCGGTGCTGTGCCTTCCCTGAAGTGCGTAGGTCACTGCTGTACATCTGCTGTTAGCTTTTCTGAGCACTTTAAGAGGAGCCATTTATCTTTGTGGTTTCTGGTGGGAAGAATAGCTTCAGGGTAGAGCCTTATGAAAAACATTTCTTAGAAACAGACTTCTTCTAGTTTCATTTCTCCTTCTGTCACATTTAAGCCTTCCTTGCTGTATCTAGATGGTAAGAATTATTGTGCTTATCGCATGCATCTATTTTGTCAGCTAGGATTGGAGAAAGCCTCAAAAGTCTTTATACTGTATCACTTTACGCTTTATCACTATACACATTATCTGAGGAAAGAGATAAGTAAGGCTGAAACACACACACATATGCATGCACATGCATGCTTATACATAGAATTTCTTTGGAAGGATACATACAAAAGTAATGGAATTGGTTGCTTCTGAGACAGGAACACTGGGTAGTGGGGAGACAAATGACAGAAGGGAAATTTTACTGTGTCTTATTTTGTAAACTGACTTCTGAACTAAGGAAATGTGTTACCTATTCTAAATATAAGTGGGCAAAGGCTACGAATGAACAGTTCACAGAAAAAGAAATAACAACTTTTATAAAGATATGAAAAGATGTGCAAACTTTCCTTTAACAAAAGAAGTGTACATTTAAACCAGAGGACATTTTTTATATATTCAGTTGGCAAAGATCAGAATATTAAGTAATACAGAGTATTGATGAGAGTTAAACATGTTCTCTCATACACTGTTGGTAGGATGTAAATGGATTTGGAGATCAGTAGCTATAAACATGCCCTGTGAGAGAAATTTCTCTTGCAGAAACTTATCTATACATGTTTTCATATATCATGCAACACATATATAGACATTCAATGCAAAATTATTTGTATTGGCAAATGATTGGAATTAATCTAAATCTCCATCAATAATGATTGGGCAAAAATTCATGGTACATTTATATAGTTATAATATTGTCATTAAAAATGTGCTTATATGGAATAATCTCCAAGATATTTACTTCAGTGAAAAAGATATGATGCTCAACAGTGTGAATACAGAATGTTTTTCTTTTAGAATATTTATCTTTCTATCTATATCCTTCTATCCCTTTGTTTTTCTACCTCTCTATCTCTCTTATCTATCTATCTATCTATCTATCTATCTATCTATCTATCTATCTAATCTATCATCTACCTACCTATCTATCATCATCTATCATCAGTCATACCCTCTCCTTTATCCCTGTCTCTATATATCTTCCTCCAACTCTATCTCTATTTACCTCTCTCTTTCTTTCTTCTGCTTATCTAGAGAAAATCTTTGTAAAGATATGCAGTAGACAGTACTGCATAATTTTTATCATATACCCTTCTGTACTGCTTGAATATTATCATATCAAAAGCATACATAACTGTTCATTTAAAGATTCTTATTATAAAATAAATTGTCAATGCTACATGTACTGTTTTCTTTTTTATTAAAGTATATATTTTCTTTTTTTTATTATTAGTTTCAGATGTATAACATAGTGATTCAATATCTACACATTCTATGAAGTGAGCACCATGACAAGTCTAGTAACCTGCCACTGTACAAAGTTATTACAACGTTATTGGCTATATTCCCTGGGCTGTACACTACATCACCATGGCTTATTTATTTTGTAACTGGAAGTTTATACCTCCTACTCCGCTTCACATTTTTTCCACCCATTCCCCACCCCACTCCCCTCTGTAAGCCATCAGTTTTTTTCTGTTTCTATGAGTTTGTTTTTATTTTATTTTTTTATTGTTCATTTTTTTTATATTCCACATGTAAGTGAAATCATATGGTATATGTTTGACTTATTTTACTTATCATAATACCCTCTAGGTTCATCCACGTTGTTGCAAATGGATAGATTTTATTCTTTTTTCATTGCTGAGTAATATTCCTGTGTGTGTGTGTGAGTATGTGTGTGTGTGTGTGTGTGTGTGTGTGTGTGTGTGTGTGTGTGTGTGTGTACTACCTTTTTTATCCATTTGTCTATCCATGGACACCTAGGTTGGTTCTATTATATTGACTATTGTGAATAATGCTTCAATGAACATGGAGATGTATATGTCTTTTAAGTTAGTGTTTTGGTTTTCTTCAGATAAATACCCAGAAATGGAGCACTGGGTTGTATGGTATTTCTATTTTTAATTTTTTGAGGAATCTCCATATTGGTTTTCATAGTGGGTGAACCAGTTTACAATCCTACCAACAATGCAGTAGAGTTTTCTTTTCTCCTCCACAACACTTATTACTTGTTGTGTTTTTTATAATAGTCATTCTGACAGGTATGAAGTGATAAATCATTGTGGTCTTGATTTACTTTTTCCTGATGACCAGTGATGTTGAACATCTTTTGTATATCTATTGTCCATCTGTATGTCTTTTTTGGAGAAATATCTATTCATGTCTTCTGCCCACTTTTTAATCGGGTTGTTTGTGTTTTTGATATTGATTTGTATGAGTTCTTTACATATTTTTGATACTAACTCTTTATCAGATCTATTATTTGTGAATATCTTCTAGTTAGCGAACTGTCTTTTCATTTTGTTGATGGTTTCCTTTGCTGTGAAGAAGATTTTTATTTTGATGTAGTACTATTTGTTTATTTTTGCTTTCTTCCCTTGCTTGAGATGACACTTCCAAAATGATATTGCCAAGACTGATGTTAAAGAGTTTACTGCCTATGTTTTTTTCTAGCATCTGTTTTCTTTGCTCCATTTTATACTTCTTTTTTTAGTTAAGAAAGTTGGCATTTTTTTCCTGTTGGTACTTTATTACTAATGCATTATATATTGCCCTTAATGTTTATTTATTTTTTTGTTATTTAGGCTTGTACTATTTAGTTTGTATGTTTCAAAATGTGTTATTTAACTTCCACATAATTTCTATCCAATAGTAAATTAGAATTTTGTTTCACTTCTCCCCCTCAATTTCCATTTATTTTGGTTGTTCCTTCTTTGTCATAATATATAATATTTATTTATTTATTATCTTTCTTATCCCACTTTTATTTTAGTCTTAGATTTATAATTAAATATAATAAATTGTCACCAACAGTACTTTTGCTGAAGTTTATCTGATTATCTCTTGATTATATGAAGCTGATGCTCTACTAGCTTCCTTAGGAATGGCTAGTAAGTTCTATATTTCCTGATATTGTGCATGTATAAAATAGCCTTGATATTTCAAGAAGAGCTTGGCTGGATATAATTCTTTATTCACACTTCCTTTCCTCACCTTCTTGACAATTTTGCACTATTGCTGTCTTGCTTTGTATATTTCTCTTTCAATATCTTTTGCTAACCTGTGTCTTTCCTTTGCAACTTTGTTTTTTTCTTACAGACACAGAAACACTTTTCTCTTTCAAATTTGATAATTTCATTATGGTATATATTGGAATTGACCATTCAAGATCAACTTTTCCAGTTACATGGTAGGCTCTTTTAGTGAATAGATTTGAATTCTTTACTTCTGGAAACTTTATTTATTATAGTTTTAATTTTATTCAGTTTCATTGTTTTTATTTTCTTTTCTTATCTTCCTGACTCCAATTATATGTATGTTAGATCTTTTTTGACTATTTATATCCTTTTTTTTTTTACACTCTAAGCCTATTTACCTTTGGCTTTATTTTGTTATTTTCTCATTTGTTTTCATTCTTCTCCTCACTTCTCATTGTTATATTTTCAATTGAATCTATTCTCCCTTGGACATTTTCTAATTATATTTTTATTTTCTAGAGAATTTTGTCTGTTTAAAAAATTTTTTCTTTATGAGTTCTATCAATTCTTTTTTCACATGGCTCTATTTTTATGACTTCCTGGTGTTTGTTTTTAAAATTTTTCCATTGGAACTTTTTTTATATGTAGATTAAAATTCTTGGTTATAGACATTTATTTCAGTTTGGGATATTGTATTTTATGGTTGTTTTATGGTGAGAATTTTCATCAGTGAGAATTTTTTATTTTTATCTTGTTTTCTCCTATTATTAGCTTGTGTGGCTGTTAGTTGCCATTTTCTGTTCATTGTGAAATGTCTAATATTTTTCTGGACAATTATAGGAAGATGTGGGTTTCAATGGCTTAATTGATTTCTTAGTTCGATAACACTTTTTTAGTATAATAAAGTGTAATTTTAAAAAATGTTGGTTCCCGTTTCTTTGTTTATTGCTGAGTAATATTTGTATGTGCAGAATATTCCAGCAATATTCTAGTGAGGCACAGAGAGAAGTTGGTATATGTTCTGAAATAGCAATTTTTTTGTAGACCCTTAATTTTCACTAGTTGTAATTTTCCCCATGACTATCAAGACTATGAAGTACTACCATTACTTCCAAATCAGCCCCTTTTACCGAAAAAATCCTACCTTCTTGAGACTACAACCTCTGGTACTACGCTCTTTCCTCTTTTTCTTTTTCAATTTTATTATTTTATATAACCTTTATATCAGGGAAATTGGCTATTATGTGTTATAAGTATTTCTTCATTCTGGATTGAACTCATATGGAGGACAGGTAATGTTATTTAATCCTTAGTTATCACTGTTAACATCATGATGCACTTTCCTGTTTTATTAATTTTTTCAGATTTCCTATGATGTTGCTCCAGCATGTGCACTGGAGCTGGCTCTGCTAGTTTTAAAGTATTTGTTTTCTTACTCACGTGGAATTTTGTTTGCAGTATTCTTTGTTTCTCAGTCGTGCTCTAGGCATAGTTAAGATGACTTAATTTGCTTTCTTTGTTGTTCTATTTAGTTTTGGAAGGATTTGTTAAGAGGACCAGATTTAGGTGTCTGATATTTCCTATAAGTCTTGGAGATCATTCTACTGTATTACCTCATAGATGTATTTCCACTCTTTTCTGAATCTTATTATTTCAGTTTAGGAATTAAATGTCAGTCAATGTGTCATTGATCACTTTCCTTTGACAACTTTAAAACTTTCTTTTTTTCTTAGTGTTTAGCACATATACTATGATGGACCAAGGATTTCGTCCTGTTTGTGATTTGTAGTTCCTAGCTCTTTTTGAATTTATGACTTAATGTCTTTCATCAGTTTTGAAGTATTTTCAGTCAGTATCTTTTAAAAATATTGATTTTGAACCACTTTCTCTCTCTTCTTCTTTTGGAACTCAAAAGACATGTATTTAGGCCATTTTTCTGTTCTCTATATTTCTTACCCTTCCTTTTGTATTTTCCTTCCTATTTTCTTCCTTCTGAATGTTTCTTTCTTTCTAGACTTTTTCTTCTGACCTAACTTTAATTTACTATTTCTCTCTTCACATGTGCCTACTGTGCTATTAATCCCATTTCTTGAATTCTTGATTTTAGTTACTGTATTTTTCATTTGTAGAATATACATACTTTTTATTGTTTTCAGTTTCTTGCTGAAATTTTTAATATTTTATTTTCTAGGGTGACAAACCCTTGTACTTTGCTAGGAATGAAGGGATTCCTGAGATACAAGGCTTTCAATTCTAAAACTGGAAAAGTCTCAGACAAATCAGGATGTGTCGATTGCTCTACTTGAGTAAAGAGCATAATTTTAAAATCTAGTTTGTAGATATCTCTAACATATAGAAGCTATTTCTATCACCTATTGATTTTTTTTTCTGCTGCCCTTTTTAAATGGTATTTTGTCTCCTTGTACACTTAGCTACTTTTAACTGTGTTGGACAATGTATTTTCAAAGTACTTTATAAAAATAATTTGAAGCTGGTCAAGAGCAAGATGGTGGACTAGGTAAAAGCAGGGTTTGCCTCCTGCCAGATCCACATTGAAATTATGACCAAATTATAAAATGGTAATTGTGGAGACTCACCTGAAGTTCAACTGATCATAACACATACATTTGATAATATAAAGAAGGAGCTACATCAAAGCTGATTGGAGAGACAAGGTCGTGAATCGGGCTGGACCTACACTGGAGAGTAGTGGAGGGACACCAGGAGGGAGAGTGAGGCTGCAGAGCTCCCCCTGAAGGAGAGGGGGTTCTTGGTCTCATTTGGGGCTCCCTAGCCCAGAGTCCCAGCCCAGAAAAGAGGAGTTTCCAAAAACTCCTACTATAAAAACCAGAGGGGATTCTGGCCATCTGGGTGAGATGGAAGGAGACAGAAACCCTAGACTCCCCTTTGAAAGGCTCACACACAGGCTCTGTTGCCTGTGGACACTCATCTGAGGCATGAGTGGTGGGTAAGAGGATCACGCAAGATTTATATGGGGAAAGGCTGCATTTCTTGGTGCCAGAACAAGGGCTGGAAGGATAGCCATCACTGTACCTTAGGTCCCCCTACTGGCCACCTACAGACTGCACCTGCTTGCCCTGCAGATCCCTCCCACACAGCAAATATGGAAGTGCTGGTCTCAAGAGATCAGCCCACCCCACTCAACCTGCAGATTGCCCTGGGGCTTTTGTTGCTGGGTGACTGCTATGCCCTGAACTGATTCAGGGCCAAACATTTGCAGCAGGCAGCCCGCACTGTGTGCACTCCTTTTGGAGACAGGTTCAGGCAGATCGTTGCAGATCACAAAATGGACTTGGGCAGATCTCGGGGATCTGTGGGCCAGTCCTAGATAGCAGCTAGTCTTGCTGTGATCTGTGACTTCTATGGGAATGCACGAACGGTTACCTAAGTTGCAGCAAGACTGAGGCTGTATTGGCCTGATGGCCTTTGTCTCCCTGAGATTCCGCTTTACCCAAGCCACAAAGTGCCTGCAGCCCATTGACAGGCAACCTCCCCTTCTCTCTTTGTCTCTGAGGTTGTGCATTCTGCACAAACAATAGACCTTGGCTAGTGCAGTGAGCACATTTTGGGAAAACAGTTGTGAACAGACCACTGCTATCTATACAAGGTGCAATATCTCTTGGGAGAATCACAGGGGTCTGTGGGACCACCCCAGACAGAAGCTTGTTTCTCTGTGATCTGTGATTACTGCGAGAATGTGCAGACACAGAAATTGCAGAAAACTGAGGCTATTGGCCTGACTACCCTTGGCTCCCTAAGATCCTGCCCCATCCAATCCACAGAGTGCCCATGGCACTTTGACTGGCAGCTGCCCCTGCCCTGGGGTGGCACATTCTGCGCAGTCAATAAATATCAGCCAGTTAAGTGAGCAAAGTTCAGGGAATACAGTAATGGGAAGATTACTCCCTGCCAGCATGAGATACAATATGGCTTGGGCAGATCTCAGGGGTTTTGTGGGCTCATCATAGATGAATTTGGTGGGAGTCCTCAGTCCCAGAGTTGGAGCAAATCTGGTGCTGTGTAAGCCTGATGGCCCAGTGCTTCACTGAGACGACACCTCACCTAACTCACAGAATACCTGTGGCAAGCCTGCTCCCAGGCAACCCAGTCCCATCCTGTGCTTTCCTTGGGTTACGGATTCAACAGCAAACAAACAGCACTCAGTTCATGTGGACCACGCACAGCCCATTTATCCGGGAGAAGCATTCATGGCGGGCTACAAACTCACACCCATGAGCTTCAGTAATTCTTAAATAGAGCTTGGGTGTTTGCAGGCTGTAGGTGGGCAGCAGCTGGTCTGGTCTTGCTATGATTGAAAACTTGTACAGGGAGCCACAGAAACAGCAATGGCATGTAAACTGACACTACAGTGTCAGGGGAAAATTTATTCAATAGATCTAGGAGACTCCCGGAGGCCCTGTACCATCCATTATGCATATCACCCAGAGGCTCTTCCAGTTTCAGAGACTTATGAGCAACTGACAGGCAGTGTCAGGCCTTGAGAAGCACCGGTCCTTCTGCTAAACTGGGGGATAACTGGACTGCTACCTATAGCATTGTCTCTTCCACTTACCTATAGATCCCGCATAGGCAACAACCATCTGCAGATTGCCTTGTAGCTCCCACCAGATGGCTGTGAGCAATCAAAGGCAGTAGCTGACCTTGGCCTACTGCGGAGCCTTTCCCATGGGGCCACAAAACCAGGGCATCCAGAGGCTGCCATTAGACCATAACAGAGCAACTCCTGACTAGTCCCATAAGTGGTAAACACAAAGAGTGATCTCAATAAGTACACAAACCTGCTAGGGCAAATCCAATAAAGGACAAACCTATAGCTAACATTATACTTGATGAGGAAAGGCTAAAAGCATTTTCCTTAAGATCGGGAACAAGATAAGGGTGCTCACTTTCACCACTCCTCTTCAACATTGTATTGGATGTCTTAGCCACAGCAATAAGACAAGAAAAAGAAATAAAAGGTATACAAATAGGAAAGGAAGAAGTACAACTCCCATTATTTCCTGATTACATGATACTATATATAGGGAAAAATAATAATTTGAAGCCTAGAATAAGATTATCCTTCCCCACAGAAAAGTTATGTTTGTCTCTGCCACCATCACTCTAGGAAGACTGAAACTTCAGGAAGGTGAGATTACCTTAATCCAATGATGATTTGAAGCCAAAGTAAATCTCCTGCAAGAACCTATTTAAATTTATTATTAATTCTAGGATCAACTCTTTGAGGTCCTATGCAAAGCACTAGGAGGAGTATCCCAGGGCCATCTCATTTTGTAGAGCCCTACACTCCAATATCTGCTCTGTTAATTTTGTGAAGCTACTAAAAATGCTCCTTAGCTTTTAAACCACTCTCTCCATTTTCAGCAAATGCCCCTAGGGAAAAATGCTTTCAAATGCTGGGTTTATCTTCCTGGGTTTTTATACTCTTTCATATCCTGGCATGGTAGTTCTTCACTACCTTACTTACCATCAAATGCTTTCAAATATAATTTTGCTGAACTGCTTTTATAATTATTTTCTGATATTCTGAACTGCTTTTCTAATTATTTTCCACAAGAAAGTTGGTTCAAATTACTGAATCCTTCACTATTTCTGTATTATTTTTAAAAAATATAAAACACATTAATTAAATTGAAAAATCTTTAGGTCCCCTCCCCTCTGCTAGTGTTACATAAGCCAAAGAGAAATGCGATGGACAGTGAGGAGGAAATCATTAAGTTTATATTTCTAGAAATAAATCACTCACAAATCGATACTTTCTTTAGGCTCTGGTTTTCTGTTGCTAGAAAAATCTCTGCCTCTTAGAGCCATCACTTTTTACTCTAGCCAATCATCAAAACTGCAAAGAAATACCTACAACCAAAGATAAAAAAGAAAAATCTGATCACTGCTTTTCTTGGACCAAGTCTAGCCCAAGTAGTAATTGGGGCTGTCATGAAGATTTTAGCCTTTTCCTTGGAAGCCGTTTACCTCCCAGCTTCAAGTTGGTCACATTTGCTGTTTATCCCTTACTGTCTAGCTTCTGAAAGTTATATTTCCATAAGGTAAAAGAGGCAGATTATTATAGTAGTTTGCTCTAGGTAATACTGGCATCCTGTAGTAAAGAAGGTGATGAGTCAATAAAGATTGACTGAATAAAGTTTAATTCAATAATTAGAACACGTTGAAGAAGCTTTGCCTTTCACCCAGAACTTGAGAAGTAGCTGAGACTTTGGCAAGATTAGAATAATGGATGTTCCTTGAGGCAGCCACAGGTTTCTAAAATATGCAAGAAAATCTCTCCCTCCTCAAAGGGGTTCTTTCTATAATCTTCCTATGCTCCCCTTGCAGAAGTGAACAGAGGGGTGTTTCATATGGCAGAAGATACTTCAAAGGAGTTTTTTTAGCCTTGGAAGAATGTGGTATTTGTTTTTGTAACCTCCTAGGTTCTAGTTATGAGTTAGATGGGAAGCACACACTGTTTTCAGGATTTCTGTAAGTAACCACATCTTGTAAGCAATAAAAGCTTCCTTTGCTGCACCATCCCACTTAAATTGATTAGTGAAATTTGAAGAAAAAGGTTTTGTTTCTTGCATCAAATCCTTCTTAGATTTCTGTTTTTGGTGTTGTCTTAATTAAAATAAAAATTTGGTTCGAAGTCCCTTTCTGAATGATCTCTGGTTTTGTTTTATGTTTGGTTTAGTTTCATTTCCCTTTATCCCTCTGCTGTTTAAAATTAAGTTTATTTAAATTCAAAGAATGCACTGTTTATTCAACCAAATGGTATCTTTATATGGAAAAGTAAAAACAATCCAGACTGGTTTCATTGCTACTCTACTGTCTCAGCTTAATAACTCAGTGGTTTGTTTTTTCTCTTTTGTGTGCATTTTTACTTCCAGCTGTGCTGCACACATAAAACTGCCCTGTGGTAAGACTCTTTGGTAAACTATGCTACTTAACTGTTCATTGAGCTAACAATTGCTTATCATCTTCCAATTTTAATGAAATAATATAGCAATGATTTCTTTAAAAAAACTTGAACGACTGATTTTCCAGCCACATAAAGTTTGTCTTGGGTGTATGATCATGGGAGTTTTGTTTTTGTTGGGAGTGAAAAAGTGTGGAGAAAATATTTCCTTTGATTCTATTACCTGCACTGTGATATTTTGGATTTTGCTGAAAAGTCTGCATGTAGAAACTCTTAGAATTCTCAGGCATCCTGTAGCCCTTAATTATTCTGTATTAATTCTGCTGGAAAAATTTTGGGGGTAGTTATGATGAAAAAAGAACAAGAATTATCTAACTCAGTCTAATTTTGTTTCATAAAAATGACACAAAGAAAAACATTTTGTGGGAGATCATAATGATCTCTTTGGAAGGTTCAACTTCTGCATATTATGGATATCTTCCAAAGAGCATTAATTTCCTTAATAACACATTATATGCCATTTGACATCTCATGGTGCTTCGACTTAATCATGTTTCTGACCTCTATCACCTCTTGGGTAAAAGAATTCTATAAAATAGTTCTGTGTGTGTGTGTGTGTGTGTGTGTGTGTTTTAAAACTATTATTTAGAGAAGTGTTAGGTTTACAATAAAATTGACTGGAAGGACAGAGATGTTGCATATATTCCCTACCCCTGCACAGGCATAATCTCTCCATTATTAGTATCCCCCATGAGAGTGGAACATTTGTTACAACTGATAAATTTACATTGACACATCATTATCACCCAAAGTTCATAGTTTACACTAGGATTCACTCTTGGTGTTGTACATTCTTTGGGTTTGGAAAAATGTATGATGACATACATACTTCATTATGATATCTTAAAGTAGTTTCACTGCCCTAAATATCCTCTGTGTTCCACCTATTCAACCTTTCCTATCCTCAGTCCTTGGTGACTATTAATCTTTTTACTGTTTCCATAGTTTTCCTTTTCCAGAATGTTAGGTAATTGAAACTATATAGTATGTAGCCTTTTTAGATTGTCCTCTTTCACTTAGTAATGTGCATTTGTTCCTCCACGTCTTTTCATGACTTGATAGCACATTTCTTTTTAGGGTTGAATAATATTTTGTTATCTGGATGTACCGAAGTTTACTTATTCTTTCACCTATTGAAGGACATCTGAAGTCTTCCAAGATTTGGTAATTATGAATAAAGCTTCCATAAACATTCATGTGCAGGCTTTTTGGTGGACATATGTTTTCAACTTCTTTGGGTAATCACCAAGGAGTAGTATTGCTGGATCATATAGTAAGACAATTTTAAGCTTTTATGAACTTGCCAAACTGTCTTCCAAAGTGTCTGTACCATTCTGCATTCCCCCCAGCAATGTATGAGTGTCCCTGTTGCTCCACATTGACACTATTTGATGTTTATAGTATTCTGGATTTTGGCCATTCTAATAGGTATGTAGCAGTGTCTCATTGTTTTAATTTGCATTTTCCTGATGACATGTAATGTGGAGCATATTTTAATATACTCATTTACCATCTACATATTTTCTTTGGTAAGGTATCTGTCAAGGTCTTTGGCATTTTAATCAGCTTGTTGTTTTTTTTTTATAGTAGACTTTTAAGAGTTCTTTGTACAGTTTGGATAATAGCACTTTTCAGTTGTGCTTTTTGCAAATATTTTCTAATAGCCTCTGGTTTGTCTTTTCATTACCTTTAAAATTATTTTATTTTATTTTTCAATTACAGTTGACATTAAACATTATATAAGTTTTGTGTGTATAGCATAGTGATTAGACATTTAATATATCTTATAAGGTGATCCCTCCATCATACGTAGTTATTATAGTATTATTGGCTATACTCCCTGTGTTGTATTTTACATCCCCATGATAATCTTTATAACTGGAAGTTTGTACTTCTTAATCCTTTTCACTTTTTTCACCTATCCCCCCAAAAACCTCTTGCATCTGGCAACCATCGTTTGTTCTCTGTATCTATGAGTCTGTTTCTATTTTGTTTGTTCATTTATTTTGTTTTTTAGATTCCACATATATGTGAAATCATATTTGCCTTATTCTGTCTTACTTATTTCACTTAGATAATGACCTCTAGGTCCATCCACATTGTCACAAATGGTGAGATTTCATTCTTTTTCTATAATCAAGTAATATTTCATTGTTAATATATGCCACATCTTCATTATCCAGTTGTTTATTGATGGACATTTAGGTTGCTTCCATATATTGGCTATTGTAAATAATGTTGTAATGAATATAGAGATGCATATATCTTTTTGAATTAGTGTTTTGGATTTCTTCAGATAAATACCCAGAAATGAGATTGCTATGGCATAAAGGAATTCTGTTTTTAGTTTTTAAAAAAATCTCCATACTGTTTTCCATAGTTACTGAACCAATTTGTGATCAAGAGTGTGCAAGTGCTCCCCTTTCTCCAAATCCTCACCAACACTTCCCATTTGTTGATTTCTTGATAATGGCCATTCTGACAGGTGTGAGGTGACATCTGATTGTGGTAATTTGTGACACTGAGAATCATATCATATGTCTGTTAGCCCTCTGTAAGTCCTCTTTGGAGAAATGTCTATTCAGGTCTTCTGTTCAGTTTTTAACAGGGTTGTTTGCTTTTTTGATTTAAGTTGTATGAGTTTTTACGTATTTTGAATGTTAGCTCCTTATTGGATGTATCATTGGTGAACATCTCTCATTCAGTAGGTTGTCTTTTTGTTTTATTTGCGGTGAAAAAACTCTTTAGTTTGTTGTAGTCTCATTTGTTTATTTATTTCTTTATTTCACCCAGGAGACATATTAAAAAAATATTGTTAAGAGTAATATCAAAGAGTTATTGCCTATGTTTTCCTCTAGAAATTTTACAGTTTCAGGTCTTATATTTAAGTCTTTAATCTCTTTTAGTTTATTGTATATGGTGTAAGAAAGTGATCTAGTTTCATTTTTTTTTGCATGTATGTGTCGCTTTCCCAACATCATTTATTGAAGAGACTGTCTTTATCTCATTGCATATTCTTGCCTCTTTTGTCATAGATTAATTGATTATATAGGCATGGGTTTACTTCTAAGCTCTCTATTTTTTTCCTTTGATACATATGTCTGCTTTTATGCCAGTACCATGCTGTTTTGATAATTATAGTCTTGTAGTATAGTTTGATATTGGGTAGTGTGATACCTCCAACTTATTCTTTCTCAAGATTGCCGTGGCTATTCAGGGTCTTTTCTGGTTCCAAATAAATTTTAAAATTATTTGATCCAGTTCCTTGAAAAATGCCATTGGTATTTTAATAGAGATTACAGTGACTCTATAGACTGCTTTGGGTAGTGTGAACATTATAACGATGTTAATTCTTCCTATCCATGAGCACAGTATATGCTTTTATTTATTTGTATCTTCTTTCATTTCTTTCTTCAATAGCATAATTTTTTGAGTACAGGTCTTTTACATCCTTTGTTAAGTTTATTTCTCGATATTTTATTTTTTATATAATTGTAAAAGGATTATTTTCTTAATTTCTTTTTCTGATAGTTCATTATTGTATAAAAATATAAATGATTTCTAAATATTAATTTAGTATCCTGCTACTTTACTGAATTCATTTATTAGTTCTAATAGTTTTTTGGTACACTCTTTAGGGTTCTCTATATAGTGTATCATCTGCAAATGTTAACAATTTTACTACTTCTTTTATAATTTGAAAGACTTTTATTTCTTTTTTTGTCTGATTGCTGTGGCTAGGACTTTCAACATTATGTTGAATAAAAGTGGTGAAAGTGGACATTTCTGATCTTAAAAAAAACACATATGGCCTTTCATCATTGAGTGTGATGTTAACTGTGGTTTTGTCATATATGGTCTTTTTTATGTTGAGGCTTGTTCCCTCTATTCCTAGTTTGCTGAGAGTTTTTATCATAAATTGATGCTGCAATTTATCAAATACTTTTTCTGCATCTATTGACATGATTATATAATTTTTATCCTCCTTTTTTAAAATGTGATGTATCAAGCTAATTGATTTATGGTTATTGAACCCAACTTGCATCCCAGGAAAATATCCCACTTGATTATAGTCTATCATCTTCTTAACATATTGCTGAATTCGGTTGGCTAATATATTCCTGAGGGTTTTTTCATCTATGTTCATCAGGGATATTGGCCTATAATTTTCCATATTTATAATGTCTTTGTCTTATTTTTGTATTAGAGTAATGATGGCATTGTAAAATGAGCTTAAAAGTTTTCTCTTCTGTTGAATTTCTGAAATAATTTAAGAAAGATAGGTGTTAATTCTTCTTTGAATGTTTGATGAAATTTTCCTCTAAAGCCATCTGGCCCAGGACTTTTGCTTGTTGGGAGTTTTTTGATTACCGATTTGATTTTGTTAGTAGTTATTGGTCTGTCCAGATTATCTGTTTTTTCTTGATTCAGTCTTGGAAGATTGTATGTTTCTAGAAATTTTCCATTTCTTCCAGGATGTCCAATTTGTTGGCATGTAATTGTTCATAGTATTTTCTTATAATCCCTTGCATTTCTGTGGTTTCAGTTGTCAGTTTTTCTCTTTCATTTTTGATTTTATTTATTTAGAACTTCTCTCTTTTTTTCTTGATAACTCTGGTTAAATTTATCAATTTTGTTTATATTTTTGAAGGACCAGCTCTTAGTTTCATTGATCTGTTGTATTGCTTTTTTTTAATCTCTATTTTATTTACTTCTACTTTGATCTTTAGTATTTCTTTCTTCTACTGACTTTGGGCTTTGTTTATTTTCTTTTTTCTAGTCTCTCTAGGTGTAAGATTAAATTGTTTATTTGAGATTTTTCTTGTTTCCTTTTTTTTGAGGTTTAACATTTTTTAAAATTTGTTTTATTTTTATTAAGTTTATTGAGGTAACAATGGCTAATACAATTATATAATTTTCAGGTATACATTATCATTTGACACATGTATATTCCATTGTGTGTTTACCACCCAAAGTCCAGTTTCCTTCAGCTACCACATACTTGATCCCCTTTACCCACTTCACCCTTCCCCTATCCCACTATATTTGACCCCTTTTACCCCCTCTACTTCCCTCCTCCTCCCTCATCCCACTGGTAACCACCACTCTATAGCCTTCTGGTAATGACTAGTCCATTGTCCATGTCCATGAGTCTCTGTTTGTTTGTCCTACTCATTTGTTGCTTTTAGGTTTATATCTCACATATAAGTGATATCCTGTGATTTTCTACTTTTTCTGTCTTGCTTATTTCGCTTAGCATGATTATCTCGAGTTTCATACATGTTGCCACAAAGGGCAGTATTTCATCTCTTCTTATGACTAATATTCCATTTTATATATGTGCCACAGCTTCTTTAGCCAATCATCTATCATAGGACATTTCGGTTGCTTCCATGTCCTGGCCACTATGAATAATGCTGCTATGAACATCGGTATGCAAATATCTTTTCAGATATGGGTTTTCAAGTCTTTGGGATAAATACCCAATAGAGGGATTGCTGTATCATATGGTAGATCAATTCTTAGTTTTTTGAGGAAACTCCATATTGGTTTCCATAGTGGCTGTACCAATCTGCACTCCCACCAGCAATGTATGAGGGCTCCTTTTTCTCTTCATCCTCTCCAACATTTGTTATTACTCGTCCTATTGATTATAGCTATTCCAACTGGTGTGACATGGTATCTCATTGTGGTTTTGATTTGCATTTCACTAATAACTAGTGATGTTGAGCATCTTTTCAGCTGTTGGCTATTTGTATGTCCTCTGGGGAGAAGTGTCTGTTCAGGTCCTCTGCCCCTTTCTTTTTATTGGATCATTTGTTTTTTGTTGTTATTGAATTGTATGATTCTTTGTATATTTTGGATATTAGGCCCTTATCAGAAGCAGTGCTAGAAAACCATTCAGATGGTTGTCTCCTAACCTTGTTGACGATTTCTTGTGCTGAGCAGAAGCTTTTTAGTTTGATGTAGTCCCATTCATTTATTTTAGCTTTTATTTCTTTTGCTTTTAAGGTCAAATTCATAAAATTCTCTTTAAGTCCAAAGACTTGAGTTTAGTTCCAATGTTTTCTTCTATATATTTTATTATTTCAGGTCTTATATTTAGGTCATTAATCCATTTTGAGTTAATTTTAGTGTGTGGTGATAGAAAACCTAGTTTCATTCTTTTGCAGGTGGCTTTCTAGTTTTCCTAGCACCATTTATTGAAGAGGCATTCCTTTCTTCACTGTATGTTTTTGGCTCTTTTGTTAAAACTTATTTGCCCATATAAATATGGATTTACTTCTAGACTCTTGATTCTGTCCCATTGGTCCATGTGTCTATTTTTCTGCCAATACCATGCTATTTTGATTATTGTCACTTTGTAGGATAATTTGAAGTCAGGCAGAGTGATGCCTCCAGCATCGTTTTTTTTTTTTTTTTCCTTGGGATGGCTTTGGCAGTTCTGAGTCTTTTGTACTTTCATACAAATCTGATGATTTTTTTTTTGTATTTCTCTAAAAAATGCCAATGGGATTTTGATGGGGATTGCATTAAATCTGTATAATGCTTTAGGTAATAAGGTCATTTTAACTATGTTGACTCTTCCAATCCAAAAACATGGAATACCTTTTCATTTCTTCGTGTCTTCTTTGATTTCTTTTAATAGGGTCTTATAGTTTTCATTATCCTTTATTATCCTTCAAGGTCTTGCACTTGTTTTGTTAAATTTATTCCTAGATATTTTATTCTTTTTGTTCCAATTGCAAAATAATTATCTTTTCCACTTCTTTTTCTGATACTTTATTATTAGAGTATAGGAACGCTATGGATTTTTGAAGGTTGATTTTGTATCTAGAGACTTTTCTGTATTTGTTTATTGTTTCTAGTAGTGTTCTTGTGGAGTCTTTAAGGTTTTCTATATAGAGAATCATGTCATCCACCAATAGTGACAGTTTGACTTCTTCACTTCCTATTTGGATGCCTTTTATATCTTTCTCTTGTCTGATTGCACTCACTAGGACTTCCAATGTTATATTGAATAACAGTGGTGAGAGTGGACAGTCTTGCCTTGTTACTAATCTTAGAGAGAACGTTTTTAGTTTCTCACTATTAAGTATAATGTTGGCTGAGAATTTGTCATGGATGGCCTTTATTATGTTAAGTTACTTTCCTTCTATACCGATTTTGCGAAGTGTTTTGATTATAAATGGAGGCTGTAACTTGTCGAAGGCTTTTCTACATCAATTGATATGATCATACGATTCTTATTTTTTAATTTGTTTATGTGGTGTATTACATTAATCAATTTGCATATTTTGAACCATCCATGTGTTTCTGGGATGTAGCCCACTTGATCGTGGTGTATAATCCTTTTAATATGTTGCTGTATTCAATTTGTTAGTATCTTATTTGGGATTTTTGCATCTGTGTTCATGAGAGATATTGGTCCGCCGTTTTCTGTTTTTTGGTGTTATCTTTACCAGGTTTTGGTATCAGAGTAATATTGACCTCATAGAATGAGGTCAATAGAAGAGTTTGAGAAGAATAGGTATTAAGACTTCTCTGAATGTTTGGTAGTATTCCCTTGTGAAGCCATCTGGTTCTGGACTTTTACTTTTTGGTGATTGTTTCAATTTCCATACTGCTGATTGGTCTATTTAGATTTTCCATTTCTTCTTGATTCAGCTAAGGAAGGTTGTATTTTTCTAAGTACTGGTCTATTTCTTCTAGGTTATTAAATTTGGTGTTATATACTTTTTCATAGTATTCTTGTATGATCCTTTATATTTCTGCAATTCCAGTTGTAATTTCCCTTCTTTCATCCCTGATTTGTGTCCTTTCTCTTTTTTCTTTAGTGAGTCTAGCCAGGGGTTTGTTAGTTTTATTAACCTTCTCAAAGAGCCAGCTCTTTGTTGCATTTATTTTTTCTATTGTTTTTTCTGTTTGTTTTCAATTTCATTTGTTTCTGCTCTATTTTTGATTATTTCTTTTCTTCTGTTGACTTTAGGCTTCCTTTGTTCTCCCTTTTCTAGTTTTTTTTTTTTTAAGATGAAGCATTATGTTATTTATTGGGTCTCGTTCTTGTTTTTGAGATAGGCCTGTGATGATAGGAACTTTCCTCTTATGACCACTTTTGTCATGTCCCAAAAGTTTTGATATGTTGTACTATCATTATCATTCGTTTCTGTGTATCTCTTGATCTCTCTTTTTATTTCATCTCTGACACAGTTATTCTTCAGTATCATGTTGTTTAATCTCCATGTATTTGTGGTTCTTCCTAATATCTTTTTGCAGTTGATCTCTAGTTTCAAAGCATTATGATCAGAAAATATGGTTGATATGATTTCAACCCTCTTATATTTGTTGAGGCTATCTCTGTGTCCCAGTATGTGGTTGATTCTTGAGAATGCTACATGTGAACCAGAGCAAAATGTATGAGCAGCTGTTTTGGGATGAAAAGCTCTGTAAATGTCAGTTATGTCCATTTGGTCTAATGTGTCATTTAAGGATGTTACTTCCTTATTGATTTTTTGTTTGGATTGTCTGACCATATCTGACAGTGAGGTATTTTGGTCCCCTACTCTTATAGTGTTTTAGTCTGTTTTTCCCTTTAGTTCTGTTAGTAATTGCTTTAATTATTTTGGGGCTCCCTGATTGGGAGCCTAGATATTAATAAGTGTTATGTCTTCTTGGTGCATGATTCCCTTTATCACTATAAAGTGTCCCTCAGTATCTTTCTTTACCTTTTTTGTTTTGAAGTCTATTTCGTCTCATATTGGTACCATTACCTCTGCTTTTCTTGGAATGCCATTTGCTTGAAATATTATTTTCCACCCTTTCACTTGGAGTCTGTATTTTTTCTGGAGCTGAGATGTGTCTCCTGGAGGCAGCATATGGTTGGGTTTTGTTTTTTGATACATTCTGCACCTCATGACTTTTTATTGGTGACTTCAGTTTATTTATATTTAGGGTGACTATTGAAATATGAGGTCTTCTTATAGCCATTTTATTTTTTGCTTTCTGGTAGCTCAGTGTTTCCATTGCTTCCTTGTCCTTGTGTTTCTGTTTTATTTATTTTGGTTGGCTTTTGTGGTTTTTGCCTCTGGTTCTTCATGCTTTATGTTATATACTTCAGTTCTGAATCTTTGGTTGTTGTTAACATTATGAATATGAAAAGGATTATTATAAATATACAGTCATCCATTTTCTTCTGCACATGCATTATCTCCATTCTCCTTTGTGACTTGGGATCTTTGAATCACCCTCCCCTTTTCCATCATTATTATCTCAATTTGTTCCTATTTATGCTGAATGTTCATTACTATCTTGCTATACAATTCTCTTCTTATTATTCAAGCTTATAATGTCCTGTTCTTTGTAAGGATTGCACTCCTCTGCTTCTATTTGCCTGATAGTCACTTTACTACTAATTATGTATTTTCATTGTTGTCATTTTGTTTTAGGTGAACTGACCCCTTTCAATATTCCTGTTGTGCAGGCCTTGTAGTGGAGTATTCCCTCAGTTTTTGTTATGTCTGGAAAAGTCTTAATTTCTCCTTTATATCTAAAGGAGAGCTTAGCTGGGTACATTATTCTAAGCTGGTAGTTCCTTTCACTTAGTAGTTTAAATATTTGATTCCATTCCTTTCTGGCTTGTAAAATTTGCGCTGAGAAATCCGAGGATAATCTAATGGGTTTACCTTTATAAGTTACCATTTTTTTTCTCCCTGGCTGCCTTGAGAATTTTATCTTTGTCATTGATATTTGATAACTTTAATACCATGGGCCTTGGTGAAGTCCTTTTTGGGTTGAGATAATTAGGTGTTCTGTTGACTTTTTGAATTCCAAGCTCCAGCTCATTCCTTAGATTTGGAAAATTCTCATCAACTATTTATTGAAGTGCTTTCTAGTCCCTGCTCCTTTTTCTTGACTTCAGTATGCCCATTATTCTTATGTTTCCTCTCTTGATGGTATCAGCTAGTTCTCGAATTTCTCTTTCATTATTTTTCATTCTTCGGTTTCTCTCTTCTTCCTTCTGGTTTATTTCTAGATTTCTATCTTTGATATCACTGATCCTTTCCATTTGGTTGACTCCATTTCCTAAGCTTGTTATTTTATTTTTCAACTCTTGCAGTGTTTTTTTTTTTTTTTTTAATCTCCAGAAGGTCTATTCTATTCATTTTGAGGGCTTCATTCTTGCTCTGCTCTTCTAGTTGTTTTTATTAATTCCTGAAATTGTTGATATGACTCATTTCAGAACTTATTGAGTTTTTTCAAAAGTTTCATCCTGAAGTCTCTGTCACTTAAGTCGCATATTTCTATGTCTGTAAGCTTATTTTCTGAAGATTATTCTCTGTCTTTCTGAGATGCCTTGTCACCTTGGTTGTTCATGGTGTTTAATGGACTATTTCCCCTCCTGGGCATTAATAGAAGTGTGTTTTGCTGTTTTTCCAAAAAGAAGGTTTATTATATAAAAGTCTCTCTTTAGCCTGTTGCAATGAAGTCACTTTTCTTTTTGGTTTCCATTAGGTGATGTCTAAGCCTCTTTGATTCCTGCTTTATATAAAGTCTTCATAATGCTTTTTAAATTTTTTTTTAGATATTTAATCATGTTTGCTACCCTCAGTGTCAGTTCCTGTCAGTGTCAGCGACAATCTTGGCACTGTTTGCTATGATTCTCTTGGAGCTCCACGGTGATCAGTCTTGGAGGGGTGTGGGGGAAGGGGTTCTCTGGGTTGGGAGTGGGGGGCTATGGCTCAGCCTTGGTTTTGCAATTGGGGCTGGTAAAAATTAACTGTTGTTTCTCTGTGGTCCCATCCTGCTTCTCTGTCTTCTATACTGATGACTGGGTCCTTCTGCCCAGTGATTTTTTGCTCACAGCAGTCATAGGCAGGGCTGTTAAGGGAAGTTCTGGCACCTTCTCTCCTTCCTCTCCTCCTGTAGAGAGCTCCGGAGGCTGCAAGAGGCACCTTCTTTATTTCTCCTAGTCTACTGCGAGAGGCACCTTCTTTATTTCTCCTAGTCCACTACTTGTGGTAGCTCTTATGTGCAGATCCCATGCTCAGATGTACTGATATGCAGTATGGGAGTTTTTTGTTGTGTTTTAGATGTTCAGCTTATTGTTGTTTCAAGGGTAGAGATCTGGGGACATCTCTCACTTCTCCATGTTTCCACCATGTCCTTCTTGTTTCTTGAAGTAGAAATGTATTGCTATGAATTTTCCTATTAGAACTGCTTTGGCTGTGTCCCATACATTTTGGGGTTGTTGTATTGCATTATCACTTTTCTCAAAATATCTTTTGATTTCTTCCTTGATCTAGTTGTTAACTCATTTCTGGTTTAGTAGCATGTTACTTTGACTTCATGCATTTGTGTGTTTTTCAGTTTTCTTCTTATAATTGATTTCTTGTTTCATACCATTGTGATCAGAGTAGAGACTTGATATGTTTTCAGTCCTCTTAAATTTATTGAAACTTGTTTGTGGTTTAACATGTGGTCTATCCTGGAAAATGTTTCATGTGCACTTGAAAAGAATGTATTCTGTTGCTTTGGGGCAAAATGTTCTAAATATGTTAGTTAAGTTTATCTGTTTTAATGCCTCATTTAATTTTGCTGTTTTTTATTGATTTTCTGTCTGGGTGATTTATCCATTAATTTTAATGGGATGTTAAAGTTTCATACTATTACTATGATACTGTTGACATCTCTTTATGTCTGTCAATAATTGCCTTATATATTTAGGTGCTCCTTTGTTGGGTGCATAAATGTTTACAAGATTTATCTTCTTTTGTTAGATTGATTGCTTTATCATTATGAAGCATCTTTCTTTGTTTCTCGTTACAGCTCTTGTTTTAAAGTCTGTTTTGTCTGATATAAGTATTGCTACACCAGTTTTTTTGTTTGTTTCCATTTGTATGAAATATCTTTTTCCATTCCTTCATTTTTAGTCTGTGTGTGTTTTTCGGGCTGAAGTGGATCTCTTTTGGGCAGCATATGCATGGGTCTTATTTTTTTATTCATTCAAACCCCTTTTGTCTTTGATTGGAGTGTTTATTCCATTTACATTTAAAGTAATTATTGATATGTAAGTATTCTCATTTTCTTAATGGTTTTCTGATTTTTTTTTTAGTTCTTCTCTGTTCCTTTCTTATTCTTTTATTCTCTTCTCTTATATGTTGATGTCTTTCTGTAATGTTCATTTGGATTCCTTTTCCTTTATTAATTGTGTATGTCTTCTAGCTATCTGGTTTGTGGTTACCATGTGTTTCATATGTACCAAGCTGTTTTTATAGCTGTCTCTTTTAAGTTGATGTTTGCTTAAGTTTGAATACATCTTTTTATTATCTTGACGGTGTCTTTTGTGGAGCAGAAATTTTTAATTCTAATAAAGTCCAATTTATCAATTCTTTCATGCATTGTTCCTTTGGTGTTGTACCCAAAAAGTGATGGTCAAACCCAAGGTTATCCAGGTTTTCTCTTATATTGTATTCTAAGAGTTTTATAGTTTTCTGTTTTACATTTAGGTGTAATCTATTTTGAGTTAAAGTATAAGATCTGCATCTAACTTCTTCTTTTTTTTTTGCAACTAAATGTCCAGTTGTTTCAATGCTATTTGTTGGGAATACTATTTTTGATTGATTGCATTGCCTTTGCTTCATTGTCAAATATTAAGTGACAATATTTATGTGAGTCTATTTTTGGTCTCTCTATTCTGATCTGTTTGTTCTTTTGCCAGTACCACACTTCTTGATAACTCTTATTTTATAGTACCTCTTGGATTTGGTTAGTGTCAGTCCTCCAACTTTGTTCTTTTTCAATATTGTGTTGGCAATTCTGAGTCTTTTGCCTGTACTATAAATTTTAGAATCTATTTGTTAATATCCAAAAAAAAACAAGTTGCTGAGATTTTGATTTGAATTGCATTGAATCTATAGACAAAATTGGGAAGAACATCTTGACATTTTGACATTTTGACGATATTAAGTCTTCCTATCTACGAACATGGAATATTTCCCCATTTATTTAGTTACTTGATTTTGTTCATGAATTTTGTAGTTTTCCTCACTTAGATCTTGTGCATATTTTGTTAGATTTATACTTAAGTATTTCATTTTAAGGGGTGCTAATGTAAATGATACTGTGTTTTTTATTTCAAATGCCATTTGTTCATTGATGGTTTATAGTGAAAAGATTGACTTTTATTTATTAATGTTGAATCTGCAACCTTGCTATACTCACTTTTTAGTTCCCAGAATGTATTTGTCAATCTTTTTGAATTTTCTAAAAAGAAAATCATGTCATCTGTGAACAAAGACAGTTTTATTTCTTCCCAATTAAAATACTTTTTATTTTCTTGTTGCATTATCTAGAACTTCCAGTATGATCATGAAAAAAAGTAGTGAGAGGGGGCATCCTTGCTTTGTTCCTAATCTTAGTGGGAAAGAATCAAGTTTTTTACCATTAAGTATGATGCTAGCTGCAAGTTATTTTTAATAGATATTCTTTATCAAGTTGAGGAAGTTCCCCTCCAATTCCAGTTTACTGAGTTTTTATCATGAATGGTTATAAAATCATCCTTTACTTTTTATTAATACAACTTTATTAAGATATAATTCATATGATATAAAATTAATCCATTTAAACTGCACAGTTCAGTTTTTAGTACATTCACAGAATAGTACACAATCTAATTTTAGAATATTTTATCATCCCCCAAATAAACCCTGTATTTAGTATTTTCATTCCACATTTCTCCTCACCTAACTGCAGGCAACCACCACTCTACTTTCTGTCTCTATGGATAAGCAATATTTTATATATTACATTTTATATATATATATATATATATTTCATAATAAGCAGTATTTCATATAAATGTAATCATACAATATGTTGTGTCTTGTGTCTAACTTCTTTCACTTAGCATAAAGTTTTATCCATGTTATAATGTGTATCCATAGTTCATTTATTTTAATTGCTAAATAATATTATATTGTATGGCTATACAACATTGTTTATCCATATATCAGTTGATGGATATTTGGATTATTTCTACTTTTTAGCTATTATGAATAATGTAACTATGAACATTCACGTGTAAGTCTCTGCATGGACATATTTCATTTTATTTTGGTATAAATCTTAAAATGGAATTGCTAGGTCATACGGTAAATATATATATATATATATATAGATACAGATATAGATATAGATATATGGTAAATATATATATATATAAATATGTGTGTATGTGTGTGTGTATACACACACACACACTCACTAACACTGTTTTATATATATATATATATATATATATATATATATATATATATATATATATACAAACTAACACTGTTTTTCCAGAGTGGGTTCAACATTTTACATTCCCACCAACAATGTATGAGAATTTCTACTTGCCAACACTTACCGTCTATATTTTTTTCTTATTATAGCCATCCTAGTGAGTGGTGAGTGATATGTGATTATGGTTTTGATTTGTATTTCCTTAACAATTAATAACTGAACATCTTTTTATGGGCTTATTGGCCATTCATATGTCATCTTTGGAGAAATGTTTATTAAATCATTTGTTTATTTAAAAATTGGGTTATTTGCTTTTCTTTCTTTACTTTTTCCTACATTTTCCTTTTTGAAAGCTTTTTGAGATGTCTGCTTAATCTTATGTTCTACCAAGATTTAATATGTTTTTGTTTACAGTCTTTAAAATTTTCTTTATACCAGTGATTTCACAATCCTTTAGTTCATCTTTGTAAAATGGTACAGCTAGCCCTTTGGTCATTTTAATTGCCTTTTCATGGACTTTCTCTGATTTTTATGAAATTTCTTGAGGATAAGCATTCATTGTAGATGACCTTTTATTTTTGTGTACGATGGAAAGAAAATATTCCTTTTCCTGAGAATGTCCGAATGTGAGCCAACTATGGGGCTTCAGGTTTTTAGAGAAGTGTCTAAAATGACTTTGTGACCTTCCTCAGTCATAATTGGTATCTTTCATATCCCTAACCACAGGCTAAATTAGGTTTAAATGTTTCTCATGCAGGTAGAATAGAGAAAAGAAAGCTCAGAATTTATAATAATATTAAGCAGGCCTACCTGAGTGGGCTGATTCTGCTATTTACAGTTTTGTGACTTGGGGCAAGTCACTTAATCTCTTCATAAGTAAAATAGGGATAATCATAAGCACCTTATAATATTAGCGTGAGGATTAAACTGATAATGACTGAAAACAGCTCATGAAGTGACTAAAAATAAGCCATAATTACTCAACAAGTATTAACTGTTTTATCATGTGTCAACATGGAAATTCTTATTAGCTTTCCTTCCTACTTGTTGCTTTTGTGTTTTATCATGCATTTTATTTTCTCAACACTTGAATCTATTTTTAAAACTTAGGTTTTTACATTTCTTATAGGATATGCTATGGTCTGACTATTAGTGTCTCCCTCCCCAAATTCATATGTTGAAATCAACTCTCCCCCCAAAAAATAATGGTATTAAGAGATGGATCTTTCGAAGTTGCTTAGGTCATGAGAGTGGAGAACTCATGGACGATATCAGTTCTTTATTAAAGGGCGTTTCCTTGCTTCTTCTACCGTGTGAGAATGGACACATCAAGAAGGCACCAGCTTCGAACCAGATAGGGGGCCTTTACGATACTGTGTGATACTGTGACTATACTGGTGCCTTGATCTTGGACTTTCAGCCCTTAGAATTCTGAGAAATAAATTTCTGTTTTTTATAAAATACTGTATGTGATCTTTCATTATAGCAGCCCAAACAAATCAAGACAGAATATTATAAAACTTGAAGATTAATCTAATTCTAGCACTGATTCTCTAGACCCACACATTCCTTTGCTATTTTGAGAAGCACGGGTGTGTGTGTGTGTGTGTGTGTGTGTGTGTGTGTGTGTGTATGCACACAGATCATTTCTGTACTGATGACAAAGCAGCTCTTGACAACAAATGGTTACTTGTTAAAAATAACCCTTTGTCGTACTGTTTCAGTTTTCCCAAAGCTTAACCACTGGTTGAGAGAAAGTCACTTTCTTCTTGAAGTGACTCTTTCAGAAACTTAGGCTTCACTTTCAGTTTTGATTGATAGAAGAGCTTTTATTCTGAAATTTTATTTCACTTCTGGCTTAGTTCCACTTTTTCTTGGATCTCTCACTTATTTTCTCCTTAGAGCCCAGTTTCATTTTCCACAGCACATCCTCAGTAACTCTTTTAGAAAAGATGCATAGAAAAAATCCGAAAGTGGTACTGGTCTTAAAATGTTAGGTTCAAAATGATATCCCTCAGAATTTAAAACACTGCTTTATTTTTGTCGAGCATTCTCATAAGTACTCTCCAATTCTGATTACTATTCATTTATAAATAAACACGCAACACCCTTTCTGAATATTTTAGGATTTTTTTCATCTTTTTGTTCTAAGTCTACAATGTGTGTAAGAGTGGGATTTGCTTTCAGTTTGAAGACTAGTATTTTTCTTAATATTTGGGAAATCTCCTTCTTTTTATTTTCTCCATTCTGCTTTCTTTTTTCAGAGATTCTTTTGACAAATGTTGAACTTTTTAATTTATCCCTTAACTTTTAAAAATACTTTTTATTTCTGATATTTTTGTTTCAGTTTAAGCTACTTCCTTTGAATTTAATTTTTAAAGTTTCAATTACATTGTGTGTATATTTTTTTGAAGAGTGTGAACATGTTTTTGTTTTCACTAGCTATTTCTTATTCTCTAATGCTAATTTTTTGAAATAAAATCTTTTGTTTTATAGACTCATTGTTTTCAAAGGATATTAATTACATTTTTTGAAAAGTTTTTTACTTGTCTTCAAATAATCTCTTACTGCCAGGGTCAATTATTGAGTTTGATTATCTGTCTTTTTATTTTGTATTTGATTTTCTTCAAGTATCTGGTGATTTTGATTTTTCATTCACACTTGTGAAAAAAATTTCTTTTCATTCTATATTTTCAGACTTTAGGCTTGGAAATTCTCTGTTTACTCTAAAGAGAATCAATATTTTCCACTTTTACCAAAGCTTTTCCTAAGCATAATTTTAGCTACTGCTTTCTTTCAAAAGAGCCTTATCTCATTGTACCTTCAAAAAATGGATAAAAAAATTTCTTGTCTTCTGAAGCTCCCCTTCTGTTCTTAGTGTTTTTATAAATTTAGTTACCTTTATTCACTTTTATCACACAAACGGTTCATTTTTTTTCTTAAATTTAACAACCTTGTAGTAGTTTTTAAACATTTCCTCTTCCATTATAATATTAAACAGTATCATAAAATGTGAACACAGAAGAGATTACAGGGGTTTAGTAGTTCAATTTATTCTTTTATAGATGAGAGAATTGAGCTTACTATATAAGTTATTGTGATTGACCCAAAGAAGAATTTATTTCAAGTATTTTGGGCTTGCTGTTGCCATTGAACCAAAACCCTCTCTTTCTGAACTTATGTGGAAAACTAGACTTCCCTCTCAAGATTTTACACCTGTAGCAGTATTTCCAAAGTAAGTTTCAAGGAAAACAAGTCCCAAAGATGTACCTTAACATCAAGTTATATGAGCAAACATGTTTCAGAATGGATTCAAAACATCTCAATACATATTAACATATGAAATATTCTAAAAAACTCTCAGTAAAGAAACTTTTAAAAATTTTACCTAATCCATTATTTCTTATTCTTTTTTTATGTTATTTCAAGTTAACTATCAATTAGTAAATTACCTAACCTCTGACCACAGGTTTAAGTTTCCAAAATTCAAACTTTTGCTTTGCCTACAGAAATATGAGGCATTTTATTAGTAACCAAGTGCAAGAGAATTAGTAGCTGTAATATAAAGAGAAGATGCCATCTTTGTGAGTTGAGACAGTGAAACAGATAATGAAATTATGCAAACAAAAGGTTAAGATGAACAAGCCTAGGCTTAGAACATGTTGTCTCTAGATACCAGGTTTTCTCAGGGCATAAAGGAGGAATTAGAGTGATTTGAAAGACATGACCCAGTTTTGCTATCAAAACAGCAGTAATGGAAGAATAAAGAAAATATTTGGAAAGATAGCCTAAGCAGGAAGAAAGAGGGCTTAGATGAGTGACTAAAGGCAATCCTGGAAGCTGTATTTGGCAAGTGTAAAAAATAGGTGCTCTTAGGAAGTGAAAAAAAAATCTAATAGAGCAAGAAAGGCAAGATCTCAAAGAGTAGCTCAATTGATTTCTTCAGAAAGATTCAGGACCCAGGAAACAACGACTTGAAATTTACTTTAAAATAAAGATTAGAGACATGCCCCTTGAAAACTGGGAAAATTATATCACATTGTTACAAACTGTCTTTATAAGTTTAAGAAGAAAAGGCCAGGAATGTCAACATAAGGCACTTCAACTCCTGGAAATGAGCTTTATGGGAAAACTCACAAAAATTCGAGATGTAGAGATTTACTGTGTGCTGAAGTAATGTGCCTAAGAAATCTTTGAAACTGTTAACTCTAGGGGCTGGCAAATAGAGGACAAAAATAGTAGAAGGGATCATCAGGAAAATAAATGTATGATCTAATGAGAGAATATTTCCTCTGTATTATTTTCTAACTCAGTGAAGTGAAGAGCAAGATTTGTCTGAATGCTGTTGGTTTTGGTAGACCCAGGCTTCCTTGATTCCATCTCCCTCATTTTGGAGGAACTCTCGCATTAATCGCTAATGGAACATTTAAAAAATTTTTTTACATATCCTCCAAAGAAACTTTTGTCTTAGTCTGATAGCAAAGGGAGAAAAAAAGAGAGAATAAAAGCCACGTGGATCTAGCAAACAAAGCTAACTGTAGATGTGGTAAGGAAAAAAAAACAAATTCAGTTTTCAAATAAAGTTCATCCTAAAAGGTATTGGGAACATTGATATTGAATGCATAGGATTTTGCTATAGGAAAAAAAATGTAGTAGAAATAGATGTTATTTTATTATTGTAACATTAAAAACTGAGGTACATGTGTTAGAGCTATTTGTCTGCCCTAGGCATCCAGAGGGACAGGCTTTAGAAATACTAATAACAGTTTCAGTTCAAGAATCTGCTGAGGTGATTGACCAGTTGAAGAAACTTAGGGACAAAAACAAAATTATTTCAGGAAGCCGCCTTTGTGGACCCAAGCAAATTCAGTGCATAGGAAGTAAGGTCACTGGATAGAGTCTACATTCAGGACTGGAAACACAGAATTGACAATATAATGGGAATTAATGATCTTGAACACAGTAGATGGGAAAGAAAGACAATTTGGGCTTGTGAGATGCCATTACAAAGTTCTGACTTGTGCAAGAAACAGGAATTTCTAATCTGTCATTCTCTGGGAGAGTAACATAGATGGAGTCCATCCCTTACTCCACCACAGATGTGGTAAACACAATTCCACAGTAAACTTCCTGACTGTATATCCTGGATAATTGACTGGTTTCTGGTTCCTTTCATTCCTCCAGATAACCCTGATGATGTTTGATGGAATCAATGAAGCTTGGGATATATGTAGATAAAATCAGCTCTGTGATCATAGATTACTCTTCTCACCTAGGAGGGACAGTCATATATTTCGCTGACCGTAGTTTAGTCTTAAAGTTTATGACAAATGACTCTGGGGATTGTTGTAGGTGGTACTTATCCTTTACTCCCTATGTTTCCATAACTAATAACGTCTATCAACAACACTCCTGATCTCTTTCTAAGCCTTCAGTCTTATGTAGCTAGAGAATTTTTTAGAAGAAAGTGAGCTCAGTCTCTTTTTCTGTTTCAGATCTTTCTGTTACTCTTCTACTAATAAGGGACCTAAATTCCATGGCCTGAAGTTATCTGGTTATACCAGCAACTAGGAAGTAAAGTTTATCCAATTTAAAAGGAGGTATTAAGAATCCATTAAGCCACAGAACTAAAGACATTGTTTTCAACCAGCTCAGTCATGAATAAACACATTGTTCTCTTGTTGATAAGACTGACTTTTGTGTTTGTCTTTCAATGGACTTTGAGCTTGGAAGAAGAGAAGAAGTGTTGTATTACTTTCCTAAGGATGCAATAACAACATAAACACCAGAAATTTATTTCTTCATAGTTCTGGAGGCTATAAGTTCAACATCAAGTTGTCCATAGAGTTGGTTTCTTCTGAGACCTTTCTCCTTGTTTTATAGGTCATCCTTTCCCTGTCTTTATTTTGTGTTCCCTCTGTCTTTGTCTATGTCTTAATCTCCTCTTCTAATAAAGACACCAGTCATATTGGTTTAGGGCCACCCTAATGACCTCATTTTAACTTAATTACCTCTTTAAAGATCCTATTTCCAAATATGGCCACATTTGAGGTATAGGAGTTTAGGACTTCAACATATGAATTTAGAGGGGACATAATTCAGCCCATAATAGGTATTGTTTATTGACTCCTCATCAGCATCCCCCAACTGATACATACAAATGGATTTCTAGCTGCAGCTGGGTATCATGCTTCTTTACTCCCACAGCATTTAGTATTGGTTTTCAGTATAACTATTTGTCCTGGACCATTTTATGAGTTTTAACACTTTACTTTTAACACAACTTACCAAAATGACTTAACAACATGGGCCTAATAAAGTTACATAAGCAAATAGAGTAAGAAGAATGAAATCATTACAACCTGGAATAGAATGTGACCCCAGACATTCCAACCATGATCGTAAATTGCCAAAAATCATATCATTTAAAAATTATTAGTTATTAGTCTTTTCTAACAATTTGTTTTTATGAAAAAAAATGTAGGTTCTGAATGACAAAAGGCCTTGAGATTTTAAGTCATAGAAAGTGAACACAGGATCCTGGAAAGCTTCAATAGAAAAGTTGACAGGGCGATGAGTCTGTACTGGAATCCTATAGTAAGGAAGCATGTGAGATGAATAAAAATGGTTAGAGGGGGTATATAAATGGAACAGAGAATACCTTGTGTCTTCAGAGGCTAAAGGGTTAAGGTAAATGAGCAAGACTTACTTGATAAGACTTCAGGAAGGAAGTAATTAGACCATGCCCAGGTGAGCATGTGAGACAAGGCCAGAACAACGAGGTTGAGAGGAGTGGACAGTCTCATCTACAAAGACACAGGATAAGAGGAACAAGGAGTTTGTATATTTTGGGGAGTAGAATATTCTGGGAGGGAATGATGGAAACACAAACTAAGTAAATCAACTGAAGAAAATCTCATCTTTGAACCTAGAGGAATTTTGAGTGCGAAGGCAGCATTTTCTAACTGCCATCACTGGCTTGGGGAACCCAAGTAACTCAACAGAGATAGAGAAAAGTGTATATGTCAGGTGGCAGAGATCAGGCCAGATTGGTGGGCAGATGCCAGGTTTTGAAGGGTGTTGTCTCTGATCCTGAGTTGATTACATCCCCTTCTTCACCATACTATTATTATTTTTACTCATTAAAAGTCATCACTTCTCTAAAACCAGTTGTTTTAAATTCTAACATTGTCCTCCAAGTTGATACTGTAGGTATATCAAGTGACTGTGCTTCCCCCGCCCCCCATCATTTATATCCTGGAAATTAAAGGAGGGAGGTTGGAGGCTGGTAACTAGTAAGTGTTGAGATATTTATAGAAATCCTTCTGCATTAATTTTGACCCACTCAATGAGTTAGAGAAAGTACCTCTGACATGGCAGCACACAGGCTTTAGGTGCACTTTAGTTAAACAGGAGTGTTAATTTGTTCCCTTCCTCAGTATTAAAGAATAGCGCATCAATGAAAAACCTTATAAAATATTGTACTTTTTAAATTTACATTTCAGCTCTTCACTGAGAAGAAAATAAAACTCGTTTGATCCAAAAGCATTGTGAGATGAACTTTTGAAGATCTCTGGAATCTAATCTTTTCAGATCATGAAAGTAGAAAAGATTGTTATGAAATCATTGGTTGAATTTGGGACATATATTGAGTGGCTTTACGGAGGCCCTAGATGTAGGTGGAAAGTATAGACTGTGCCTGACACAAGCCTATCTGTACCTTGTAGCATTTTCCAGGCTCTTATCCTATCCTGTTGCTCTGGGCTCTGTAATAAACTACCTTTTTTGATCCCTTTTCCTTGACAAAGAAAGATTCTTATTCTTTCAGGATCTGATTTTTTGATAGGCAAAAGCCAAAGCTGTCTATGAGGAGTCATATATGTTGCTTTATGCCTGTCTGTAGAGCTAGATAGTATTATGGAGGAGAAGTAGTCAGTCCATCAGGGCTAGGGCTAGCTTCTGCCACTTTCATTCATTTGTTTAATAAATTGTTATTGAATATCTTCTGTGTGGCAGGCATTTTCTAGAAGTGCAATTTAATCAAATTAGTTAACTTCTTCACATTTCCAATTCTTCACAATGTTCTTGGACAGATAAAATTAAATAATACTTATTAAGTGTTGACCAGCATGTTGTATGATAAAACCTTAACAAGTGTAGATACTCCTTCTTCCTCTTTGTTGACTTTTGAAGGTTAACATTTAAACAAGTGTAGTGTTCTAGAAGAGTATAAAGTCAAAAATTCCTTGCATCCACTTGCATTTACTGAATATGTGAAATTTTACATAACGTTTTGAACAACAGTACTTCCATTTAAAAACAAGATCATTAATACCAACCTTGCATTAGTGCATATGTGAGGATTTAGAGAGATAATATAATACGGGCACGGTGCCTAACCTGGCAGTAGGGAGACAGTAGATGTTATTGCTCTTCTCTTCCAATAGTAAGGATATCACACTGTATATTATCATACCTTAACCCTAATGACTGTAAACTGCAGACAGTATGAAATTTTTAATTATATATTGATATAAGAAAGATTTGGTGTAATTAAGAAAAGGAAGATGACAACATTGGAAGAAGAAAGATATCCACTTGATCCTGTGGTAAATAAAATACTATGAAAACAATGTCTCATAAAATAGAGATATCAAGAGGAGATAAAGTGAGAAAAAAGAACCAGAGAAAATCTGGAATTTAAAAATACAAGAATAGGAATTTAAAAATTCACTAGAAGGGCCTAACAGCAATTTTGAACAGGCAGAAAAAAGGATCTGCAAACTTGAAGGGCAGTCAATTCAAAGTACTTAGTCTTAGGAACAGAGAAAGAGGATGAAGAAAAATAAACAAAGCCTAGAAGACCTCTAGTACATCTTAAAGATTACCAATATATGCATAATGTGAATCCCAGGAAAGAAGAGAGGGAAAGAGGCAGAAAGAATATCTGAAGAAATGATGGCCTAATAGTTCCCAAATTCAATGAAAAGCATAAATCTATGCATCTAAAAAGTTCAACAAACTCAAAGTAGAATAAAATCAGAGATCCACAGCTGGACACATCATAATCAAAATTTTAACAGCCAGAGAATCTTGAAAATCGTAAGAGAGAAGCATTATGTATAAGGAAACTTCAATAAGATTACCCTCTGATTTCCCATCAGAACTCATGGAGGCCAGACGACAGTGGGATGATGTATTCAAGGTGCACAAATGACTGTTAACCAATAATTCTATATCCAGCAAAACAATCTTTCAAAATGGTGAGGAAAATGACAAGAGTGTTTTCTATCACTATTTACTTTCAACATTGTACAGGAGTTTCTAGCCAGGGCAATAAAAGAAGAAGAAGAAGATGACCAAGAAGAAGACAGAGGAGGAGGAGGGAGGAGGAGAAGGAGGAGACAACGATGAAAGAGAAGAAGAGGAAGAAGAGGAAGAAAAGGAGGAAAAGGAAAAGAAGGAGGAGGAAGAGGAGGAGGAGGAGGTGGAGGAGGAGGAAAAGGAGGCTAAATACCAAAATAAACTGTATGTCTATCAATGAACAATCTAAAAATAAAATTAAGAAAAAAATTATTTAAAATAATATCAAAAGTATAAAATATATAGTAGTATGTTTAACAGAAGAAATGCAAGACTTGTACACTGTAAACTATAAAACATTTTGGAAAGAAATTAAATAAGACCAGTGGAGAGACAGTTTGAGTTTATGGATTGAAAGACTTACTATTATTAAGTGACAACATCCCCCAAGTTTATCTACAGAATCAATAAAATCTTTACTAAAATCTGAAGTGCGTTTGTTTTGCAGAAGTTAATAAGCTGATCCAACAATTCATAGGGAAGTCTAAACAAGGTTAAAAAATGAAGACTATCATTTCCTGATTTAAAACTTATTACAAAGCTTCAATAGTCAGCTTTGTAGGAAGATATTATGATCTTGACATAACAATGGAAACCAATCAATAAAATAGAATTAAGAATCAAAAAACAAACCCTTACTTTTATGGTCAATTGATTTTCATCAAGGGTACTAAGATAGTTCAATGGGGAAAACAGTCCTTTCAACAAATGGTGTCAAGTAACTGAATGACCACATGCAAAGGAATAGTTGTATTCTTACTTCACATCATGTGCAAAAATTAATTCAAAATTAATTGAGGAGCTAAATGTAACGATGAAGACTATAAATGTCTTAAAAGAAAATATAGGTGTGAAACTTTGTGACTTTGAATTATGCAATGCTTTTTTGGATATGTTTTCCAAAAATGCTTTTTGGATTTGATTTTGGTTGATTTAGTTTTGACTTCATCAAAACTAAAAAAATTTGTGCATCAGAAAACACAATCAAGAAAGTGAAAAGACAATCCACAGAATGAGAAATAGTATATCTGACAAAGGGACTTGTATCCAGATTATATAAATAACTATTAAAATAAAAAGAAAATGAGCTAAGTGAAATAAATCAGATGGAGAATGACAAATACTATATGATTTCACTCATATATGGAATCTAAAAATGTAAAACAAATGAATAAACAAAACAGAAACAGACCTATAGATACAGAGAACAAGCTGATGGTTGCCAAAAGGGAAAGGTGTGGAGGAGAGGTGAAAAAAGACAAATGACCCAATTAAAAAAAAAATGGGTGAAGGATTTGAATAGATATTTCTCAATGGAAGTTATACAGTGGGCCAATAAGC
This sequence comes from Eidolon dupreanum, assembly GCA_028627145.1. NCBI lineage: Eukaryota > Metazoa > Chordata > Mammalia > Chiroptera > Pteropodidae > Eidolon > Eidolon dupreanum. Next base: position 44,186,983 of record CM053514.1, on the reverse strand, counting down.
ACATGGAAATGTGCTCAGCATCATTAATCATTAGGAAAATGTAAATCAAAATCACAATGAGATGCCCACAAAAATAGATATAATTTTAAAAAATGTACAATTACAAGTGTTGACATGGATATGGAGAAATGAGAACCTTCATACATTGCTTGTGGGAAGTAAAATGGTACTACTACTGCAGAGTACAATTTGGCAGTTCCTCAAAAGGTAGTTAACAGATGACCCAGAAATTCCACGCTTAGATATAAGGATATACTCAAAAGAAATGGAAACATATGTCTACACAAAAAAATTGTTCACAAACGTTCATATCAACATTAATCATAATAGCCAAAAAGTAGAAACAAATGAGTGCCTCTCAACTGTGGTATATACATTATATCCACACAATGAAATAGTTTTCAGCTATAAAAAGAAATGAACTATGATGCACACTACAACATGAATGAATCTTGAAAACATGCTAAATGAAAGAAGCCAGACACAAAAGGCCACACATTGTTTTATTCCATTTATATAAATGTTCAGAACATATAAATTTATAGATAGCAAAAGTAGATTAGTAGTTTCTAGGAATGGGGTAATAGAGAAATTGGATGTGACTGCTAATAGAAATAGGGCTTCTTTTTGTGGTAATAAAACTGTTCTAAAATTAGTTATGGTAATTGTTGCCAACTATGTCAACATACTAGAAGTCATTGGATATATGCTTTATTTTTTTTCATTTTATAACAGAGTTTTAAAATTATTGATGTAATATTAGTTAATAACATAAGTTTCAGGGCACAACATTATAACTTGATATCTGTGTACATTATAGTGAGGTCAACACCAAAAATCTAGTTCACATCTGTTACTGTACATTTGACCCCCTTTAATCCATTTTGTCCTCACCCCACATTCCCTTCCCTGTAAGTAACCACTAATCTGTTGTTCTTCTCTACAAATTTGTTATTAATTTGTTTTGTTAGTTTCTTTTTGTTTTATATTCTACATGTGAGTGAAATCATATGTATTTGTCCTTTTCCATTTGTCTTATTTTACTTAGAATAATACCCTCAAGGTCCATTTATGTTGTCACAAATGGCAGTATTTCATCTTTTTTGTGTTTGAGTAGTATTCCATTGTGTATACATACTACATCTTCTTTAGCCACTCATTCATTGATAGACACTTAGGTTGTTTCTGAATGGTACACTTTAAATGAGTGAATTATGGTATGTGAATATAAGTATGATATGAGAATTATGTTTCTTTCTGAGCTTCAGAATCATAATATTCATTGCTCACTTTAAATCTCCTTTCAAATGCCTCAAAGATGTCTCAAAGACAGTATATCCAAATTGGATTCATAATCTACCTCCTCCCCTCTTGTTCTTTTTTTAGAGTTCCCTATCTTAGCTGTACAACTTTGTTCTCTCATTTAGTTGCATAGTTCAGAAACCCAAGTGTCATTCATTATGCTCACCTCTTTTTAATTAAGTTCTGTGTGAGGGTAGTGGAACCTGGGCTTCTTTTGGCTTGAACCCTTCATAACTTCTAATCTAGATTCCAAATCACCTAGGAAACACAGCTGAAATCCAGTAAATTTCTCCATTGTTGTAAAAAAAAGTGATGACATGGCTTTGGTTTTTCCATTTGCATTAAAATTCCTTCTAAAATATTAATTTTGGGAATCTTTCACATACTTGTATTTTATATAATTGATTTTATTCCAGTCCTTTTTTCCTCTTGTAGTTTCTTCCTGTTGATTTATATTGATTTCTATTCCTTTCCTGGCCACCTTTACTGTATTCATTCATCCTCTGAGATTCACCTCAAAGGTTCTCCATGACAGTTCATCATTTGAAAATCCATCATTTGAAATGCACTTTTTCATCTGGTAAGATGAATGGTGCTTTCAGAGGCATTGACTGTTTACCCTTTTGCAACCCAGTAAATGCAGTTGATTTGCCCATGGAGCACACTGAGATGAACACAGTCCTTGCAGAACCTCACTGTACTCTTCTACCCAGGTGGCATTTTTCAAATGTCTGGCTTCCACTCCTCCAGCTTTTCCCCAATGTTCAAGAAGTACTGTATCCAAAGCCGTGCTGGTCAATGGTTAATAACTGGCTCTCTTGAGCAGGGGGATGGGAAACCCTGATATATAGCATTTACCTACTTTGATGATATTTACACCCTGGCCACTTTCACACTACCAATGTTGCCACTGAATGATGAAGTGAGGAAGAGATGTGTGGTGGTAGAGCACTAAATAATATTTTCTTGATACAGATAAAAACAATGTATATGACTTTGAAAGCATAGGTAATAGAAAAATAATTAGAAGGAAAGGAGTTTTGAGTATTTATTTGTTTTTAATATAATTTATGTAGTTGTAAGTTTATATAATTTAATTCTTAATAATGGCTGTGATTAAAAACTGTCTTGAGAGATTCTTGAAAATTTAACACTTGGCCCTAGTGACATGCCATGAGCCAGTTCCAGCACTGTGCTGACTGACAACTTGGGGTACTAAAGACATAAAGGAAGTCTTCCCTCATGTCAAAGATCAGTGTGAAGTAGAGATTGGCGAATTGGCTTAACTTGGGGGTCAACTCATCAGTCCTTAGTAACTCAGAAGGCTATGTTAAAGAGAATTCTGAAAATTTGTTATGTAAAGAGTCATATAGTCTACACTTGATCTTAGCCAAAAGGCTGAGAAGCGGAGTCCTATAATCCAGGGGTTCTCAACCCATGAGCTGTGGACTGGTACCAGTCCATGGCCTGTTAGGAACCAAGCTGCACAGCAAGAAGTGAGCGGCTGGCAAGGAAAGCTTCATCTGTATTTGCAGCTGCTCCCCAGTGCTAGCTAGCATCACTGCCTGAACTCCACCTCAGATGGTCAGGCATTAGATTCTCATAGGAGCACTCGTCCTTGGTGCTAAAAAGGTTAGGAAGTACTACTATAGTCTATTAGCAGTGTTCCCTATGGATTAAAAAAAGGATATGTTAGATTTTATTTCACTTATTTTGCATGTCTTTAATATGCATATTTTCCAATATAAGCAGAAGAGGAGTATATGGGAGGAGATATATTTGATCCTCCTTTCACATCTATGTGCCATCTGCCAATGTCCCCCAAATGGTTCTTGTGGTCTTTTCAGGTACCAGAGATACCCAACTCCCCTTTTAGTGTTTGCTGTTGTATCTAGACACTGCTTTTCACACCTCATCCTGGCCCTCTGCCCTGGTTGCCATGATGGTACACTATAGAATGTCAGTATCCTTTAGTGACTGGCTGGCATTCTGAAGATCTCTGGTGCTTGACTCCATGATATTGTCTCTCTGGCCCTCTGGTCTTTGGTTCCATATTCTACCCTGTGATATCTGCTCCCCAGTGCATATGGTGTCTTCTATGTTTTAGACATCAGCTTCCTGTTTTTCTCTCAGCTCAGCCTATGTCAGGCTCATTATGCTATGGGGAAAAGACTTTTTTTTAACCTAACCTGAGGCTCAAGGAGTCCTTCTTAACCAGGTGAAACTTCCTGTTGCTTCTCCCTGTTTTTTAACTTCTGCCACCTGCTAACAACGTGAGAAATATTCAGACATTATTCACAGTTCCCATAAGATACCACTGCTGTACTGTACCTGGTACACAGTTTGTGACTAAGTGTTAGTTTTGTCATATTCTGTTCAACCTATATATTCTCTCTCTAGAAGGGTTAAAACTCGAGGGCAGAAAATCAATCAGCTATATTTTGTGTCATTCCCCCAACTTTTAGAAAATACACTTATTTTTTATTGCTAGAAAATGACGAGAAATACCAGAAACCAAGGTGATCTTCCAATTCCTTTTAAAAGTTACATATATTTGAGAGAAACTTGTTGGCATTTTTATAACAACTAGAAGCTCAGTGTTTTTCCTTTATTATACTAACCCTTTAAAACATAACTAGAAGTCACATATTCATCACTTGGATGACAAACTGTCCCTCATCCTCAAATGAGGCTGAAATGTGGGGACACTTCCAACAGGAATGGTCCTAGGACTTTGAGGAAGATGAAAAGCAAACACAGAGACAAAAAATCACCTGCTGGAACTGCTGCTGCTTGATAAAGGGGAAAATTCACAATTTTAGTTTTTAATTTTTAATTTTTTAATTATCATTAAATTTGTCTGGTGTTTAGAAGAATAGTGGTTTAAAAGTTACATTTAAAGTTTGCTTTTAACTAAAATCTAAGTTCATAGCCTTTGAATGCTGAGTGAAAAATAGGATGAAATATAAAGTTTCCTAAAGAAAATGAGAATGAAGTTAAAGAAGATGGAATGTGACTGCTTTGCAAATATGGTATACAGGAAATGCCTTGAATGGAGACAGAATGGAAGTAACTTCTGCTTCTTATACACTGTTTACTTGAAGCATGTTTTATCTTAAACATATCCTTCTGTGTACTGTTTTCATTATCCTCATTAGGACATTATGAGAATACTTGCTTAGTTTAAAATTTTTGTATTTCATTCCCTCAAGACTCATCAAGTGCTGGATTAATGTAGAAGGGCAAATAACATTGGGAAATAGTTTTTTCTTTAATGAATCACAGAGAACATTACTTTAAAAAATGTTCTTAGAAGGGAAAAGGTCTTTCCACAGTGGTAACGCTTCATATTTTAAATGAAAATGTGCATTTAATTAAAATTCCATATGACAGTCATATTATTTAAATACCAAATGATTATTAAAATCACCTTTAATTGTGGTTGAAAAAATATAACAGATATGTACCCAGGAAACAGCTGTTACACATCATCAAAATTTCCTTGATCAGCTTTGTTTTCCTAAAGCATTTCCCAATTGCAGTGAGCTTGGTTTTAAAAACTGTTTCATACACAAACATGTGCATGCACACACACACACACACACACGCGCGCGTGCGCACGTGCGCTATTGATATTATGACAAGAATTCTGTTGAACTGAATGACAATATTGTAGTGGTTATTAATAATTCAAAAATGATAATAGCAAAATAAAGCCTGTATTTTCTATGTCTGCATGGGCATCTTTACTGTGATACACCATATAGAACCAAAGACCATCTAGATCAGATCCAATATGGGTCATGTTGAAGATAGAAATGAGAGGTCTGTAGACCTTAGATGAATATTAATAGACAAGGAAAGTGCAACTGCATGGTTCAATATGTTCTAAAGGTTTTTGTGATGCCAACTCTGTCTCCACACAACTGTGGTTGTATTCTGTCAGATCTAGATGTTACTTTGAAAGCATTTGAGTATGCACTACTCACTTTTGAAATAGCTAACTACATTAAACATTCTATGAAGAAATGGGTTTTGTGTAGCCAAATATGTCAGTGTAATTCTCTAAGTGAACCCTTGATTCAGGGATTGCAAATGAGGCAGTTGCTGCCACCAGGTTAGTAGGCAAAATTGCAAAAGGGACAAAATTAGACTTATAGAAAATTCCCTCCCTTCTGCTTTTTGGTGCACTTCTCTCACTTTTTGACATCTCAGGATGCTATTTATCTTGACTCCAGGTTCTAAAAGTCCTTAATGGCAAACTAATCTCATTGCCCCTCCCTTCCACAGTAATATCAAACCTAACTTCTTTAGAAGTCCGCAATTTTGCAGCTATTTTCCTTTCTGTTCCTAGTCTCCTCCCCACCAAATTTCTGTTCATTAACTTCTAAACAAGAGGCAAACTGTTTAAAATAACTCACACAAATAGACAAATTAGCATAGGTTACAAAGTGGAGTCAAGCAAATGGATTTCCCCCTCTCTCTTTGCCTATGGTTCTCTTTTGTTTTAGAAAAGCAACCCAGGACTTCTGGGTCAGAATGTGATGTCAGCACAAGTGTCTAGTACCACTCCTTCCAGATCCCCATTAAAATGACCAATAGATATAAAAATAAAAGAAAAAATGGCACCCAGTGCTGATGCTTGGGAAGGTTGAAATGTGCACACCGAGTCTCCAAGAATTTCTGTTAGATGAGATGAATTGAAAGAAAAAGCAAACTCACTTCTCACCCTCAGTGGTAGAGGGGCAATGTGCAGACAGGGACACAGGCAGAAACCTGCTAATAGGCCTTAGGTTAAAGGAGCAAAGGAGCGAGGGATGACATGAGGTTAGACCACTGGGAGATCAGGAGCACATCTGGATTCTTTCAGTGTGTTTGAAAAGTGTAAGCTCTTCCCTGGGGGAAGCTGGTGCAGGGTGCTCCTCCCAGTCTAGCGCAGCAGCCTGCTTGGGGCAAGGGATGTAATGAACATTTTTTGTTCTCAGAGTCTCAAATGTATCTCAGCTTATTTCCTAAGGATACATTCTTGGAGGGAGAATTACCACATACAAGGCTGTGAACATTTTTGATTACTGATCAGAAAATTTTCCATAAAAAGAATGTGCCAGTTTATACTTCCACTAAGCAGCAAACTGCTGAACTCTGACCAATTTTGGATACTAACAATAGATGAAAATGGCGACTAATAGTTGCTTAATTTGTACTTGAGTATTAATAAAATTGAATTATTCTCTCTCTCTTTTTCGAATTATTTTCTCTTTTAATGTGCATGCATTTCTTCTTTTTGAATTGCCTTTGACAATTTCTCCCCCTCATTTTAGGGCCCATCTATTTCATATTAATTTGTGAAATCCCTACCTATGAGGGAAAGCACCAACCTTCAGAGAAATAAGTGATGCCAGTTCTTTACCTCCATGTTTTAAGGCAGAGAAAATCTGGCTCCTAAGGACTGGACAATAGAAACGCATCCACATAAGCAAACCTAGCAATAAAAACTGTGATAATTTATTGTCTTGTTCCTTGCTCTTTTCTTGGGCTTGATTGTTTTAGAAGATGCTCTGACACCATGTTGCTTTTAATTGTTTTTCAGTATGGAGATCTGGGTATATATGTTTAGATTCAGATTTGGTGAACCTCAAATCAGATCACCTTGTCTGATAAATGGGAAGAACAGGACACTTTTAGGAAATGCCTTCTAAGAGTAGAATGGATGATTGTCATATGTGCATCTCTTTTTTTTCTCCAATAATAGTAATAGAATCTGGGAGACAAAAACTGTAATTTGTTCATCTTTTTGTTGCCTCCCCCCCCCCATTGCCTAGTAAAGAGTCACAAGATGAGTGCTTGATATATAAAAGATTGACAAGCAAGTTTTGAGAGACTAAGGATCATGACCCCAAGTGATGAGAACAAATGAGCACGGAGCAGAGGGCCCTAGAAAGGAGAGGATTCTGCTAGTAAGAAACCAAATATAAACATTGCTTATTTTATAGCCTTGCTTCAGGAGATGTAAGTTCCAGGGTAGGCAGAGCTAATTTCCCACTTAAACAACTATACTCTATACAGTTCACAGGGAGCTTTCACAGTCATCTATTGAAGCCAAATGCTGTTCCATTTCCAGTTAATAGCCACACTCAAAATGGTCATGCAACTCTCTCCCTGGAGCCTGTGACTTTAAAATGGCTGATGCTGGCTGAGCAAAAAAGACTGTGGCCACTGCATCTACTGAGAGAGCCTTATGGCCCTTCAGTTTGGCTGGCTTTCCTTAAGTAAGTGATTTCATTCTGAGAACTGAGAAAAAAGTAGCTTGTGCAAATACCTGGTTATCTTATTCTCTACTTACATCTTTACTTATTTCTGTAAATGTTTTACAGATGCTCTACTGGGAGTCTGCTCAGGGGGAAGCTCATGTCCAGCAGGCATTGCTCTCAACCCATTTGAAGACCCTAATGAAAAGGGCTGGTTTCAGGGCTGTGGCAGCTTGCAGTGCTGCATAATCGAATTCCACCCTCTAATGAGTTCCCTTAAATCTGCCATCAGATGACTTTATTGACTTTCAGATCATAATTAACTAACACTCACTTTTTGCAGTTATTTTGACTCCCCTGCCTCCATTCTATGACTGAATGTCTGGACCCAACCTAAGTCATGGATTCTGGCAGATATTTAATGACCAGACACCAACAGGGACACTGTCTCTCCTTGTCACTTCTGAAAGAAATATTACTGGGCATGTGTGTGTGTGTGTGTGTGTGTGTGTGTGTGTGTGTGTGTTTGGGGGGGTGTGTTGGACAGGATGGAGGAAAAAAACAGCCTAAAGTATTTTCCAGAACCCCTTGATTTCTTAAAAGGTAACTAGGAGGAAAGGAACCCATCAATAGGTAATTGATGCTCTGTGACGTTTTTATTATTTTTCAATTAGAAAAAGTGATAGACCATTTGGTTACCTTCTAGACCAGTAAATTCTCCAGCCCAGAAAGTCTTGGCTTCATTAGAAGCATTTTAAAGTAGTAGATAAACACGGTTAAATCAGTTTGCACCTTTTCTTTTTTGCTTGTTGACAGACTAAGATAAAATCCTGTGATAAATGAACAATTAGACAAAGACCTCATTATTTTTTCCATAGGATATATTCTTTTCAGCATTCCCTGTCATTTAAATTTGATTTTCAGTGTCCAATACACTGCCTGAGTTGAATAGATATTGCATATTATTATTAAATAGACATTGCATTTTAACCCACGTGGATGTGCGTGTGCAAGCATACTACATAGTCAGCATGGCTTTTGTAAAGAGTTCTTGGAAATAGGGATCAGAGAGATTTAAGTGCTTCACAATTAAGAGCTGGGACTCTGCACCTAGGAGATATGGACAGGTCAATTAATTAGTAAGTTGGTCTCTATTTGGCAGAGGCCATTAGACCCATTTTCCTGATGGGAGAGCAGTGGCTCAGAGGAATTTAAGGTCAGCTTGACATGAGGGCTAATTGCACAAATGTCGCTTAGAGGCAATTTAACATCCTTTCCTCTAAACTCAGGTTTCTGCTCTCCAGCCCTATTTTCTAATAATCACAACATGTCCTTTGTAATCCATGTCCCTCCAGGCACAATTATGTGGATCTATTTAACTTCCCTGAGCCTTATTTTCTTAATTTATGCAGTGGGAATGATACTACCTTCCTTGCAAAGTTTTTGTGAAGGTTAAATGAGATACTATTGCTTAAGTGCTCAGTACAATGTGTGCTGGCTCAGAGTAATTGTTAAGTATAGAAATGCAAAGAATAAACAATATTAAGAATGATAATTGAGATTTTGTGCTTGAAGATGAGAAACCTGCTGGGATTGGGTCCCAGAATATGTTAATTCCAAATGGGGACCCAGCATGGGTGATCTCTTGCTCCTCCAGTGCACCCTAACAGAATTTCAGGGTGAACCTCAGAGCAGGAACACAGTTCCCAAAGTATGTGTAGAATAAATGTGTCAAGAGACAGGTTTGGGGGCCTGGATGACTCATACATGCAGATTTGACATGCCACTTCAGTTCAGATTATCTCAGACCTCTTCTCTTGGAAGCTTCCAAACCTTGAGGGGACTGATGTTGAAGTTCAAAAGAGTATGGTAACTGATTTAAAATATCTTTCCCAATTTGCGGTCCCCTCTGTTCTCTCTCTCTCTCTCTCTCTCTCTCTCTCTCTCTCTCTCTCTCTCTCTCTCTCTCTCTCTTCTTGTGAATTTGTTTTTATTAGGATATAGGGGATGGGTCGAGAAATGTCACGGTGGGTGGTTATGCCCCACCAGGGCACTGTTCATTCTAATCTTCCTGGGATAGCTTTTGGAGCTTTTTCTTTTCCTTGGAGCTACTGCTTTTGCTGCCAGCAGCCTCTTCAGGTCCACTGCTGAGCAACTCCATCTTAGAAGAGAATTTCCTCTTTTTCTTGGGGACACTCCTGTTTCCTGCTTCTTCAGGGTCACTAACTGGTTCATATTTGGGGAAAGATTTCTTCTTCTTCTTCTTGGGAAGACTTCCACTGCCAGTGATCTTCAAGATCATTACTAACAAGCTCCTCCTTGAAATTTTGTTTGCTAGATATTGGGAGATGTGGCCTTTATTCTTGACAACTGCTTGGCCAATAAAGGTGGAGTGGAAAATGAGTTCTTATTTTTTAGTGTAACTCCTTGTCTTCAGGGCTCTGGAAAGTTGGTTCCTTTGCTGGGCTCTTGGAATCACTCAGACACCAGCACTGATTCTCTCTTGAAATAAGAACCTAGCCAGAGGCAGACAGCCTTAGGGAGGTGCCAGGAAAGGGCAGCATGGGGGAAGAGGGATAATGGTCGCAACCAGAGACTAAGAGGTTCTTACATCTCGTTGGCCCAGAGTCTGTCAGCTCAGTGGATTGGCTTCCACTTGAGTCGGTGACTGAGGCTGGGCATTGGGGATTTGAAGATGTGCCTGTATTGACTACTATTGAATGGAGAAACTGCTTGAAGTTATCATTTAAATTACTATTATTTAAATAATCCTTTGACCAGATTTGAGTGGCTGGAGTCTGGAGTCTGGAGTGAGTATACTAGAATCCATAGCCACCTAGAACCCGTGGAGGTTGACTGGGATGGCCAGACATCTGCCCAGGCTTGCTAAAGAGTAGCTACTTGGGGCCAAAACCTAAATTAGGCTTCCCTTTTGGACTTAGGCAAAAAATATAGTCATGCAGGCATATTACCCTAAATGATACTTTGTGTTCTTCATTAAAATAGAATTCTGTGTGCGGTCCTTTAGTAAACTTAGGTTGTGATTAAATTTTTTGCTATTCAAACTATTTTCAAAATCTCTTCTGAAAAGTGGACCAAAACAACTCTCGGCTGCTCCATTTGGAGAAGCACAGAACACAGAAGGTACCAAGCAGGCTTGACAGCCATTCAGACCTTCATAAAAGATCTGGGCCTTCTGTTTGTGTGTGGAAGCTTAAGAAAGTGATTTCACCTCTCTAAGCCTCAGCTTTCACTTCTACAAAATGGGAGGGGAGCAATGCTTATTTCAGGAGTTTGTTAGGAGAATGGAGGCAGGTGCTGTGACTGCCCTTGGCACAGGGACAATAAGCACAGTAGGTTCTCAATATAAGGCAACCTTCCATGCTGGTCATGCTACTATTACTATTCTGCTTCTTCAACAAATCTCAGGAATAAGACACTTGATTAGATGGTAAAATTGGGATAAAAAAGGGAAAGAAATAGAGCATTGTAGGGCATCAGGGCCAGCAGTGTGCTGAGCTTTACGTACCTCACCTCTCTTTGTCCTCACCCCTTCCTGCCAGTTAAGCATCAGTAAGCATTTTGTGCAGGGAGAAATAAGACTCACCTTAGTGAAGTGCTTACATATTCAATTAGCTCGGAAGTAAAGAGGACAGGATTCAGACCCAGGACTACTGGACATGACAGCTACTGCCTATTTTCACCAAGAGTTCAGTGTCCTTCCCATCCAGAGTTACTTAGAGCATAAGCCTTTCAGCTAAAGGGTGGCCTGTCCCACTGGTGCAGTATCTCCTCACTTGTGTTTTAATGTCCTTCCTTTGCTCATGTGGTTTCTAAGCGTGTAGTTCTTCCTTTTCTCCCCAAGTCTCTTCTTTTCCTCATTAACATGTTCTTATCCCTTTCTAAGTGAGTTGAACTCTGATTTTTCTGATCTTCAGGGCTGGGCTAATGACCTTTTTGGATTCTCAAATCCCTTGCTATACACACATTCATCAGCATGCCTGCACCTCTGACTTGGAATAATTTGTTTCTAGATCTGTCTTTCCACTGGACTGTAAACTCCTTGAGGGCCACATTCATCCATATACTCTAATACATAAGGTCTGACCATAATAAAAGATAATAAATATTTATTAAATTAAACTCAACTCAACTTAGAATTGTGCTTCCAAGCTCAATGTTCCTTCATTCCATTATCTATAAAATACAAATGGAAAGAAATCTTTATCTATAAAATAAAAATGGAAAGAAATCATTCTGCTTTGATTATAGCTCATATGAACATATTCCATATCTATTTAATAAAAGCTTTGTTCCTAAATGGACATAAAGAGGATACATTGACCAAACGTGGCTCCAAAGCATATAATTAAAATTTACATTCCTAAACAATACTTCAGGCTTTCCAGGATTACCAAGTTAAAAACAAACTACACTCTTTGAAGTAATGGAAGTAAACAAACACAGAAAGTGGAAAACAACAACTTTTTCGATTTCTAAAGGTAGCTACCACTAATAAGCCAAGATATTAGTGGTAGTTGCTATGTTGTATGCATCCTCCTAAATCAATGTTGTCCAGCAAAACCTTTTTCTTATGGTGAAAATGTTCTATGTTCATACTGCACTTGAACTGTGGCTGATGTAATTGAGGACTGAACTTTTAATACAATTTAATTTTAATTAATTTAGATGTGTATGGAAATAGCTACATGTTGGTTACCATATTGGGCAGCAAAGGTTTACATCTTTTCTTTGAATATGCAAGCCTATATGTTCAATATAAACATAGATTAAAAAACATTTTATTTATATTGGTCAAAAAGAATGTTTGGAAACTGTTAGTACCACAAACTTGGGGACTTTGCTCATAAGGGCATGTTTGTTTGTAGTTCTGAGTAATGGTTTTGCCATTCTGTTCTAGGACCTATAAGGGAATATGCTAAGAGAGATATGCACTATCAGGTGTGATATTGGAAGAAGGATTCAGAGTAGATGGGTTGTGATCTTTTGTTTCTTTTTTTTCTTTTAAAACTCTCAGTACAAAAAAATACAATCAGGTGGCAGAAAATTTTCTGTACTGTTAAGTGCCTGTAATTATAAGTGACATACTTTAAAAAGGTTGTAGGAGTCTTTTATTTAATGCTCATTATAAATAGCATAAAAGGTCTTCATAATCTAGGATATTAAAATATTAGTCATGCCTATAGCAGGTGGATAGGCTGCATGGTTGCTTCTACAAACTTGATTCTGATCAATTCCATATTTCATTCATAAATTCTTGCAAGATTTTTTGGAAAAAAATCATGTTCCTCTTTATGACTACAATAAAAAAATTGTTAGACAAAGATAATTTAAATTTTGACTTACAAAAATAACATGATAAAGTGGGATAATGCCATCTGAGCAGAAGGGGACAGTTCACATAGTCATGAGAAACAGGCAGCTATGGTTCTCCTCTTTAGAAAATAGATTGGGTGCTTGTGTGTCATATTTGGGTAGTGTTAAACATTTTTAGCTCTGGGATTTGAGGCTCTGCTGTAACCTAACTGGATTGCTTGTTAGTCACATTCACTGGTGGATCGCTTGGTTGCTTAACCATGGCTGTTCTAATGAGTTCTGGTCATGAATTCAATCTCCATGTGGACCAGTGAGCACAGGCAGCAGTCAGAAACTGAGCCAGCCATCATTTGTCACAAAGAGATCTCCAGGACAGAAAATGGCAGAGGTTCTGAGTGGAACACTGACCCAGCTCCTACTAAAATCTAACAGTTCGTTTGAATGAAAATGATGATGTTGTTGAACCTGAACTCCCCACCTCCTAAAAAAAGTCAACTTCGAGAGCTCGAATTAAACATTGCATAAGAAACAGACTCAATTTTTATTTCAAGTTTAAAAGTTTGCAACTTTACTTCCTCACAATTGCAAAACCTCCCAGTCTACATAATAGGTACCTTAGGTAGGGCTCTTATCAGACAAAAAGAAAGAGAGAAGATATAAAATTACTTTGCATCTCACTGGATAAGAGGGTTGATAGCCTCTGATGACCTGATGAAGGTCAAGTTCCTCTTTGGCCTTAAAGTCCCTGTGAGCTTTGGCTAATAATTCACCAAAATTGATAATTTGTTTACTGAACTTGACTCAGAGGCCTGTGGCTGCTGGGCTTTGGTACCCAAAATGTGGCCCTTGGACCTGCAGTATCAGCATTATCTGGGACACTTTTAGAAAAGCAAAGTCTCAGAACTCAACACTGAATCTGAATCTGCATTTTAACAAGACCCCAGGAGGTTTGTATGCATTTGAAAATCTGAAGAACACTATCTCAGGGTATCTATGCTTTTAGCTCCTTAGGGGATCCTGATAAGCATACCCCATTTAGTTGCCAAAGTCCTTGATGTGTCTTGCAATCTTTCTGATATAAATCAAATTTTCTTTCTGTGTACCTACAATGCCTGCCATTTACAAAAGCATTTCATTTCTCTGATTTTCTCAAAGTTTTCTGCCCAGAGATTTGCTGAAATTCTGCTGGTTTTGCTCTTGGAAGCCAGGTGGCTGTCTGTGAGACAAAGATTTGCTGTGAGTTGATTATCATCTATGGCTCTGAAAAATTAAGTGAAAACATCTGTTCTAAGGTCAAGATGCATTTAGTTGACACTCAAGACAGATCCCTGAAAATGGCACAAAACATAGGGCTGGAGCTCCTCGGTTAGGTCCGCTATTAAGGAGTGCCTTTGCCAAGCCAGCAACAAACATTAATCATGCCCCAGTCGCTGAGTTTTCAAATGAAGGAGTAAAGCACAGAGAACATGCAATGGGATGGAGGGCTGTAATATTTTGCATATAGAATAGAATATAGTGGGAAAGAACGGTGTCCTCTGGATTCTCTTTATTGCTTCATGGGGAAGAATATGATACGTTGTCTTAGAACTCTTAGAAATCCTTTTCATTCTAAAATGGCTATAATCTGGAATTTGACTGATGGCGTTCCTGCCTCTGGTTCATAAGAATCCCCTTATGGTGCCCAGATACCACCACAAACCTTTAAAATTGGATCATCACAGGTGAGCCTAGACACTAGCTCCACAGGATATCCTAATGCACAGGCACATTTTGTGGTTTGGGGCTATACTGGGGTATCTTATTGGAGCTCAGTAAAATTCTGTTGAAGATGATGACAATAGTCATTGTGATAAGGAACAAGTTCTATAATGGGAGCTGGGGTTTCTAACTTCTTGAGGCTCAGTGTCTGAATCCTCAGCCAAAACTCATGTGATCAAATTGGCCCAACCTGTGAAAAAAGAGGCTGAGGTTAAAAATGTTTGCTTAGGAGCTCCAGAGTCAAAACAATTCTTAGACTGAATGGGGTTCAAGGAACATCCTCAGGTTAAAAGGGCATTTTAGGCATTGATTGCTAGGGAAGTGATAAAGAGAAGTTTGCTGAAATATATTAGGTATCTAATTTCAAATATTTATTGATCACTTACTATATGTATGGCTTTGTGACTTTGAGAACGCTGCAAAGATGATAATTCTGTAAGACTTTCATTTGTATTGTACATCAGGTGAACGGGGACTTTCAGGACCAAATGTCAAAAACACAGGGAGTCTATTATAATGTGCCTTTAGGTACCACCTAGTGCATGGCCAAGCTGACTGAGCTGAGAAACTGGACTACACTTTTGCTGCCTGCTAATCTTCCCAGTTTTGGACTTCAATTCTGATGCCTAGTTTTGGGCTAGTGGTAGTGCATAGAGGTAGTCTGTGTATGTGCATGAGTGTGTGTGAGTCGGTCTCTAGTCCCCTTTCTTCTATAATTACTATATTCTGTGTTATGGAAAACTGTTATTTTTTCAACCTTATGTAAAGTTCTATGCAAAAACAGCTTCAGAACTCCCCTTCAACCATACTGCCTTCTTCAAATATACTTTATGTTGGAATTCTGGATCACGGCTGGTTTGGTCCCATGGAGTTGTTTTTGTCCATGGACTTCCTGCCTCTTATCCCAGCCTCTGGCTTGCAATTGCTAATCTTTCTTCTATGGAGTAAAAAGCTAAGCTTGAGCCCCATGTTGGTATCCACATTCCTTGCTGAGGGACATCCATGTTGGCCCTCACCTGCCTGGGCATCCATATATCTGCCATTCTCAGTTTTGCTGATCTACCCCATTAGGGCAGTACTTGTCAGACTCTCTAAAATCAGCTGTTGGTCTGGTCTCTTGCTTTTCTCTTGGATACTAAACTCTGCCTGCTGGGCTGGACTTCTTCCAAGTATTAGCAGCTGGGTCAAGCTGCCTACCACCTGTCCCACCCCAGGAGGGTAGGACTGGTTTTAAGGTCCTGGCCCCTCCTCAGTCTTCAAGGCCCCTTAGTCCACTCAGTTAATTGAGTCATATCTGGCTGTATTTCAAAATATAACCCAGATAGAGGGAGAAGTTGCATTTAGTTTGCAGATGGATGGTTCTGTAACCAGTCTTGCATTGCAAGGACACTTGAATTGATCTAGCCACCATTCCAAGAATGTTATCTGATACTTCGAAAGAACTCTTCATAAATTAATTCATACATGTTACTACCATTACATTCACCTCCAATTTTGATGACGTAAGTCATCAGTATTCCCATCTTGTAGGTAGGAAAAACGATCTCAAGTTTTTCCATTGTGAATCATTGCCTTAAAGTTTATTTTACTGCATCTCAATTCTCAGATTTATCTCATTCCTGCAAAGATGCAGTTATATTTACTAGTGGAAGACACGCATACAGAGATCTTTTTCCAACCCTGGGCATACATTGTGTAATTAATAACAAACTCTTTGGGTATGCACAGTTCTTTTCATTCCAAAGATTCCCAAAGCACTTTTTACAAGCTTAACTTGGGATAAATATCCCCATTACCTCATCCAGCTCTGAAATGTAGCAACCTCTGGGGGAAATTGTGGCAGCTGCTTAACAATGCACAGACAGACTGTACTGTATAGCATGAACACAGGAGCTGCTGGCCTCATAGTTTTCTTTTGGCAAGAGATGCAGAGCAGGAGAACCAAGTCAGGAAATTGCCTGAGAGCAGTACCACAATTGTATGAATGTGTTCTTCATAGAATCTTAGAGGAACAAAGAATTTCACCCAAGGTGTGCATCCCAGTCAGACAAGTAGATCAAAAAAGGAAAAGACTGGACAAAAAGATATTTCTGGAAGGTAGCCTAGAAGGGTATCACTTTGTAAAATTTCCTGGATGTTGAGAATTTAAACTCATACAATTGATTTGTGTGTTATCGGTGCTGGGTAGTTTCCACATTTCTCTCCAGATCTATTCTACATCTCTCCTCTCTGCTCTGTTTCTTAAAATGCTGACTTTTATGGTGTGCCTCACTTGGCTTCCCCTGCTCTCTGGTTTCTGGGCTCAGCCAAAGGTTGGAGAAAAGTTGTGTTGTAGTATTTATTTCTTCTGTGAAATTGTTCTTCAACCAAAGGCTGCTGCTCCAGTCAGATGACCCTCTTTTCCAGCTATAGATGCTCTTTGTGCATTACATAACTATTCCCTCCTCTTGCTCCTTAGACCTTCAGTGAACAAGGGCTCTCTGATGTTGCTAGTTCCAGGTGCATCACTTTGCCCTTTTAGCTTCCCTTAATATTTCCTCAAGTCACCTTTTGTAAAGAATCCATTTATTACTCTCCTGAGATACTCTGTTTGAGTGTATTATCTACTAGAACATAATGATTTGTGATGAAAACAGATATGAGAAAGCAAATGAAGAGTAAATACATTAATAATTAATTTTAATGGCCCGATTCAATTTACATGCTTTACATGTACAATGTTATTTAGTTTATTCTTCATTCAACATATGCTTTGATCATACCTGCATATCAGGTGTAACTCTAGGTTTTGGGTCTAATGCTCAAAGCAGATGATAACTTTGAACTTGTGGAACTTAAATTTTACTGGAAGGGCTCATAAAGTATGAATTCATGTTCCAAATGTCATGAAAAAATCTGGGTGAGGAGAAAAGGGAATAAGAGAGTGAAGAGGAGGCTACAATTTCATGGGTGGTTAGGGAAGGCTTCTGTGAGATGGTGCCATGAAAGAATATAAGGAAGTATACCCTGTGGGAATCTAGAAAAAAGTGAGCGTAATTATTGTTTATGTTTGATGTTTTTTTTTTTTTAAATGGGGCTTTGAAGAGTTAAATGACTTACTGAATACCATATAACTAAAAACTGGATTATCTTCCTAGAAAGCCAAGCACAGATTTCTCTAACCACTTAATTCAGGAAAATAGTAGATCTCAATAGAAACTTGTTGAAAGACTGAATGAATGAACTTCGAAGTCTGTGTCTTAAATCATAACTAATCATAACTGATTATGTGTTCATAGATAATCTGAACAGCATATTCCTGGGAACAAAATATAGGCCTTTTAGATTATGCAACATGCTGAAAATTCCTGATATGCAAGATTAAACATTAGGAAACCAAGTAATATAATTCACCATATAAATAGACTAAAAGAAGAAAACCATATGGTAATATACATAATTTCACAAAAAGCATTTAACGGAATTTAAGATCCATTCATGATAAAACTCTCAGCACATTGGGAATAAACAGAAACTTATCTAATCTGATAAAAGGCATGTAAGAAAAACTTATAGCTCATATTTCTAATTATTGTATCTTCATGAATGATTAAATGCTTTCACCCTAAAATAGTGAACAAAATGAGGCTCCTATTCAATCATTTTAGTGATGTTACTGGTCAATGCAATAAGGAAAGAAAAAAGGAGAAAAAGACATACATACTGGAAATAAATAAATAAATAAATAAATAAATAAATAAATAAATCTGTCTTTCTTTTCAGATCAGTGATGGTCTATGTAGATGCAATAGACTGAATGTTTGTGTCCCTCTCCCCCAAATTTCTATATTGAAACCCTAATCCCACTGTGATGGTGTTTAGAGGTGGGGACCCTTAGAAGGTAATTAGGTCATGAGGGTGGAACCCTTGTGAATGGGATTAGTGTCCATATAAGGACAGGCCAGAGAGCTAGCTAGCTCTCTTTCTACCATGTGAGGATCTGAGAAGTCAATAGTGTACAACCACAAAAGAAGGTTCACCAGAACCTGGCCATACTGATATCTTGATCTTGGACTTCCAGTCTCCAGATCTGTGAGAAATGAATTTCTGTTGTTTATAAGCCACTTGGTTTATTGCATTTTGTTAGAACAAATTGAACTAAGGCAGAAAAATACAAAGCATCTACAAAAAAAGTTTCTATAACTGATAGGAAAATTTATCAAGGTCATAGGATACAAAGTCAATATTAAAGAATTAAAAGTTAAATATTAAAAAATTAAAGGTGCCATTTTAATAACAAAAATGAAATAATATTTAATACAAAATACATAACACTTAAAATATCTAATATTTAATACATAAAGATATGTACATACAGAATATCTATGCTAAAACTACAAAACATTTGTGAGAGAAATTCGAGTGGATTTAAATAAAAGTGGGGCTATATCAAATTCATGAATTGTAAATCTCTATATTGTTAAAAAGTTAGTTCACCCCAGTTGATCTATATATTCAATATAATTCCAGCTAATGTCTTTTTTTTCTTTTGGTAGAAATTGGTAAACTAATTCTACATGGAAAAGCAAAGATCCTAATACAGCCAAAGTTGGAGGATTCATACTAGCTGATTTAATATAAAATCACAATAATCAAGATAGTGTGGTATTAATGAAATAATAGACAAATAGATCAATGGAATAAAAATAAATACCAGACATAGACCTGAATGTGTATGGTCAATTGATTTTTGTCAAAGTTCCAAAGTAATTAAATAGAGAAAAAAATAATCCTTTCAGCAAATGGTTCTACAATAATGGATATACACAAAATTTCTTTCACAAATATCTCACACCATACGAAAAAGGGAAAAGTTATAAAGAATTATTGATTATAACTAGGGATTAAAATGACAATGGGTTGATTTGTAAGAATAAAAACTCTAAAGAATAGAGGCATGGTGTATATCAAGAACAGCCACAACCTCCAGGACCGTGATAGAGGGTCCAAAAATAGGCCCCTAGCCCCTGGGCTGAGATCTAAATCTTATTAGACAGGGCATGGATGTGGGTCCCTGGATGGCACAGAATTCACCATGGTGCTGTGCTAGAGGAACATGCTGGAAAGTTGCCCGCTGGAGCTTTTTCATAAGGAAGTGTCTCAATGGAGGCACTCACCCATGCAAATGCCCAGGGGCCTACCAGGGAATGTTGTTGGCTGCTGGGTGCTCTGACCACTGTGCACTGTAGAAGCCAGCCCTGTAGAAGCTCTGTGTGTTGTGGGAGCCTGTGGCACGAGCAATTAGAACTAGGAAGCAAAATCCCTTTCCTCTTGCAATGTCTCTCTCTTTACTGATGAGGCTTCAGAACAAGAGGACAAAGGAGAAAATTTAATGGGCCCAGATCCATTTTCACAGAGAAGGCAAAGAAGATGAATTGGATCTGAGTGGTAATAAATCGATAAAGGCATAGACCTAAATTTTTTATCACTTCCAAATGAAAACACTAAAGAAATTTGTGTGACTTTGGTTAAGCAAGCTGTCTTAGGACACAGAAAGCACAAACCATAAAAGAAAAAAATTGATGAACTGGATCTCACTGAAATTAAAATACTTTGATTTTTGAAAGACACTATTAAGGAATATAGACAAGGTACAGACTAAGAGAGGTTATTTGCAAACACATCTGAAAAAGGCTTGTTTATGGAATATATAACTTCAAATATTATTCACTAGAAATCAAACAACCCAGTAAATAATGAGCAAAGATTTGAAGTTACTTCATAAAAAAATTTATAGATGACAAGCATGTGAATGATATTCAATATCACTAGTCTTAGGTAAATGAAGATTAAAATAAAAATGATAATGCACATCATTTGGAATGGCTAAAATTAAAATTAACTGACAATACCAAGTGGTGAGTGGGGATGCAGAGCAACTAGAACTCTCATTTATTGCTGGTGACAATGCAAAATACTACACCCACTTTGGAAAACAGTTTAGCAGTTTCTTGTAAAGTTAAACATCCTCTTAACTTATGACCCAACAACCATACTCTAAGTATTTACCTCCCCCCAAAATAAAAGCATATGTTCACACAAACACTTGTGCTTATAGTAGTTTGATTCATAATTGACCCAACCTGGAAACAACTCTAATATTAACTGGTGAGTGGATAAACAAATCCACTCAATATAATACTACTCAACAAAAAGGAATGAATTACTGGTATGTGCATTAAGAATGAATCCGAAAAGCATTATGCTGAGTGAAAGAAGCCAGACACAAAAGTCAATTATGAAATATAATTCTATTTATATGATGTTCTGGAAAACACAAAACTATAGGAATGAGAATAAGGTTGATGGATGCAAGGTGAGCGGGAGGAAGGAATTAACTACAAAGAGTCCCAAAGAATCTTTTTGGAGTGATGGAAATATACTATGTCTTGATTATAGTAATGTATTCATGTTAAAGCTAATGGAACTGAACAAAAAGGGTAAAGTTTTACTGTATGTAAATTGTTCCTCAATAAATCTGATTTAAAAAAATTCAGTTCTAAATGTACTTACATACAATAAAATGCACAAATCTTCAGTAGAGGAGACACCCAGATCACTTGGAGATAGTCTATACTCTTATTAATGAACATTTTTTAACCCTGGTTTTTTATTATTATAAATATAGCTCTATGAAATCAGATGCAAGGATCTTGGTGGATATATACCCTTTATTCTTTTGGAATTGGAATATACTCAGTTTCTAAGCAGGAAATTGCTGGGTTAAGGTTTAGAAATACATTTGGTAGAAACAACCAAAAATTTTTGCAAAGTGGGTATAATGCTTTATGATCCCACATATGAAAATACATATGAAAATTCCAATTGCCCCAAGTTCTCTCCAATAGTTGGTTTTTCAGTCCATGCATCTATAGTGGATACCATTTTGGTTTTAATTTGGATTTCCCTCATAAGAGATGATGTTGGGCACCTCTTCTGACACTTGTTGACCATTTGGGTATCTTCTGTAAAATGCCTTTTTAAGCCTTTTGAACATTAAAAAAATAACTTGTTTTCCTTTTTTTTTCCTATTAAATTTAGGAGTTAGTATATTCCAGATGAAGTACTTGTCAGATATATGAGTTGCAATTATATTCTCAAGGAAAATTCTCACTAAATATAGTTTAGATAAGGGTTTGCTGAAAAACCAACAATCAGTGGCCAATGTGCATTAATCTTTTAAAACACAATAGGAAATATAGAAAATAAAGACTTTGGCCAAACTCCTACTATTTACTCTTATCTCGATATAATGAAAATTGGCTAGACGTTCACCAAACTCATTTTTATCTTCTCATTTTCTACATAAATACATTCCCTACCCTCCTTTTCAGATAGCTGTGGCCATGAGATCAAGTTCTAACTGAAGGAATGTGGGTGGAAATAATGTCTCCTACTTCTTAGCCTGTTAATAAAACCTCAAACATGACTACCCACTTTTCTTTTTCCCCAGTTTTCTAACTGAACAGAGAGGGCTTTGAAGATTTAGAGGATGGTGGAACCATGAGATGAAGGGAACCTGGCTTCATAAATGGAACAAATCTATCCTCGCTATTTACTTCCTTTCTTAACTATTAAATGTACTTGATATGAGTGAGAGACGTACTTTTCATGTGTTAACCTGATATTTGGGATTTATCTCTTGAAGAAGCTAGTATTTAATTGATAAATACTTAGGTATTTAAATATGCACGTCTATTAAATCAGTATCTGTTTCTAATTGTGAAAAACATGCTTTCTGAAGCAGTGGGGGTCATTTCATCCCTTCACTCCCAATCCATGGCTATCATCAGAACCTCTATTTCTTCAGTTATTCTGAGATTCTACTTTTCATCAATGGAATCAGTTGGGGGAGGAATGGAGCAAATAGAGGATAGATTGAATCTACCCACATTTCATTATTGTAGCCAAAAATCTCATCTAGTGAAGCTGAGGGAGGTGAGGGGATAGACTCCATATGGACTTAGTTATGATTTGCTCCTGCAGAGGAGGCCCACGTCCAGGTGGGAGACTTGTGTAGATGCTGTGTCTTGACTTTGACCACTTCCACTTGAGGACATTATCAGCCAGCCTGGGAATTACTATATCTTGTTGTCAGAAGAATACACTACTCTGGCTTCCTGTAATAGGAAAAAATTCAATTATAGAATTAAAATTGGCAAGTGTCTGCCATCAGGTAGAGACTATGATCAGCTCAAAAACTTGCACCAGAAAGCATAATAGTCATAGGAAAATCTCTCTAAGAATAAAAGCAATAGAAAAAAATAATGCCAACTATTAATATATTAAGCAAATAGTTTAAAATGTTTACCAAAAACCACCATATTCTGAATTAAAAAACAAGTGTTTTACCTCCAGTTTCTAGTCTGGCATATAGTCTGTTACTTCTTTCACACAGCAGGTAAAAAGCTGAACAAACTGAAAATTAATTATTCTTTTTACATTCATCAGGGAATTGAGGTCACATGGCAAACCACTACCTTCAAAAGTGGAGAGAAAGGCTGTAGAGAATCACAATTTACCAGAATGGGGACCCATGAATAGAAACTTCCCTGAGAATGAGTACCAGGACAGGAAAACTTGAACCGTAATTGTTGAATTGATGGAGGCTCACTTTTGTGAGTTTTTCTTCCAGAATCTCTACCAGAATTTTATTTTGAAAATCAGAGAAAAACTCCTTATGCTTCTGGAAGTGGAGGGGAAAGTAACTCTTTCAACATACACTGGAGCATTATTTTTTCCTTAACAAGGCCTATCCTCCAGAGAAACTATTTTGCGGGAGCCTAGCCTATTGGGGTTTTATCAGAGCCTAACAAACCAGGAGAGAGCGAGATACCCAACTCAAGCTCCCTCTCATCATCCTGTTCCATCTAAGAATGTGTGAAACTGAGAAGCATGTGTGAAGTTCACAGTCCAGGAACACAGGCTCACTGAAAGACTGAGACCTAAAGTTATAAGGCTATAGAATGCTTCCCCTCCCCCACACTTCATCACTAAAAGCCTATTTACCACTATTCCTTTTACCCACTACATCATGTCACTTTTCAACAAAAAATTACAAGGCAAACCAAAGGCCCAAAACACAATTTGAAGAGAGAGCAGGCATGAAAATCAGAGTTAGACATGCCAGGAATATTGGATGATTAGATTGAAATTTAAAACAATTATGATTAATATGATAAGGTCACTAATGGGTAAAGTGGACAGTGTGTGAGAACATATCGTAAATTACAAGAAAGAATCAAAGAAATGCCAGAGATTAAAACACTGTAAGAGAAACAAAGAGTGCCTTCGATAGGCTTATTAGTAGACTAGATGACACAATAGCAGAAAGAATCTTTGAACTGAGCTAGAGAAACTTGCAAAGCTAAAAAAAAGACAGAAAAAAACAAAATTAATACGAATAAAAAATTTCAGTTTTTATCTTTTTTCATTGTTTTCCTTTTTAAAATTTTTCAGTATTTTCTTTTTTTTTTCTTTTTCTTTATTTTTTTCCTCAGCTTTTTTCTTTCTTTACTTTGTTAGTATTTTTTATTAGTATTGTTAGCAGTAAGTACAACAGGTTGCAGGGCCCCTTGGCCATCTCTGTTGAGGAGAAGACCCATATTGACAACAATCGACTCCTCAAGATCATCACCAAGGGTACATTTACCAAGGTGAAGTTGGCCTGACACACCCTAACTGGGAAAGAGGTAGCCATGTAGATCGTTAGCGAAATTCAGTACAACTCCTCCAACTTCTAGAGACTATCCTGTGAAGTCCTGATCTTGAATCATTTCAACATTGTGAAATTTGAATCATTTCAACATTGTAAAATTTGAGGTGATTCAGACCAAGGAAACACTCTACTTGTCATAGAGTATACCTGTGGAAGAGAGGTTCAATAGACCTAGTGATTCATGACAGCATGAAAGAGAAAGAGGCCTGAGGCAAATTTCACCAGATGGAGTCTGCTGAGCATACCGCCAGTAGAAGCGTATTGTCCATAGGGATGTAAAAGCAAAAAGTCTGCTTTTGGATGCTGACATGAACATCAAGTTATCAAACTGGATACCTTTTGTAGCAGTCTCCCTTACACTACCCAGGAACTCTTTCAGGGCAGAAAGTCCAAAGGCCCCATGGTGGAGATAGTCTGGGAGTTATCCTCTATTCAATAGGTACCTGCCTTTTGATAGGCAAAACATCAAAAAGCTGATGGAGTGAGTACTGAATGTATATGATATTTCCTTTTATGTGTTCATGGAATGTGAAAACTTGCTCAAGAATTCTTTATCTTCACCCCCATCAAGAGGCCTTTTAGAGGAAAATACGAAGGATTTATTGATAAAGATGGGCTATGGGGAAGAACTAATGCCTTACAAAGAGCCATTCCCTGACTACAAGGACCCTAGGCAGACTGAATTGCTGGTGTCCATAGGCTATGCATGGGCAGGAATCCAGGACTGATTGTTGGAAGCAGTGTAATGAATTGATGACCACCTATGTGCTCCTTGACTATAAGGGAACTGAATTGAATTGCTGCACCATCAGCCTGAAACCACTTTATTCAGCTTATCCCACCAATAGCTGGCTCTTCTCTTTCCCCATCCCACAAGGTATAGGATAGGTTCTCTGCCAACTCAAAGCAGTGGAGTTTCAGTGAGCCTGTTCTCATCTTTAATCCTTATTCTGAGAACAGTCAAAACAGCAACACAGAATATCAGTGGCCTAAAGAGGACCAGAGTTAGGTTGGAAGGTAAGCAGCATAGACATAGTGCCTGCCAGTCCCCTATCCAGCCTAGAGAGGAAGACTGCCACCCCAATGTGGCCCTGTGGCCTCCCCTCTACCAACACATCAGCAGCAGTGGTGGAATCCTGGATGGAACCAACTTCCCCAAGCTGTAACCTCCAAAGAAAATCTCCATCCACACTGGGCAACTTGGACATGTGGGAGATCAGTAGAATTTGCTCAGCCATGTGACCTCAGTCTCTCCCTTTGGCAGCAGCCAGGGCAAACGGGGCCACTGGGAGTTTCCTTACCCTCAACCAAAGAAACCTGTGTTTCAGGTCAGCCAGAAAGAAGCATCATGAAGCTGAAAGCAGAGTGCAGAAGAGAAATCCTCAGGTAGTGGGAAGGCGAGGCAGTGACATAAACAAGAAAGCATGTCAGGGGTTCAGGCTAACTCCCTACATGGAGCATGAAGATCACAACTCCATGGAGCTCAATGAGATGGTGCAGGATGCAAATAGCTTCATTTGTGAGCTAAGCAAGAAGTATAAGCTGCTGCATTTTCCTGAGAGAGGACTTTGTGCAGTGGGGGTGACAGTGTACCACCTGCCTGGCCTTTGCTCCCAGTGTTCAAATAAGAGGATATCCAGCACTCCCATGGCCTTGAAATGCATAGTTTCCAAGATGACTGCTTAGCTTAGAGGACTGTCATGGGACTGCATGAGAGACAGAGGGAGAGCCTAGCCACAGGCTGGCCACTCCACCCCACCAGGATAAACTTCAGAGTATGGTTTGTTTCACTCCCCTGCTCTTCTCCATCTTGTCTTCCATATTAGTGGAAGAGTTGGAATGGCTCTGTAGAAGTAAACACAACAAAAATTATATCTGTTTATATATATGCTAATTTATTGTGCTTTATGGCTACAGCTGTCATAAAACACTCAACTACCACTTCACAAGAGGAGGGCTCTGAATCTTTCAAAATTTTTATGTGACTCAATTGAAACAGACAAGCAGACAAACAAACAAACTACATCCCTGGAAGAAACCCAAAGCCTGATACGATCATCCTAAGAAAGAAACAGATGTTAGTAAAATGGGACTACATTTGAGGCTGTGGTGTTGGCTTTTCTTGCTGAGATAATAAGTCCTGAGGGTCACATCTATAAGATGAATGTTGCTGTCAACCAACCACTTCAGCATTGATAAGCCTAAAACAATAGCATTGTATTTTTTCTCATGGTCTCATGGGTTGGCTGGGCTCATCTGGCTGGTTTCTTTGCTGCTTGTGGTATCTGCTGGGCTTACTCCAGTGGTTTATCTAGCTGGTGGCTAGGCTAAGCTAAGCTGAAAGTTTACTGGAGACCTCTCTTAGACATGAAATGCTTTAATACTAATTGTGAGCTGGGATGGTTTAGTTCTTCTCCATGTGGCCTCTCTCCCACAATAGGAGAGCTAGAATTCCCCTATAGCATGGCAGCTGGGTGCTGAGAGAAAACATTGTGAGAGAACAAGATCCAGTGGTCTAGTGCTTATCAAACTCCTGCTGGCTTCACTCTTCCTAATGCCCCAGTGGCCAAAGAAACTCACATGGATAAGCCCAAAGTCAATGGGAAAGGATCACACAAGGACAAGAACACTGGGAGGCATGACTCACTGAGGGCCATCAGTGTAATGGTCTACTACATACAGCTATGTAGCAGAATTTAGAGACCTGGATGAAAATACTTCTGATGGTGGGATTTGTGGCTGAATGTCTATACACAGGAGCGAAAAAAGATGCAGAATTTCATGACTAAGTGTATAGGCTAAAGGTACGTCTACTGCCACTGTCCATGATATTCATCTGTGGTCATTCTGTGCCATTTTGTGCCACGACTCCTTGAGAAGCAGGGTCTGATCTAGAATGTTCAAGTATACTACCAATGCATGGTGTTTCGTCAGTTTGGGAATACAGGTGACTACTTCGGTAGAGAGTGACAAATCTATTGAAGCCACATAATAGTAGATATTGATTTGTCATTACCAATATTTAGGGCAGCATCCAGCTTGGCCATTGCACAAGTGTTGGTGCCAGTGTAGCTGTCATTAGTTTGGCTGAACTTCATTGACTAGGCAAGTGTGAGCTGCTTTGCAAGGACTGAGGATTTAGGAGTTGAACCATCATTTTCTGTTTATCTTTTAAATCTCATCCTAACCCTCACTTACCAGGGAAGTCTCCGAGACTCAGTTATTTTTAATTCACATTGGTATTCCCTTTCTCTCTCCTTTAGTCTAACGTACATTGCTTTTACTGATTTAATATCTGCATTTCTGCTGGCCTTTTAGCTCTGGAAATAGAAGAATTATATATCTTGCTTGTCACCACATCTGCAGTGCCAGCATCGTGGGCATTGACACTGAAAATTGAAAACTTCTTTTTCTTTACCTCTGCCACCTCTCTCTTCCCTTGAATCATCATTTGCCATTGAAACTGCTGACTAAGAAGCAGAAGGCCAGTAACCTTGGTCTCTCTGACTGTTGTCCCAGGTGAGAACTCTATTGTAAGGAGTAGTGGTCACAGATGGTGCTCGACTGAAATGATATGACCCCTACTCTTTGACATATTTATGTAACTCAGATGTCACCCGAGCCCTAACTTCCTGCCCTTCCAGAGCCAAGTGAAACTGTCTCAAACCCCCATTCGCTGTGTATCAGAAGCCCTAGCCAACTTCTCAATCTAAATGGAGATTCTTGAAAGTCAGATGTTTCACTGGGCCACCTCAGACTGTAATTGTCTGCTTCCAGTGAATCCTGGATCTTTCTCCCATCTTGAGGAAGTTGTTCCCTTTTTATTATCCTAAATCTACCCCCAAAAACTCAGCTCCTTTATCTAATTTTCCCTAAATAACACTCATCCAAGGCCATTATATTTCTTACTAAAGATTGGGGCCATACATGTGGGGGTTATATCAGAGAAGAGCATAGCAGGTAAAACAGACTGCCAGACATTCATTTTAAAGCTTTTGCGCACCCTGTTTCCTGGGGCTCCAATCCTAACTGGGGAATTGTACTGTTTTTCTCTTTTGTTAACTCCAGATTCAACTTCTTCTCCCCCTTAACCTTTTAATCTCCACCCTGGCTCACCTACTTCAAAACTCCCCCTCCTCAAAATTTTATTTTTTATTTTTTAGAAAGTTTTCCAACTTTTTTGAGGTATAAAAAACTTTTTTGAGATATAATTAAAATACACAAAACTTCACATATTTAAAGTATACAATTCTATCAGTTTTGACATGTGTACAGCTATATAACCATGACTTCTCAAACAACATTTCCATTATGCCCCAAAGTTTCCCTGTGTCCTTTTAAATCCATTCCTTCTTCCACCCCATCCACAGGCAACTGCTGATCTACTGTTTCTTTATATAGATTCACCTATATTTTATAGAGTTTTATGTTAAATGTAGTCATACAATAGATACAATAGGTACTCCTTTTGCTTGGCTTCTTTCATTCAATATAATGATTTTGAGATCAATTCCTGTTGTTGTGTATATCAAGTTTGTGTTTTATTGCTGTGTAGTATTCCATTGTATGGATATATGATGGTTTATCCATTCATTTTCTAAGGAATTTGGGTTGTTTTTGGTTTGGGGTTATTACAAGTGAAGCTCCTAGTCTTTGGGTTATACGCTTTTATTTCTCTTTAGTAAATATCTAAGAGTGGAATGGTTGAGTCATATACTGCTTGCTGTTTAATTTCCACTGATCTCCAAAGTGGTTGTACCATCTCACTCTCATCAGCAATGCATGAGAGTTTCAGTTGCTCCATGTCATCACTAATATTTAGTTTGGTTAATCATTTTAAATTTTGACGTCTCATTGCAAGCTCTTCTTCTTTCTTTCCTTTTTTAAAAAAATTTTAAGCACAGCAGTTTACCTCTTGGCTTCATTTGTTCAGAGCATATGCTTAGATTTACAGGGAATAATACCAGATTATGCCTGTTGTCCCAGTGACATTATTAACAGTGCCCTCTCTTACCCTCCAGAGTGTTATGGTTTAGATAATAAATATGTGATTCCTTTACTTGTAGCTCAACTGGTGATGCCCCAGGGCTGTCTTTTCACATTCACCATGACCCATCAAGGTGTTCTGCTCAACAAAGACTTTTCTCTCCTCTAAAAGTTTTTCTGCTATTTTTTACTTTTTAAAAATATTTAATTTATTTTTTTTTCAAGTACAGACAACGTGACTATTTTGTAACTGCAAATTTGTACTTCTTAATTCCTTCACATTTTTCACCCAGTTCCCCAACCCCACTTCCCTTTTGGCAACAATCTGGTTGGTCTCTGTATCTGAGTTTGTTTCTGTTTTGTGTATTCATTTATTTTGTTTTTTAGATTCCGTATATGGTATATGTCTTTCTCTGCCTAACTTAGTTCACTTAGCATAATGCTCTCTAAGTCCATCCATGCTGTCACAAATGGTAAGATTTCATTCTTTTTTATGGCCAAGTAATATTCCATTGTTTATATGTACCACATCTTCTTTATCTAGTTGTTTATTGATGGACATTTAGGTTGCTTCTTTATCTTTTTTGTTGTAAATAATGCTGCAATGAATATAAAGGTTTATATATCCTTTCAAATTAGTGTTTTTGATTTCTTTGAATAAATACCCAGGGTGGGATTGCTGGGTCATATAATAGTTCTATTTTTAATTTTTTGAAGAACCTCAATAATGTTTTTCATAGTGGCTAAATGAATTTACAATTTCACCAACAGTGCATGAAGTTTCTCTCTTCTCCACATCCTCCCCAACACTTGCTGTTTGTTGATTTATTGATCATAGCCATTCTGACAGGTATGAGCTGACATCTCATTGTGGTTTTAATTTGTATTTCTCTCATAATTAGTGACATTGAACATCTTATCAAATGTCTATTGTCCCTCTGCATGTCCTCTTTGCAGAAATGTGTATTCAGGTCCTCTGCCTATTTTTTAATTGGGTTTTGTTTTTGGTGTTAAGTTGTATGATTTTTTTGTATAATTTGTATATTATCCCCTTATTAGGTGTATCATTAGTGAACACTTTCTCCCATTTAGTAGGTTGACTTTTTGTTTGCTGTGCAGAAACTCTTTAGTTTGATATAGTACCATTTATTTTTCTCTTTAGTTTCCTTTGCCTGAGGAAACATATAAAAAAAATATTAAGAGCAATGTCAGAGAGTTTATGCCTAAGTTTTCTTCTAGAAGTATTATGATTTGGGGTCTTATATTTAAATCTTTAATCCATTTTCATTTTATTATTGTATGTGATGTAAGAAAGTTGTTTGGTTTCATGTTTTTCATGGACTTGTCTAATTTTCCCAACACCATTTATCCCCAACAACCACATTGTGTATTTGTTCCTCCTTTATCATAGATTAATTGACCATATAGGTGTATGTTTATTTTGGGGCTCTCCAGTCTGTTCCATTGATCTATATGTCTGTTTTTATGCCAGTATCATGCTATTTTGAATACTATTACTTTGTAGTATAGTTTGATACCTCCAACTTTGTTTCCTGCTTCCCTTAGACAATTTTTTTCCTTACCATGGCAGAATTTTAGGAGAAAAGACCTGGAAAAATGTACTCTAGTGCTATCTAGGGGTCATTCTTGCCATAAGTGAGAAGTGCTTACCTGAAAATAAAGCTAACACAGAGGAAAGTTAGAGGCAGGAATGAGGGAGTCAGATCATGTCCAGATGTGAGCATTTGAGCTCCTAGATATCTATACGTTCCACTCAATTTTGCTGTGAACTTAAAACTGCTCTGAAAAATAAAGTCTATTAAAATAAGTAAACATTTGCTCACATAAAGTGGTTCTAAGCCACTTGACCTGGCTGGCTTATTAGAAATAAATCCTACTTGACTCTAAGTATTTTTTTGTTATGTGTTTAAGGGTAGCATTGGTGAAAATATACAACACCAAATCTAGGAAACTGTGGGAGCCCCATCTCAACCCTGTTTGAATGGCTGGCAGTTATCATCCAGAAAGGCATATTCATTGGCCTTTTATTGGGTCATTTGTTCTTTTTCACTTCCACTCACTAATTGAATTTGTTTGTACTGATCCAAAGTTGGCTGCAGAGAAACTCTCAAATCTTCCAATATTTAACATTTTGAGTTTTGCATTTGTAGTACTGCTCAGAAAGTTCATATTTCCACCTAAGGTTAATATTATTAATATTAATATAGATGTTCTTTATTTTCTTTTAGTGATTTAAAACATTTAAATACTTACTTTATCAGAAATTATGTTGATATACTTTCTGAAGTATAGCTATAAAATTTTTAAGTTGATATAATTTAAAAATTCTTCTCTGTATTTCTTCACATCCTGTCTATTTTGCCTAATATTGTGTACTTTTCTATTGTTTTGTATTTTTTTCTAATTCGATATGATGGCAGTCTATTTACTAATGTAGAAATTATAATTATTAAATCCTTTCTTCAGTTTTAATTGTTTATTATTTTTCTATTTTTCTTGTTTTGAATAATTCACCTGCATTATTACATCTTGCAGTTAATAAAACCTTCTATGTAATTCCTTCTGAGCGAAGCTTCAACATCTCCTATAAATTTTATATGTAGCTTTCTGGAATTGGCATTTTAATTTTTACAAATTTTTTATATATTCAGTTTTTATTTCCACATTGATCCAGGAATTATATAGAAGGCTATCATAAAATTTCTAATTCTAAGAAATATTTATTTACCATTATTTCTCATTTTTTAATCTGTTCATCCACTGATGGACACCCAAGATACCTCCACATCTTGGCCATTATAAATAATGTTGCAAAGAACATATGGATTCACATGTCCCTTCAAAGTAGTGTTTTGGGTTTCTTCAGATAAATACTCAGAATGATATAACTGGATTCTTCCTTGTCTCTTGTTACAGCCTTTGTTTTAAAATCTATTTTGTCTGGTATAACTATTGCTACCCCAGCTTTTTGTTTGTTTCCATTTTAATTAATATCTATTTTCAACCCTTTACTTTCAGTCTGTGTGTGTCTTTTGGTCTGAAGTGAATCTCTTGCAGGCAGCATATGTAAGGATCTTGTTTTCTTATCCATTTGGCTACCTTTTTTTTTGGTTGGAGCATTTAATCCTTTTACATTTAAAGTAATTATTGATAGATATGTAGTTATTGCCATTATATTATTCATGTTTTTATTTTATTTTTCTTTTTTCTTCTTCTTCTTCAAGAAGTCACTTTAATATTTCCTGTAATACTAGCTTGGTGATAATGAACTTCTTTAGGTTTTCTTGTCTGGGAAGCTCTTTATCTGTTCTTCAATTCTAAATTATAGCTTTGCTGGGTAGAATAATCTTACTTTTCATCACTTTAAATAATTCCTGACATTCCCTCTGGCCTGCAAAATTTCTTTTGAGAAATGAGCTGACAGTCTTATGGGACTTATAGGCAACTAACTGCTTTCTCCTTGCTGCTTTTAGGATTCTCTCTTTGTCTTCAACTTTTGGCATTTTAATTATGATGTGTCTTGTTGTGGGCCACTTTAGATTCATCTTGTTCAAGACTCTTTGCATTTCCTGGTCTTATATGTCTATTTTCTTTGCCAGGTTAGGGAACTTTTTAGTCATTTTCTTAAAATAGGTTTTCAATTCCTTGATCTATCTCTTCTCCTTCTGGTATTTCTATGATGCGAATGTTGGTGTGCTTGTTGTTGTCCCAGAGGCCCCTTAAACTATCTTCATTTTGTTGGACTCTTTTTACTTGTTACTATTCTGATTGGATGTTTTCTGCTACCTTATCTTCTAAATCGCTGATTCTAACCTCTGCTTCATCTAATCTACCGTTAATGCCTCCTAATGTATTCTTTATTTCAGTTATTGTATTTTTCATTTCTGACTGTGTTTTTGTTTCCTATCTCCACTTTTATGTTTTCTTTATTTTAAAGTTCTCACTCAATTCATCTACTCTTCCCCTAAGCTCACTGATCATTTTTGTAGCAAGTGTATTGAACTCTGCATCTGG
Organism: Eidolon dupreanum; assembly: GCA_028627145.1. Taxonomy (NCBI): domain Eukaryota; kingdom Metazoa; phylum Chordata; class Mammalia; order Chiroptera; family Pteropodidae; genus Eidolon; species Eidolon dupreanum. The sequence continues at coordinate 44,153,560 of CM053514.1, read as the reverse complement.
TAGATTGCTTGTCTCCATTTTGTTGAGTTCTTTTTCTAGAGGTTTGTTCTGTTCTTTCATTTGGGGCATGGTTCTTTGTCTTCCTATTTGGACTGCCTCTCTGTGTTTGTTTCGATATATTAGGTGAAGCTGCTAAGTCTCCTGGTCTAAGTAGAGTGGCCCTATGTAGCAAGGGTGCTGTGGGTCCCAGTGGCACAGTCTTCCCTTTCACTTGAGCTAGGTGTTCCAGGTGTGTCCCTTATATGGGTTGTGTGTGTTCTCTAGTTATATTTGAGCCTTGGTTGCTTTTGCTTGTCAATGGGAGGGATTAATCCTCAGGCTGATTGGTTGTGATGACTGGCCATGACCAGTGGAGATGCTGTTGTGCAGAGACTAACCCTACATAGCAGGATTCCCTTTAGCATGACTCTGGTGCCTGCCTTATCTGCCATTTGGGTGTGTCATCCTCAGATGTGACCCCAGGTGGTGCTCTGGCTCAGATCAAAGTTGGCCTCCGGATGGGGCCCTGCCTTCTGGAAGGAGTCCTGCTACAGACCAAGTTCAGCCTGTGCCCTGCCCAGGGCCACCTGGAATGAGCCATCAAGCAATCCTCAGATGGCCACCACCATCTTGAGAGGCCAAGCTGCAAACTGAGGCTGGCTGCTGCTAGTACTAGGCTTAGGGATGCTTAGCAAGAGTATGGGCCATGCCGAGGCCAGATGCTGCTTGTTTAGGTTATTTGAACCTTTGAGAGATTTTAGGAAATTCCACAGCATGAGCCAAGACAGGCCGCATGTATGGAAAATCCATTGAAAGCGGCTTGGGTGAGCTCACAAGATGGGAGGGGCAGGGTCTCAGGGACTCACCAGGGCAGGGCAACTTGTGTTACTCAGATTGATGGAGACTCAGATATGGTGGCCACCTGTGTCTGTATGCTGGGTGAGGGGAGTGCTTAAAAAAGGATCAATGACCTCTGCAAGCACTTCTATCTGAAAGAAAGCTACCCCTCCAGTCCTTGCGGTGAAGTCAGACAATTTAGTTCCTTCCAATATTTCACTGGTACCTTTCAAGCTGCTGTCCAAGAGCTGGAGCTCAGAGTGAGTGAGTCCATTAGCAAGTAATTCTGTGTGCAGCCACTTAAGAGGAAAGTCTGCAACTCCCTCAGCCCTCTGTCTCACTCAGCTATAAACTCTGTTGGTTTTCACAGCCCCAGTTGTGGGGACTTCTCTTACTGGCACTGGAGCCCTGGGCTGGGAAGCCCAGTGTAGGTCTGGGACCACTTGCTCTTCCAAGGGCGCCTCCTCAGCTGAACTATTTCTCTGGATTCTCAACCGCCACACACAGGTGTGGGACCAACTCGTTTTTCATCTACCCCTCCCACCAGTCTCTAGGTGGCCTCTTCTGTGTGTCCCTAGTTGTAGGACTTCTGTTCAGCTGGACTTCAGGGAACTCTCAATGATGTCTATTCTCTAGTTTAGTTGTAATTTTGATATTGTTGTGAGAGAAGGCAAGCACAGTATTTACCTACTTTACCATCTTGACCAGAGTTGATAGCCACTCATTACCATTATCTCTTATTCTTTACCATTACCTCTAATTTTATATTATTTAAGACATAGAATGTGTTTTTTCAAATAAACTGAAATAACATATGTTGCTTAAATAAGATCATTTTAAAAAAACTTTGTGAACACTGCAAACAAAGTGATCCTTTCTGTTTATAAGGTGAAATGTTAAAATATATTTTAAATAGTTGCTATTCATTATGTTAATAAAATTTTTTATCTTTTAAAATATTTGTCTACTTATTTGATAAAGGCTAAAAGATGTGTTAGTGTCTTCTACTGTTTTATTTTATTTCTATTTTTAATTTAAATTTCTAGACATAAGATTATATGTCCCATAAATCTTTATGATTGATATATATTTATTTTGAATTATACTTTAACAACTTAAAATGAGCCCTCTGTCTCATTGCTACCTATTTTGACCTCAGACTTTTATATTGCTTTTTATATTTGTCTTGTGTCTGTGCTTAATTTTTTTCTTTGGCTTATTTTATTTACTTGTTTTAGGATATCAAGGCTTTTTGATGCTGAAGTTGTCCCACTGTTAGCTAGGGAAGCCTCTTCAAGTGCTCTGTGTCCTTTTAACACAATCTCAAGATGATCCAGGCTTACCTTGTACATTTCTAGTTGCAGGAATCAGATCTGGCATTGGAGATTTCTCCAAGAATGTCTGGTTCTTTTACACGAGTAACAGAGTTTAGAGAAAACAACCAAGACACATTATAATTTTATGGCTTTAGATAATTAATGGGTTGTTTAGGTAAATTGCTTTGGTAAGAAATTATGCTTACTTTACCTAAGATTGCCAATTAAAACACAAATAAGTATATGTAGAGAAATGGCTTCATAAAAATGACTGTAAAACAATCGACATTTTTGTGACATTGCTTTAAATAAGTAAGTAAAACTTAGGAATATTTAATAATAGAAAAGAGAAATCAGCAAATAGCTATGTTACAGAATGTAAAATGGCTGTCTTGTTATAGGAACAAGAATAAACAAACATTTTTGCCATATAAGCAGTAAGGTGCACATTCAGGAAGGGATGTGTTTTTCCCTGAGCATCATGATTGCAATGAACACCAGTTATGGCCAACTACATTATTGGACTTTGACCACAGGACTGTGTCTTATTTGCTATTTATTCATTTACCAAACATATATCATGTGCTAAATATTTTATTATCAACTGAATTTAAAGAGGTTAATAAATGTTCACTTTTGGCGGGGGGAGGCAGAGTAATTAGCTATTTATGGGAAATGTATAGTTTGTTCTATATTTTTTATGCCCATCCTTTTTGTTCAGTTTTATTATAGTTAAAATTTGCCTCCTTGAAGCATCATTTTCATGTGTGATTTAAAAAACAGAAACTAGAAAACAAAGCATTAATTCAGGTCATATTTAGTTGCCAGATCAAATATTAAAATCATTAAAGATAAATTATTTGAAACAATGATTGCTCCTCAGGAAATGCATAATAAATAAAAAGAATAGTAGAGAAAGTTCTTTTAATATATTATCTTTTAAAAAATTCTTCCAGCCTTTGTTCTTAAGGAAGCAAACTACTGTTTCACTTCCCTAAAGCCATTGATAAAACCATGCATGAACATCAGAGAAAAAATGAATCTAAGATAGGTGCCATCCCGAAAGGAATGAAGCACTTTTTTGTTTTATATTTCCATTTGAAATCTGGAGATTTTGTATGCAAACATCTTATTTCTTGGCACTGCTTCTCAAGTTGAGAGATTAAATCTAACACTGCATAAAGATTTTTCAATAAAATAGGTTGCATAGTCTTCTGTTTGTAGAAAATTGATGCATCATCTGATATGCTTTCAATTGCTAACTTTTGTTTTATAAAAGCTGGAAGGAATTTCAACCAACCATTATCTAATCAAGAAAATATTTCCTACCTATCTTGTCTTCAATATAACTTGCTGCCAAATACAGTTTGACTGTTGCAAATCACTATGCATTTTAATACGCAAAATAGACTCTAGCTTTGTTTAAAAAGATGCAAATTATTAAAACTATTCATCATTATCAGTGGAGTGCCCCCCAATTTCATGCATGTTGCAGAATTATTACATGATGTAATTTAATGTTATGTTGGTTATACTACTTTATTTAAGTAGGATGTTTACAATTTTGAAATACAGGCAGGTCAATATAATAGCAATTTTGCTAGACCTTCTCATATTTACACCCAAACCTGACTACAGAGTAAAGCTTGCCATTTGGATGTTTATTTAGCTATACAATTTACCATGACTTGTAATATCAAAATCCCACCTGGGTTCAACCTAATATTAATTACAGAAAGTAGCAAACTAAATATGAGTTGTGGATTTTATTTTGTGTGGTCTTCAAATAAAAAGGTTATCTCAATCAATCCAATTACTGATTCTTCACAGGTGCAAACATGCTTGAGAAAACATGTCTTAGCATATAAGAAAGCTCTGTCTTCAGAAATGTTTGTACTTGATCTTCTGATTTGACTCGATTCAAGAACACATAATTTGTGCTCATGAAAGAGGGTCTAGGCTGAAGGAAATTTTCAGAAAAGCCCCTTTGAATCTCTTAAAATACATGTTCCAGGAGGCAAGGAGAAGGTGGCTGAATACTCAGATTCTGGAACTGACTGCCTGGGTTTAGTCCCTGGCTCTGCCTCTCCTCTGTGACCTTGGGAGAGTCTCTTTATCTCTTTGTGAGATTATGTTGAATGAGAAAATTTTTAAAATCAGAAATTTAAGTGAGTATCATATGTAAAGTATTTGGAACAGGGACTGGAAGATGAAAAATTCAATCTACATGACAGCTATTTTTATTTATTATACAACCTTCATTGCAGACCATGAATTGTCACCTGTGTTGTTCCTTCATTCATTCAATAAACATTTATTTGTGTTTACAGTGGAGAAATGTAATGTGTATTTTTAACTATGTGAATGCAACTGCATTATCTCAGGAAGAGAGAGAACGGTTTAGAAAGCAGTCTCATCTTTTCACTCCATTAATGATTGCCCTAGAGAGAATCAGAAAACCTGAAATGGGTACACTGGCTTATGTGGGTTTAAGTCTCTGTGTGTCTCTCATGTGAGCAACAGGCTGTGACTCTGGGCCTGAAGTGTCACCATTGCTTCTGGTGAGCACTGAAAGAGCAAACCAAAACTGAAGAGGATTCAAATGATGTTGAAAGGATGCACACATGCACATACACACACATCCAATGCACACACACACACACCACACACTTGCACACCCACATGTGAACGCACACACACAATTTGCTAACATTGTGTTACTATACCTATGATTGTCCCCTTCCTATTCCTACTCTGGAATCCAGCCTTCCGTATGGCAACTCCTGTGTGTTCTGTGACAGCGGTGAAGATTTGCTTTTCAACAACACAGTTTCTGTCCTTGGAAGCTAATAACCTAGTACAATGTATGTAAAAATTTTAATGTATGTAAAAATTATCTGGGGTACCTGTTAAAGGGCAGGCTTTTGCATCCCCTCCTGACAGTTTCTGTAAATGGATTAAACATTCCAACAAAAGATATAAGGTGGATGAATGGATTAAAGAAAACATTACCTATCTACATGCTTTTTATAAGAAACTCATTTTAAATTGAAAGATACATACAAACTGAAAGCGAAGGGATAGAAAAGATGTCACATGTAGATAGAAACAAAAAGAAAGCTGAGATAGCAATAATCAGTATTAAATAAAATAACCTTTTCAAAGGAATATAAAAAAGACAAAAAAGGACATTACATAATTGTAAAGGGGTCAATCCAAGTAGAGTATATAATGATTGTAAATGTCTAGGCACCCAACATAGGAGCACATAAATATGCAAAGCAAATATAAATAAACATAAAGGGAGAAATTCATAGTACTACAGTAATAGTAGCTGATTTTAATACCCCACTCACACCACTGGATAGATCATCCAGACAGAAAATTAATAAGGATATAATGGCTTTAATAGACATTTATAAAACATTTTATCCAAAAATTATAGATAAACTTTTTTTCAAACTCATAAGAAACATTCTCCAGGTAGATCTCATATTAGATCATAAAATAAGCCTTAAAAATTCAAGAAGATTGAAGTCATATCAAACATCTTTTCTGACCTCAATGGCATGAAACTAGAAATCAACTTGGAGAAGAAAACTGTAGAAAACACAAAACACATGGAAACTAAATAACTAATGCTACTAAACAACGAATAGATCAAGGAGGAAATAAAAAAAAAATCAGAAACTACACTGAGACAAAAGAAAACATGTTTTCAAAATTTATGCAGTGCAGCAAAAGCAGTTCTAAGAGGGAAGTGTATACCTATATATCGCAAGAAACAAACAAACGAAAATCCTAAATAAGCAATCTACTTTTTGCCTAAAGGAACTAGAAAAAGAAAAAGCAAAAATCAAAGTAAACAGAAGGGAGAAATAATTACAAGCAAAGCAGAAATAAATGAACTAGAAATTAAAAAAAAATAGAAAAGATCAATGAACCCAAGAGCTGTTTGTTTGAAAAGATAAATAAAACTGACAAGACTTTTGCCATACTCATCAAGAAAAAAATAGAGAGAGCTCAAATAAATAAATAAAGTCATATATGAAAGAGACATTATAAATGACACCACAGAAATACAAAGAATCACTAAAGAATATTATGACCAATTACATGCCAATAAATTTGTCAATCTAGAAGAAATTAATAAATTTCTAGAAATATATAACCCCCTGAAAGAAATGGGATTTCCCTCCATCAGTCATCCTGGGAAGAGGTGAACCCAGGTGTAGGGGAAAGCTTCTGAGGTGGGAGATGCTTCTCTTCTGATGTTGCCTTCTCTTTTCATGGTCAGTGTGCCATTGGCCCTGTTCATGCCCACCACCTCTCTGCTCTCAGAGGAATGATACCTGACTGGGTAGAGCACAGCTGAAGGGGAAGTTCCAGGTCTGAACTCACTATTGGAAACCTACTTGGCTGCAGATATAAGCCACATTCTTCAAGGTCTGCTTTATAAGTAAGAAAAGATAATCTTTTGGCTTCTATCAGCTGATGCTTTTGTCTGATTTTTTAAATGGTTCAGAACTTGTGTGACAAAAAAAGCAGGCTGTGTTGGGCCCTCTGAAACCAAAATATCAGAAATATAAAATGAGAGTTGAAAAATGAATTATAGAGAAAGTGTTCTGGAGTTAGGTGGTAGTGATGGTTCCACAACTCTAAATATACTAAAAAATACTGAACTGTGTACTTTAAGATGGTGAGTTTTTTTTTTTAAGATGGTGAGTTTTAAAGTATGTGAATTTTATCCCAATACAAACAAAATAAAATTTTAAAAAGTTTTAAATGTCGAGTCATAGAATGGGATAAGAGAAAGGGGCACAATCTGTCTCTAGAAGCTTCCTGGAGGTTTGGATCAGGATCTGAGGCAAGGAGACCCCTCAAAGCTCTATATAAGGGCATACACAGGGAAGATGATCTTTGAAGGACCTTGGCCAAGCCTTGGTAGGTGTGCTCTTTGCATGTCTCTGTCTAGGTTTTCATTAACCTTTGTGATGTTACCTTTATTTTCGCTTGAAATTTAATTAATGTTTCATAGAAAATTACAGTCTGATCCTTTTTATGTGTTTAGGTAATGGAGTAGAGTCTGTGCTCGCAGTAGAGCTACATCTGTGAGCAGGGAACAGAAAACATGAAGCAACTAATCCTGAAACTGAGGTGGCCCTTGGAGGAGAGCAAACCCTTTTCCCAGGGAACAACGAAACAGTGTATGGAACCAGATAACTGGCTGAGGTGCAAGTGCCAATCACTAGGAGTCCCTAGAAACACCAAGAAAGGACCCTCAGACAGGGCTGAAATGACAACTTTATGTAGCCAAAGTAGTCATAAGGATTGGAGCCACTGCTGCATTGTTATCAGGCATGAAAAGAAAATGTCACCTTAATTTTTAGTCACCTGCTGGTGAAACCAGGTCATTTGCAGGATGTATTTATAATTTAAATGTGAATTTAATTCAAAGCACATTTACCCTCTAAAAATTATATTTTCCTCATAATAATAGAGATTATGTAGTAAATGATTCTTCATTTTATTAAATATTTTCCTCTAACAATTTAAATGGCTGTACGTTCTGCCATTATGTGAGATTGTTATAATTTAAACATTATATGACACATATTATTTTTCATTATTTATTTATTATTATTATGAAAAATTATTGGGGTGACATTGATTGACAAAATCCAATAAGTTTCAAGTTAAAATTCAACAATATGTCGTATTGTGTGTTCACAATATGGAATGCTTCACAATTTTTCATGTCATCCTTGTGTAGAGGCCATGCTAATTTTCTCTGTATTGTTCTAATTTTAGTGTATGTGTTACCAAAGCAAGCACAACATATATTATTTTTATAAAAAAAATTAGATATCTCTTTGCATAATTCATGATTATTTCTTTAGCCTACTACAGAATCTTCTCATTTCCATTATGTCACTTTTCCTAGAGACTCTTCCCTCATCCCCTTCTTAAAGAGTTTGTTCTTAGGGGCCTTCAGATAAAGCAAAGGATGGAATGAGAGCTTCCTGTGTTTTAGAGGTCTCCCCATTGCTGGTCTGTTTCACACATGACCGCACATATTTCTCTTAGGTTTTGACTCTGCAAAATAAGTTCCCTTCTGTTGTGTCAAGTAAATTCTGGGTGGTTTATTTTTGCAGTGTTTATTTTTTTGACAATGAAATGATTATGATTTGGACATATGATATAATCCCATAGGAGAAATTGCTGGATACAAGTGAATAAAAATATTAATAGTGTATCTGTGTGCACATATGCACATACCTAACCCACGCTTACGTATACACAACCCATATACATATATTTGGAACTGCTCTCCAAAAAGCTTTTACCAGTTTCAGTTTATATGTACATTTCTACTTCTATTAGAAATGGGATTATTTTCCCAAACTTTTAGTTAAAAAATAATATTTCAATGCTCTTTTATTGGCAGTTTTTATAATTAAAAGATAATATGTTTTATACTGAGGTCAGTATAATACTATGGTACATGCTTACATCATTATACCAGAATTTCATAATTCTATAAGTATCCAGGATATGATTACATTAGATTGAAAAATCATTATATAAATATTCTGTTAAGTTAGGAATTTCCTAAATTTGTGAGCAGCTGCTTTCTTTCATGAACTATGAGATGACATAAAACTAAATATTGCTCCCAGTTCAGGGATTCAAGTTTGAATTCTGTTCTGCACATTACAATGGAAATATAAAATTTGATGTTGAGATCTTAATACAGAACATGTCATTTTATTTCAATTTAAATCAGGATCACTAAGTGAGAAGAAAATTATAAAATAAATTATTCTGATTTATCAATTTTTTTCTACTTCAAATTTAAAATATTATCTTCAATATCACAGATGTTTATATCACTTTTATAACCCAAAATTTAATAAAATAAAAAATTTATATTATCATCTTAATAGTTTATTTTCTTTCATCCATTTTCATTGGGTGAAAATGCTGTAAGTATTTGAATTGCGACCTTGGCTACAGTTAGTGTGAGTTTATTGATTAACTGGCAATTTTACTAAATTCTCAGTAGTTCTAATATTTTTTTTCAGTGAGGTTTTGGGGATTCCAGAAGACATATAAGAGTGAGCAAATATAATACATCCTTTTAATTTTTATAATTTCTATTTAGTTTTATAATTTATTTTAATAGCTAGCATTTTCAGATCAATGCTCAATAACAGTAAAATCAACATGATGATAATAGATGTTCTTCCTTTTCTAGATATTTTGTTCATACAATGGACTGCAGAGATCTCAAGAGTACAGTTGAGTGTGACAAATGTATGCACATGTAAACCACATGTCAATCAAGAGGATTTTACATTTTGCTCTTGCTTGTCTCATTGAACTGGAAGATTGTCACAGATTCTATTGCCATAGGACATCCCATATTGACAGAGAAATATTAGAACTTCATAAAAGCCCTGCAGAGCTGAGGAAACCAGATGTGGTAATCAGCCCAGAACCATGACATCCATCTTTCCCCATCTCCCTCCACACCCCTACCAAATCCTAGGACTGGTGAATTGTTGTTTGTTTGCATGAGTTTATAGATGGCATCTTGGCCCAGAAGTAGAGTGGTGGAGTGGCAGTAAAGAGGTGATGATCAATGGAGTTCTGTGGTTCAGCTCTTACTCTCCCAGAACTATTTAGTAGAATGAGAGCTAGAGTTTGTGCTTTGATCCTTACCCTAAGCACATTACAGAACAGATTAGGCAATATTTCTAGAGAAACTTAAAGTTACAGGCCAAAAATCAGATAGGAAAAGAACATAACTTAAAAAAATCAAGAGTGAAAAAACATTGCAAAAAGAATTATTCGATCAGATGAGCAACAAACTTAAAATAAATGTAATAATACCTCTAAGGATAAGGAAGGGGGATAGTATTAATATGAATCAAAAAGAAGTCATAAAAAGAACCAAATGAAAACTATGAGTTGACATAATAAACATAATCCCATGCAATCCCAGTCAAAATTATGGCTTGAAATTTTATAATGAACTCAATTTATTCTAAATGTTTATTGGAATATAAAGATCTATGTATAGTTAACTTGAAGTAGGAGATAATTGTGAAAAGGGAATGTACTCTGCTTGATACTAACGCATATTGCAAAGCCATAGAATAGCAAGAGAAAAGAATTGGAAACTCGAATCCATGTCTAAATGGAAATTAATGCATAATAAAAAGAAAATTATTTCAAAGAACAAAGAAGGCAATCACTATAAAAAGAAAAAAAAAACTGGATCCTAACCTAAAATGGTGTACAAATATAGCCTCCAGGTGGATAAAAGACCTGAAAGTAAAGATAAAACTAAAATATTAATAGAAGTTGTTATAAGAAAATATATTTATAACCTAGGGATAGAAAAATTGTTTGTTTTTAATACCACAAAGTATTGCTTTACTTAAAACTTATAAATGTACATCATTAACTACGCTAGTGGGATAGGATTAAACCTTTCTTTGTATATGTGTCTGCTGAGCAGAGTTCTATATATTTAAGTTAGTCACAATTATTTTTACATTATTAAAAATAGAGTAAGAAATTAGAGAACAGAATGAATTTTATTTTTTGCTTTTTCTATTTTTTGAGATATAACTCATATAAAAGTACAAAAATCTTAAGTATACAGCTTGATGAATTTTTACACATGTATGCAACTGTGTAATCAAAATATAGATACTTGGTTCACTCCGGAGATTTCCCTCATACTCTTTTCTAGGGGAAAAATCCTCAACCACCATTCTGGTAACCATTAAGGTCAAACACCACAGATTATTCTTATGGTTCTTGAACATTATGTAATTGTAAGTATATAATATATACTCTGTGTCTGGCTTCTTTTAATTAACAAAATGTTTTGGGGATTCATATGTGTTGTGTACATCAGTTTATTTTCTTGATTGTTGTGTAGTATTCCATTGCATGCATATAGCACAGTATGTTTATTTTTTTCTCCAGTTGACATTGTAGTTCTTTTTTCCAATTTTGGGCTATTATGAAAAAGTTACTATGGCCATTCTTGCATATACCTTATTTAGGACACATATGATTCTTTTGGATTTATACCTAGGAGTGGAATTTTAGAGCCATAGTGTAGGCATATGTGAATATTATTAGAGTGCCAAATAGTTTTCCAAAGTGTTTGAACAAAGTTACACTTTCCGCTGCCTTGAATGACAGTTTCAATTACTCTACATCCTCAGCAACATTTGGTATTTTCGCTCTTTTAATTTTAGATATTCTGGTGGATATTAGTAGTATCATATTGTGATTTTAATTTGCATTCCTCTAATGACTGATGAGGTTGAGCACCTTTAAATATGCCTATTATTCATTTAAATACCCACCATTGTGAGGTGCATATTCAAGCCCTTCTTCATTTTTAATAAACAGGTACCTATCTTTTCTTTTTTGATTGTAGGAATTCTTTATATAATCTGTATATGAATTCTTTGACAGATATATGGATTGTGATTATCTTCTCTTTGTCTTTGATTTGCCTACTCACATTCTTAATGACATTTTTCAATAAACATTAGGTTCATAATTAAAGTAAAAAATATTTTTTCTATTATGTTTTAGTTCTTTGGAATTTTTTGTTATCTGTTTATTTTATCTTTACTACCTCCAAAGTAATCAAGATGTTATTCTATATTTTCTTTGATATGATCTAGATCTATGATCCACCACGAATTAATTTTTTTAGTATGATGTGAGGGAGGGAATCAGGATCGTTTTATTTTTAGATGGATATACAATTACTTCAGTACTGTTTTTTGAGAATATCGTCCTTTCTCCACTGAATTGCGGTAGTGCCTTTATTATATATCAAGCACTAGTATATGTGTGAGTCAGTTTCTGAATGAATCTATTCTGTTTCATTGGAATATTTGTCTATCTTTGTGCCATTGTCATTGTATTTAAATTAGCTTTATAGTAAATCTTGTAATCTGATAGTGAAAATCCCCTTTGTTTTCTTCAAGATTGCCTTGGCTCTTCAAGAACCATTGCATTTCCCTATAACTTTAGAATTTTAAAATTTAGGAATCTGTCTAGTTACAGAAAAAAAATCTGCTGAGATTTTGATTGTGATGGTCTCAATGTATAGATTCATTTTAGGAAACTTGTTTCTATTAATGATATTGAGTCTTCCAATCCATAGATATGGTATATTTCACCATTATGACTCCCAGGAATCCACCTCATAGGGTTCATTCTTATCGATAATCTCCTTTTCAGTGTGGGTGGGACCTCGGACTTGCTTCTAAACAACAGTGTATGACATAGATGATGAGCTATTATTAAGGTGATTATATTATGTTACATAAGACTTGCTACAAGATTTACTCTTGCTCTCCTGATGACCTTGAAGAAGCAAACTACCATCTTGTAAACTACCTGCAAAGAGGACCACATGGTAAGAAACTGTGAACAGCCTGTAGGAGTTGAGCAGACAGCAGACAGCCAGCAAAGAAATTCACACTTCTATAACCACAAGGAAATGAATTCTGCTAACAACTTAAATGAGTACAAGAGTGAATTCTTCTCCAGTCAAATCTGCAAATGAAAATGCTGCCCATTATCACATTGATTGCAACCTTATGAGACACTAAGCCGTGCCCAAACTTTTGATCCATGGAAACTGTGAAATGGTAAATGTATGAAATAATAAAAATGACTTTTAAGTCAAAAGTTTGAGGTGATTTTGTACACAGAAATAGTTAACTATTACACCATTTATTTAGATCATCTTTAACGTCAGCGCTGTATTCCAGTTTTCAGTGTAAAGGTCTCATGCATCAGGTGATTTATTTCTAGATAGTTTATATTTTTCATACTATTATAAACTCCACTTTATTGTCTAATTTTTATTACTATTGTTTATAATATATAGAAATAATATTGTTTTGTGCTGACCTTTTATTCAGAAATTTTGTTAAATTCACTTATTGATTATGATGGTCCAATCATGATATCTGAGAATAAAGATTGTTGTACTACTATATTTTATATTGCCAAATTTCCTTGCTAGTATTTTGTTTAGGATTTTTGCCTTTATGTTCATGAGAGAAATCACTGGCCTTTGTTTTCCTTTGTTATGTTTTTATGTGATTGTAGTATCAAGATTATATTGGTTTTATAAAATAACTAAAAGATGTTTTCCTTTTAGTCTCAGAAAGAATTTATATAAGATTAATTTTTTTAATTTAAGTGTATGAGGAATTTACTAGTAAAGCCATTTGGTCCAGATGTTTTGTTTGCGGGAAGGTATTTGAATCATTTTACAAGGATTTAAGATATTTTCCAAAGGAATTGGTTCATCTCACCTAAATTTTCAACTCTATTAGCATAAAGTTGTTTATAGTATCCTTACATCATCCTTTAAAAATTATAAGATCTGCAATAATTTTTTTTCATACATGATATCGATAACTTGTGTTTTCTCTTTTTTTTCTTAAGCAGTCTTACTAATTATTTATCAAATCTATTAAATTTTTTTCAAAGAACCAACTTTTGGCCTGGTTGATTTTCTGTATTATAGACCAGCTTTCTATCTCATTTGTTTCTATTCTTAATTTTATTATTCCTTTTCTTGTACTTTCTTTGGATTTAATTTGATTTCTTGTCCAGCTTCTTGGATTAAATGCTTAAATTATTAATTTTAAACCTTTCTTCTAGTATATGCATTTAAACTTGTAAATCCCTTCTAATTTCTGAAATATATTTTCATCATATTTCAGCTCAGAAATTTCCAATTTCCATTATAATTGCTTCTTTGGCTGATGGGTCATTTATAAGTGTGTGTGTGTTAATTTCTAAGAGATTTTCTACGTATCATCCTTTTTTAGTTCTAATTTAATTCCTCATTCTCCCTCCCTTCTTTTTTGGTACTCCAATTATAATTATGTTAAATCTTTGACTGTGTCCCCACATGGCTCTTATCTTCTGTTTCTATGGTTGCTTCTTTTTTTTTCCCCTGCTCTATTATTTTCACTTAGCTATTTTCTATTGATCTATTTTTGAATTCACTAATTATGACTTCTCTGTTCATCCACTTGTTAATTTATCCATTGGTCTTTATTAATTTTAGATACTTCAATATTCGAATGTCAATTTGGTTCTTTTGGAGAATTTTAATTCTGTATTAAAATATCGTTTTCAACCATTTTATCCATCCTTTGTGTGTGTGTGTGTGTGTGTGTGTGTGTGTGTGTGCGTGTGTGTTTTAGCATATTAATAACAATTATGTTAAAGTCCTCTCTGCAGGCCCAAAATTAGGATGAGGCAAGTAAGTTGCCCGGAACACAATATTAAAGGAGGCATTTACTTTCAGATTCTTGCAAGTTTGCACCCTGGCAACCTCACCTCACTCTCACCTCAGTATTTGTTTTAGTGCTGGGGCATAGTCCTTTCTCCTGTATATGGCCTTTCTGGACTCTCTGAGGTATTCATCAAGATCCCTCTACTCTGACTGAGCCAGGTATTTTGGTTTCATTGAGCAAAGCCAAGATGTTTCATGAAAAAAGCCCTGATTATCTTTTTCTCAACCCTGTGTCATCTGGCATATATTTAGTGTTAGTCCCTCTCAGAATCTAACATTAGGTCAATTGTCTGTCTTAGTTTTTATGGATATTTTGGGGAGACATCAAGGGAGAATACACTGGAAGCTGCTAACCAGTGCTCTATTTGCATAGATATCTCATTGGGTTTAGTTATTATGATTTCAAAGGAATTAATTTTTGAAAACTTCTCAAACTCTTCTGAGTAATATTTCCTTCTACAGCATTATAGACAGAGTCATTGATCCCTTTACCTTTAAAATTTATCTGAAATGTAAGGTATAATAAACATACTTTAAAAGTGAGGATATTTAATTCTCTAAACACCCAATAATATAAAATATGTAAGAATAATTCTAATAAGAAATATAAAGACAACTAAATAACTTGTGACATGAACACAGCCTTGTCTAAATAGATTACCTTTATTTGTAAAGACTAAAGATGTCCATAGCCTCTAAATTAGTGTACTTACTTAAGTAATGCCATTCTAAATAAAATTGTGAAATTTGAAATAGTTATTTAAAAATTTATCTGAGTTGACATGATAGAATTTTCTATATATTTTTAAAATATGGAATGGAAGAAGAAAGAAAGAATTTAGCCTAAATTTAAAATAATTAAAATTTGTTATAAAAATAGCTGGCTCACTGGATCATAACAGCCCATACATAGGCCCTAAAATACATAAGAATTTTGAATACAATTAAAGTATTATTACAGATCAGTGGGGCTAGAAAAAATAATTTAGTAAATGTTGTTAAGAAGTTAATGCTTTACAATATAAACTAACTTTTCATCTCACACCCTATTCAAAAAATGAGCTCCTGTTGATTAAGTAAATAAATGTTTAAGATACAGTCATGCACTGCTTAACGATAGGCATATGTTCAAGAAATGTGTCATTAGGCAATTTCATCGTTGTGCAATCATCATAGAGAACACTTACACAAACCTAGATGGTATAGCCTACTACACACCTAAGCCATATGGTATAGCCTATTGATCCTAGGCCACAAACCTGCACAACATGTTATTATACTGAATACTGTAAGCAGTTGTATCACAATTGTAAGTATTTGTGTATCTAAACATTGAAAAGTTACAGTAAAAGTACAGTATAAAAGAAAAAGTGTGTGTGTGTGTGTGTGTGTGTGTGTGTGTTTGTGCATGTTCAGGAGACAGGGGAAGGGCTGTGGAGGAAGGCATCCTCAGAATGAGTGTAGATATCAGAAGGAAGGAGGAAGGAGGGAGGAAGGGAAAAAAGGAAAAAAGAGAAGGAAAGGGAGAGGAGAGACTGAGAGATCCAGAAAGATGAAGTTTGAAGGGGTGGAGGGCAGAGAGAGGAAGAGAAGAGTAGGGAGAGAGAGAGAGGAATGGGATTGGAAAGAAGGAGAGATAAATGGAAGGTGAGATAAGATAAATGAAGGAAAGGGATGTGACTTTGTGTGCATGCATGTGTGGGGGTGTGTGCATGTATGTGCAGAGGCAGGTATGGGTTGGGGGTGGGCTCCAGAGCTTCCCTCCTCCCTAGCCCACTCTTCTTGCTCCCTGGCTAACTTGAGGCTCCCGGCTGCAGGTAGGCATAGGGTGGGTACAAAGCATGGTGAAACTCTGTTTAAACCAGAGCTAGCAGTAAATCCATTTTAGTCCAATCCAGCCTTTTCTTTCAACATCACAAACTTTTTGCTTATAATTCATTAAAATTTTATGAGACGATGTCATATATACAGTGTATTGTTGACTTAAACATCATTATATGGCACATGACTGTATATTACCAAAGGGAGAAGAACATGTTTTAGTGAAAAACAAATAAAATTTTTATAATTTAATAGAAAGGATATAGTTATTCTATAAATTATGTTAAATAGGGATAGTGTTTGTGGTGTAGATGACAGATTAAAGATTAATCTCCATATTATGAGCAGCTTTTTATTCATTTATGTACTTTTCAGTTTTTAAATAATTTTTTTATTTTTCATGAGTAGTTTTTTATATTGATAATGAAGAGACAAACTCAAATTAAAAATGGACAAAGTATGAATAGATACTTCATAGAAGAGTAAATTCAAATAAAGCAAATAATTCAAATTATAAATCCAATAAACATGAAAATATTCACCTCTCTCATAGTCAGGGAAATTACAAATTAAGATAATAATCAGATGTCATTATAACTATCCCATTATAAAAATTAGTGAGTGATAATACCTGCTACTACACAGATGTGAGAGAACAGATTTTCATTCATTATAGTTGAAAATGTACATTTTTTCAGAACATTTTGAAAAGCAATTGATAATATATATTAAAATTGAAAATAGACATACCCTTGACTCAGCATTGACTGCTGGGAATTTATCCCATAGAAATTGTAAGCATGAAAATGTAGTATGGAAAATGATATGAGACAAAGATGCTCATTACAGATGTTTATAGTGACAAAAATCTTGGAAATAGTATAAACTAATAAATGGTAGCATTGAATAAATTTTGGAATATCAGTGAAATAGAATATTATACAGACAATAAAAGAATAAGCTTTATCAGCTTACTTGGAAGAACTTACAAAATACAGTTATGTGATGTGGATGAGGGTGGGAATAGGCAGGAAATTTCAAAGCTGGAATATGCTAAGAAGTTGTAAATGGAAAAAGTACAGCAAAAGGAGAAAGAAAATCTATTCTATAATGAATTATGTATATATTTACCATTCCTTGAAACTGGGAAGGGAATTTAGAGCAAGGGAGAAGACAAAGTGGAAAAGATGATTTTGATCTCCAATATATTTGTTAACCTTAATGCAAAACAGAAATTGGGTGGAAAACTCCAGCTGAAAGTGATGGGACAAAAGTAGAAGCTAATTGTGTGTTGTCAGCACTTTCATTTCTGTGGAATCAAACCTGGAGCTGGGTGGGAATTTGCTGCTCAAATGGAAAGCCATGGGGGTGTAATGCAGGGAAATTGATGTGCCCACATTTTGTATTTTATTTACATGACTTTGAGCTTGGCATGGTCTTCATAACTTTGTAGACCTACAGAACAGAAATCTTTATAATATAGGGTTGCTTTTGTTTTGGGGGTCTCAAGAAAGAAAATTCATATATTCTCCTTACCCCAACTTCTACCTCACCAGGAAGCCTGAGCCATTGGTATAAAGAGGGTCATTTAATTCATTCTGCTCCTGGCTGACTGACATTAACCACAACACTTGTGACTTAGATGAGACTGTTGGTAATAACTCATTCCACTACAAACGTGACTAGTAATTAAAATTTTTTCTTCAAGTGAGGGTCCCTGTGTCATTGTTGTTGCTATTTTAACTGTATTTATGCATTTGCTTAAAATGTAGCAGCAGTATAAAATAATGAGCATTGGATCTGTGTAATGGATTCAATGTCTCTTATCTTCTGTAATAATGTTAGCCTTAAAAGATTACTATGAAGATAAAATAAAATCATTTATCTGAAATCATGTTGCAAATGCTAAAAAATAAGCAAATAGAAAGTGTCGATGTTAAGTATTAGCAGTTTTGACCTTAAAGGAATATTAGGCCAAATGACAGAAATAAAATCAAAGAATGAATCAATCTTTTAAACACTCAGATTATTATGAGTTTTTAGAGATTTCCAACTGACCCTGTTCATTAAGTATATTTTGGATAAATAATGACCCTTAGTTCTGAATGAGCAGATGAAACTTAGAAAATACTATGCATAGTACATATATGTATATTATGTTTGTAGAAATGAAAATCTGTTCTTAGTCTGTAACCTCAGGCAATTGTTGCCTTCCACTTTTACATTCCAAAGTAAAGGGCTGATCATCTAACCATAACCTGGAAAGAAGGTGGCCAGTAACTAATTTTGTGATCCTTAGCTCAACACCCTTCTGATGCTTATAAAAGTTTGAGGTTGGAAATTCCAGAGTGGATTTCTATACAGCACTCTCAGGGGCATGCTGTGATTTCTGCCCACTCCCATGGAGAAAAGCGCTTTCCCTAACCTCAGACCTAATGAGACAACCTTTGAGAAAACTCCCCAGAGAGTTCAAGGCTGCCTCCAGCAGCATAGGACAATAGAAGGCTGTGGTTGGGAAATAATTAAACACTCATCTACCTAGGGTGAAAAGCACAAGTTTCCTCCGACCAGATGTGGGCCAAGTGTGTGAGGGAAAAAAATAGCCTGGCACTTTTTTAAAGAGATGGCCCCATCTAGGAGAGGTGATGGGACTTCAACGGAGAAGTCTGATTGGGTGAATGAGTGTGGACAATGGAGAACCAGGAGCCAAAGTGAAGGGTATAGCAGGCAATCTTCCATGTTAGTGGACTGTGTCAACAAATAGTCCTCTTAGAAGCCACCACATGTCACCTTTTAGAGAAAAGAGCCACTTTAAACATGCAAAGTAGCCAGAAGCCAATAGCAGGTTGGTGCCACTGGAATACGGCTGAGATATCTTATGACGTTGAAAGGAGACAGTGGAGAAGAATCCTGTAAGATTAGATTCAGGTATTTAAGAGCTACAGATAACCTAAGACATCTCTCCACTCCCTCATCCTCTCTTTGTCCCTTGCTCTCTCTACATATATCTTCTAAGATATTTTTAGATATATTTGCACCTCTGCTTTATTCTTGTCTTTCTCCCCATTTTCTACTATAAATGGCACAAACACTCAAACATAGTTCTGGCTTATAGATTTTACTTCTAGAGAGAACCCCAAACTGACCAGCACATATTAAGTTCCCAATTCCAAAACCCTGGGAGAGTGGTTTTGATCAGCCCAATTAGAGTCAAATATCTACCCTTATTTTGTTTGACTAGGGCCAGTGTTATAGGATCGTGATCTACAAATATGGCTACCACTCAATTTATATATAGGACACCTTATTTTAAAACCACTCTAACACCAAATCATACCAACCAGTCACCTTCTTAAAACTGGGTCAAGGATAAAGGTAGAATGAAAATTAAGAACCAAGTCCAACAACAATGAAAACATTTCTCTGTTCACTGAGGTGGTTTCAATGACTGAAATTTTCCATTTCTGGAAATCACATCAGTAAAAGCAGTAGAGCCAAGTGAAATGGGGACTCTGAATCCAAAGAGACTGTTTTGTGCTATGTTTCTGTCACTTTTAAACAAGTTACTGAATTTTCTGAGTCACTCTATGAAGGACACAGAATCATAGTGCTTAATGCACAGGGTTATTATGAAAGTTGTAAGAAGTACATTTAGCTTAGAGACACATGGAATAAAAGAGTAATGCATTAGATACATGCCAATGTAACATAGCATAGCATAGCATAGCATAGCATAGCATAGCATAGCATAGCATAGCATAGCATAACAAAACCGAAAGGAACCGAACATATATAATATGTGTTTTACTGGTTTATAATGTGTCTGAATTCATCTTTATATTCCTTCCTTTGTGATCAAATTATTTTTTTTGTTTTGGAAATTTAAGTTTTTACATAAAGTCATTTTTTTTAATAAGAGAAAAGCTACTAGCTTAAATTAATTTATAATTCAATATTTTTGGCTCAAGAAAATGTAATGGAAGAAAAGATAAAGTATAACTGTATTAATAAATTAGGATCAAAGTTTTTCTTCCACCTACCACTGTGGCTGATGTCACTCTGTACTCAGTGACAGCTTGTGGTGGTTTAGCTTTTTTTCAGCATGTTCTTTCTGTATGATATGCAGAAAGTAGTCAAGTGTGCAGAAGTAGTACTAATGCATGGAATTTAAAAATATGATCCCACCAATTCCATCCTGGAAATCTACATAGATACATTAAGTGAATTTATGTGATTTGACGGTATCGTAGCAACTGGAAGCAACAAAAAAAAGTGAAGTGATTAGTTTCTGACTTCTTTAATGCATCAGATATCTCGCTTGTTTAATAAGAGCAGGTATTCATTAAACAGTTTGTTCAAGCAGCTTTCACTGAAGTTTAGAAGATAAAAACTTGTCATCATGTTTCAAATATTTCAGTAATGTGAAATATTCAGGTCTGCTTTTTCTTCTGAAGAATAAATTAAGTAGTTCTCTTCCAAATAAGCACACAAAGTTCCAATTCTCATGTTTGAATAAAACTAAAACGTTTTAATGAATATAAAAACAGGTTTGTTTTGTGAGAATTTATGTGTTTTATCTTCTTTAAAATTTATTTGGTTAAGTGAAAATTAGCTAATTCATGTTTCCTGCATGTATTTCAAAATGCAGAATATTAACAAGTAATGTCATGAACGACAAAGAGATTTAGTAAAGGGACTAGAGAGAAGTAAAAGGTCACTTACAATCTTTCTTTGAGTACTTAGAACTTGTGTAATTGGTAGTGCTCTGGCTGTTTGGAAACAAGTCATCCCTTTTTACATTTGTCAGCTGAACTTATCAAAAGCATTGATCAGAAAACAACATAGATGATGCATTTTTCTGCTGTTCCTTTTCAGTGCTCTCTTTACAATGTAGATGTGGTCATATTTGGCTTCTCATTGTTTGACATTGTTAGGACAGTCCAGAATATTAATCATATGGAGAATTCCTGATATATAATATGTACGTGTGTGTATGTGTGTGCAGGTTTTACTTTTGAATCTCCTAGAACAAAATATCTTTAAAATACCTTCTTAGGATAAAATAGTCAAAGCATGAAAATTATTGTATTTTCAAGTATACAGACAATATATTCATAATTGCTGATTTTTTGTATATTTATTAAATGTTTAATAGACTACATACTTGCCTTTCTCATATCTTCAAGCTTTGAAGCATTTATTAGAAAAACTTGTTTGTAGCTCGTATTTATTATGAAAGCAGTTTTTTTCTTAAGACTTGGTTTCTTGCATTTCTTTCAGACTAAACACTGAAATAAAGGAAAGGAAAGCTAGTCTTTCTTCATGAACTATATCAATCAAAGAGGTAATGGGCAGAATGCTTCATTAGTGTCCCCTATGAATATTCTTTCTTTCCTGCCTAGACCATTACTTAACTCTCTTGTGACATTTGTATGTTTTTTGATAATAGAGAGCTACTTTTGGAAGTTCTTAGTGAGTGAAATAAGTGTGTATGAATATTGAGATGACTGATGTTTTTGACTAAGATTTATTATAGTAATCCAGAAATAACTATTCTAATCACCTCAAGTTACATAGGATGCTTATTTTGAAGTAATAAATGTTCCAGCCAAAAAAAAAAAAAAAGAAAAAACAAAGTTACCTTTTCTTACAAATTATTTTAAATAATAAATTCAGTAAGTTTTCTAAATATAATATCCACATGCAAAAATAATTATATGGTTATATGTTAACAACCAATAATTACAAATGCAAATTATATATATATTTATATGTTATTATATATATTATATATTTTTGGTATGGTAACATAAACTATAAAGTAACTAGGAATGAAAGAAAAATTAAAAAAAAGAAAACCTCAATAAATAGAGAGCTAGATTATGTTTTATACTCAGAGAAGGAAAGATTAAATGGAAGGTCTCCCAAAATAAATGTAGAAATTCGATGTAATTCATATAATAAAGTCTCAACATAATTTTTCACTTCACAAGTTTATGCTGAAATTATAGATATATTACATGATCAAATACATTTAGGATAGTTTTGAACTAGTACAAATAAAGAGAGATGTATCTTAGTAGATATGAAGAGTTATTATTAAAGCCAATAGTAATTAAAATAGTGTAGTGTCAATTTCAGGATAGATCAATTGGCTGATGGAATAAAATAAGAAGTTCAGGAAAAAACCCTCATATGCATGTTTGGAAAGTATATTCAGGAGGTGGCATTATAAGCCAGTGAGGAAAAAATCAGTTAACCAATAAAATATCGGGTTTTCCACTTGGAATAAAAATAAAATAAGATCTATCCTCTTTCCATAAGCAAAACTAAATTTTAGGTTGTGCAAAGCAATAAAACTTTGGACTTCCACTCAAGATGGAGACATACATAAATACTGTGCTCACCTCCCCCTATGACCACATCAAAAATATAGAACAATCAACCTGGAGAACCACCTGAAATCCAGCTGAATAGAATGTCTATAAGTAAGGATATAAATGAGAGGCTAACTCTGAGACTAGTAAAAAGGGTGGTGATGCAAAATGGGTTGGTTCCACACCCACGTTTGGCAGTTAAGGATTAGGAGGGATATTTCAGTTGCAGAGGTCCCCCCCTGAGAACTAAAGGGTTGTAGCCTTATACTAGGCTCCCCAGCCTGGGCTACCAGTGCTGTGAGAGGAATACTCACAACATCTACTGGGTTAGACGGAGGGATGCTGGAGTTCCAGGCAATCCTTTTAAAGTGTCCACACACGAATTTACTAGCTGACAGACTCACTCTCTCTGAGCTCCAGAACAGGAGCGGAAGCTGG